>BPTQ01000009.1:170491411-170675966 GCA_019973895.1 Chrysanthemum seticuspe
AAAAAAAAATTTGAGAGAAAGTGAAAAAATGGTTTATTGTCATTTCAGGAAATAACCCGGTTTTAAAAGAAAGAACAGAGCCATGTTTCACCATGTTTTCAAATTCCATGCTCTGATTCTATAAACATCTATCTGCTGAAAACCAAATGCTTTGAAAAATAACTCGGTCTCTATTTTTGATAATCATCAGGACTTATTTGTCAAAATCTCTATCTCTCAATCAACAACCTATGTCATTGATTGAGGGGGAGAATGATTTCAATTAAATTAAAAAGTTATTTGGCATTAAATTGTTTTCAAAAGATTTACATGCATGTTTTATCAATGAAGTTTAAAGTCTAAAAATCCGATCCTTATCAGTTAAAACACTTTCATAATCAAGTCACAATTCCCCTTAAAAGCCTTCAAAATCAATTTAAATCTATAAGAGATCACAAATCTCAAATGATTTGATAATTGTGATCGGGGGAGAATGTGTGATTTAAACTGGATTTAAACTGATAATTCGGTAAATGGTTTTATAAGGATGTACATGCTATCCTTCCCACATGTGACAAACGATTTCAAATTTTCAATGCACATGTTGAGGGGGAGCATCTATCTTAAACCTTGATTTGAAACGTGATCATTCATCCCAATGTGCAGGTTCCCTCTAGTATGTGCAAAACTCTTTTCAAACCTCGAGGCACATATTGAGGGGGAGCAAATTCATGGAAACCTCATCCTTCCCGGAAATGCTATACCTACTTGATTTGATGTGGGAAGTGATGTTGATATCTTTTAGAAAATGGTAATCAAAGAAGTTAATTCTTTCTCTTGCCTCCGTGTGAAAAACTTTTTAAAATACTTGATGCACATGTTGAGGGGGAGTTCTCGTTCTAAAAATATCAAAAAACAATTCAGGTACAAAATGCTTTGATAATATATCACAAGTATCTGAATTGATTTTCAAATGGTTTTCAATTGGTTCCATATGGCAGATGAACAATACCAAAAAGACCGACCAACTTTACTTTATGTATGGTGATATAAGGATGATAAGGTTAGGTATTGGTTCCCATGATCCGCCAGAACCGGAGGGATCTACCCAGGGACAATCCACTAGTTAGTGTAGAAGTCCTTAGGTATGATGACAAAAGGAGAAAAATGAGATATGGGAAGAGTGCGGACTAAGACTGAGCTAGTACTGGAATAAACCCAACAAGGTTCTAGCTATGAAGTCTCGGTAAGCACTGAAGGGGTTGAAGAATTAAAAAGAATTGAATGAGAAAAGGGTGAAAACAAATAGCCCTCCATTTATTCAACCTTAGGGCAGAAACCGAGTTCAATTCATATGCTACTGATGGTAACATCGGTATTGAAGACAAGACGTCATGGACCCAGTGACGCACTGCACTTCAACTCTCCAAACCACTCAAGTTCCTCTTAAAAGGATTTGTTTCATTCTCACGGGGAACCGACATTATCTATCGACTTTCTCTTAGAGATTGTGGATATTGAAGAAGGAGACCCTCTCCCTAGTCTCCGGCACAGGATCCAAATATGCACAAATTGAGTCTAGAGCCACGAGATCATCAATAAATCTCATTAGGACACTTTCAATGAAGACTCTCTGTTTCACACAATGTGGAAAGAGAGATTATATCTTGAGTCCTACGCATTATCCTTGTGATATTGCCAGAACATCTGAGTGATGTGTATACATATTCACAATGAAGATGGAAAGCCTTCTGGAGCCAACATCAAACAAGCTCCTGGTAGGTGGCATGTGAGATCTATTTTATAGATTAACCATGTGACAACTGAACAGAAACAATGGGGCGATTCAATCTCTTGAATCAATCCTGGTTCAGGTTATGGATTGACGGATACCTTTGAAAAACCGGTCATTGTGCTTAAAAACTCTTTTCTTTAGCACATCGACCGTGTACTAATTTTTTCAAACCAAAAGGTGTTTTTATGATTGATAATTGATTTTCAACAAAACCTTCGTTGTATTGCAAAAACAATTTCTATTGAGCAATACACGATTGTTTTTCAAATCTTTTTTCATCAATCAGTGGACTTAAAATTCGCTGGTTCACTCACTCCGTGTTGTCTTCTTTGAGATGTTCCGGTTTGAGAACAGCTAGAACAGCTGCGAAACCCTGTCAAGGAGATTCTTAGGAATCCTACCTGATCACAGGCAGTACTTGTACTGATCAACGGGGAACCGTGGGCCGTGTACCTCAATTCTTGATCAACGGACCAAATGGGCTTGAGCCTGAAACGGCGCGGACCAAACGGGCTTGAGCCCGAGCAGACACGGGCCAACGGGTTCGAGCCCGAATAGGCACGGGCTATACGAAATTCTTGATATCCATAAATTTATTATTAAAAAGAACATAATAAACTAAAATACATTATTTATCGAAAAATTATATTTCAGCGGCGGGTACCCTGCTAGTCACTCGTAATAGGCGGAGCTAAGTTAGAACTAGAGGGGGTTGTGGCCTCTAGAATTTGTTATCTTTAAACTATGCACATTTTATATTATAAACCTTAAACTTTATTAAATAATCATGATTTGGCCTTTCTAAATTTCAAAAACTCTATCTTGGCCCTCCCAGTAAAATTGGTCAAGCTCCGCCACTGAACCTTACTATATTAGCACGGCACGACTAACTTCAGAATTCATGTAGTTAATTTCGTGTTCTATATACACGAGAATTCTATATAGCCTATGTTTTGTACAGTATCAAATGTTTTATTACGTTTTAAAATTTCATATTTTGGTATAATTTATCAGTCATTCCTTCCATCTTTGCACAACCTTCTTAGTTATTCTCCTACATTCCCCCAGCTTTATCATTCGTTAACGAAAGATGAAGAGCATTCTTAACCAATTTTTCAAAATATCACTTCTGTTAACTAGCTTCATTATCCTTGTTTTGTGTCTTAATGTAAAGTCGTGTTTTTTCATGCAAGGTTTACTTTAGAACTAAAAATAGGTTTCAAATCTGAAGTCTTGTTTTTTCGGCGTTATAAAACTTAGAATTTTGTGGTTGATTGTTAAATTCAATGACTCGTTCCCTTTTGAAAATCATGAAAACAAATAGGGCTAATAACCTTTTAAAGCACTATACTTGTCAAGAATGGCAGTTCAGCGTAGCGAACTAAAAAAATAACTCTTTTAGACACTAATGTTGACATTTTTGTCTTTATTTAAGTATTATGACTATATTATGACCATTTTACCCTCGTCTGAATTTTTTTCGAAATACTTTTTTCCAAAATTTTTGTTCCAAAATTTTTTTTTGTGAATTTTTTTTCAATTTTTTTTTTTCTGAAATGTGTTTTTTAGAATTTTTTTTTGTGACACGCAAAAAAAAATTGAATTATTTTTTGTAATAAAAAAAAAATTCGATAATAAAATTCACTTGTGACAAAAAAAAATAATCAAAAGTGAATAAAAAACAAGTGAAAACGTATAAAAACGGAGTAAAACGTATAAAAATTTTTTATGATTTTTTTTTTCGAAATTCTTTTTTTTTGAAATTTTTTTCTGAAATAATTTATTTTTAGAATTTTTTTTTGTGACATGCGATTTTTTTTAGATTAAAAAAGTTTTCTGATTTTTTTTTTCGAAATTCATTTTTTTTGTTTGAATTTTTTTTTCTGAAATAATTTTTTTTATAATTTTTTTTTGAGACATGCGATTTTTTATTTTTATTTTTTAGATTAAAAAAATTTTCTGGATTTTTTTTCGAAATTCTTTTTTTTTTTTGAAATATTTTTCGAATGGTAAAATGGTCATAATACTTAAAGAAATACAAAAATGTCAACATTAATGTCTAAAAATTTTATTTTTTTTAGTTCACTATGCACTGTCATTCTTGACAACTATAATATTTTAATAAGTTATTAGCCCAAACAAATATCAACTAAAAGTTCCCAAACAATTTGAGATATGCTTGAAAGGATAAAAGCAATGATTATGAAAGCAAGGTTCAAATTCTTAACGAACGAAGCATCGTAAAGTGTATATTAACTAAACAAATGGTTAATGCTTCATGGGTGTCCTCGAACAGATAATGAAAACCATAAAAGCAAAGAATAAGATTCCCATTTCTATGGCCAGAAATCTACATCGAATCAACAATAAAATAGTCACATGTCACATTGCTATCGCGAATCGGTAGTCGGTCAGTCAATCTCTTTTAGCTTATAATTAGTATAGGCGGCATTATCGGATTGATATCTTTGCAATTGGGTATTTTTGATAAGATTTTCGTTAAAAAAACAATAACTTGTAATATATTTAAACGACTATAAGTAATTAAAACAAGTTTACGGGAAGTTTTGAGTATTTCCAATAAAATTTGCAAGTTTTCGGTAAGTTTGACCACCGTTGAACGTCATTAACTGCCGTTGAATTTGGTTGACCAATTTTCATAAATCAAAAAGGTTGATGATCAATTAGCGGCTAGACGATGATTAATTTGCCTTATAAGTCTTTTTTTGCAACATTGGCCGAAATAGACATGTACCGCCAATTAAATTCGTATCCATTATTCGATATTTGTGATTTAAGAAAAATCCATACCCGCATTTAATAAGAGAAACTTAGGGGCCGTTTAGTTGGAGAGAAATACTCCATTTTTCCAGAAAATTTTCCATATGAAAAGAGAAAAACTGAAAATCCGTTTAGTCGCACTTTTTTCCAATAATTTTCCAAAAATATGAAATTCTCATTTTCCAATTTGTAATAGAAAAAATGAAAATAACATTACACCCTTTTCACTTTTTTCATTTCCAAAATAATAACACCATTTCCTTTCACCCTACACTTTTATCACACATCTTCCATCCTCCATCATCCACCTTCAACTAAACAACTTTTCATTTTAGAAAAAAGGAAAAATATAACTCCTACTAAACGGATTTTCACATTTCTCAACTCTTCTCTAGAGAAGAAAAACCACTCCATTCTCTAGGAATTTAGAAACGGAAAAACAGGAAATTTTTTCACCAACTAAACGGCCCCTTATGTTCATCTTTCTTCAACATCATTTGTAAATAAATTGGTCACTTGTTTGTTTTTCTTTTTCGGAGTGTTTTACACTTTTACTGGTTTGATGATGAGTAGTGCTAGTAAGTATACATTAACGAGTGTAATTTTTTGCCACGCTTTGCTGCGAAATTTATATACTGTTTATTTTATCGTGATAGTTACCAACACGTGTTATTTTGATAAAAAGAAAATATAGTTTACAATGTTAGTTAAGAGGAATTTTCATTTGCTTACCTTTATTTTGGAGCTTACTATGGGACAAATCCCCACCATCCATCTACTTTAATCTAATGGTGAGGATTAACCTAAAATTTAAGAGATAAACCTAAGTCTATGTTTTTTTTCTTGTCTTTTTGTCTTTCTTTTTTATTTATTTATTTTTGTCTTTTTCTTTTAATTCACGTTTTTTTTTACAAACACAGGTTTGTTTTTTTTTTTTTTTTTTTTTTTTTTTTAATTCACGTTTTTTTTAATTCGAGTTTTTTTCTTCGCTTTCATACGTTTTCGTCTATTTTCATACCTTTTCATCATTTTTCATACGTTTTCGTCCGTTTTTGTACCTGTTTTAACGCTTTCATATGTTTTCGTCCATTTTCTTACGTTTTCGTCCATTTTCATACGTTTTCGCCCGTTTTCTTACGTTTTTGTTCATTATTCATACGTTTTCGTCCATTTTTATACGTTTTCGTCTGTTTTCATACTTGTTTTTACGTTTTCATTCGTTTTCATACATATTCGTCCATTTTCTTACGATTTCGTCCGTTTTTAAATGTTTTCATACGTTTCTGAATATCACAAGTGATATTCTGTTATATTATGTGATATTCTATGATATTATGATGATCACAAGTGATATTCTATGATATTCAGAATATAACTTGTGATATTCTAAATATTACAAGTGATTTTCATCTAATGTTTTGTAACATCAAAATCACGATTGATATTCAGAATATTACAAAGTGATACCCAGAAAATCACGAGTGATATTCATAATATCACAAAGTGATATTCAGAAAATCACAAGTGATATTCAGAATATCACAAATATATAATTTGAATAGCAGCTACATAATTTGGGGGTATTTGTTTAATCTTATTTTATTAGCTTTTGAGCTTATGTGATTTCGGTTTATATTTCACAAGCTTAATTTGCTTATTTTGAAACTTATAAAAGTATGTAAGTTTATATTTACCACGTATAAAGAGAAAATGGTCAAATTTTTGTTTAGAGTTCATACATATACGTCCGTTTCATACGTTTTTTAATGTTTTCGGCCGTTTTCATATGTCTCTGAATATCACAAGTGACATTCTGTGATATTCAGATGATCACAAGTGATATTCTGTGATATTCAGAAAATCACTTGTGATATTCAGTGATTTTCTGAATATTACAAGTGATTTTCAACTAATGTTTTGTAACATGAAAATCACAAGTGATATTCAGAATACCACAAAGTGATATCCAGAAAATCACAAGTGATATTCAGAATATCACAAAGTGATATTCTGAATATCACTTGTGATAGTCAGAAACGTATGAAAACATAAGAAAACGGACGAAAACGTAAGAAAATGGACGAATACGTATGAAAACGGACGAAAACGTATGAAAGCGTAAAAACACGTTCGAAAATGGATGAAAACGTATGAGAAATTAACGAAATCGAAAGAAAACGTATGAGAAATTAACGAAAACGAAAGAAAACGGACGAAAACGTATGAAAATGGACGAAGACGAAAACGTATGAAAACGTATGAAAGCGTAAAAACACGTTCGAAAATGGATGAAAACGTATGAAAAATTAACGAAATCGAAAGAAAACGTATGAGAAATTAACAAAAACGAAAGAAAACGGACGAAAACGTATGAAAACGGACGAAAATGTATGAAAACGGATGAAAACGTATGAAAATAGACGTAAACGAAGAAAAAACGCGAATGAAAAAAAAACGTGAATTAATAAAAAAAAAACGCGAATTAAAAAAACAAATTTAAAAAAAAAAAAAAAAAAACGCGAATTAAAAAAAATGCGGATTTAAAATAAAAAAAAAAAAAAAAAAAAAAAAAAAAAAAAAAAAAAAACGTTAATTAAATAAAAAAAGGTGAACTTGAAAAAAAAAAGACAAAAAAGAAATATGTGAATAAAAAAGAAAGACAAAAAAGACAAAAAAAAAAAACATGGACTTAGGTTTACCTTTTAAATCTTAGGTTAATCTCCACCATTAGATCAAACTTGATGGTTGATGAGGATTTGTCGCTTGGTAAGCATGAATTTATAGGTAAGCAAAATAAAGTGCCTCGTTAGTTAATTATCTTTGTTTTCATATATTGACGAAACATATTATTAAGTGCGAACTTTTTTAATATAATTATAGTGTGAAAATTTTTATGATTTTTTATATTTAACAACTTTATTAAATGTATGAAACTTTTATGCAATTACAAATGTTAAAAAATTGATTTTTTTAACACAATTTAAAAAGCATGTAGAAAATATGTAACAAATTATTAAATAACTTAAAAAAATCATTTAATTTAAAAAAAGAAAGAAAAAAAAAGCAACTAAAATAAGTTTAAAAGTGTTATTAATATAATGAATAAGGGTAAAAACTATAATCCTTACGAAAGCTATAAGGAAAAAATTATATTTTCGATGTAAAAATGAATTTTGAACCTTTGTGTTAAGAGTGCATGGTGCACAACACCAACAACATGTCATTGGGTTTTTTCCTCAATGGCGTCGTTATTCTGCTTGCCATTCGTTCTTTCGCAAGCTCATTTATAGGCGTTGTTAGATTTTTATTGTTATTATTATTTTTATTTTTTTTAGTGATTGTGGTATTTTAGTGGTGTATTATGAGATTCACACGCATCAATAACGGTTATTGTTGAAAAGGTGTTTTTGTTATTGTGATGTAATTGTATTTGGGTGACAACTTAATAACAGTTATTCGCACTCCCCTCGCCTAGCTCTCTAACCATCTTGGTAAAGCACTCATTGTTTACATGCTTTTCATATATATTGTAGATTATTTTGAAAAAATATTAAAAAAGACTTATAAATAGTAAAACATGGATGATGCTTGTATATACTCATAATTAGGGGTGAAAACGAGCCGAACCGAGCCTGAGCCTGAGCCTGTCAGAGTTCGAGCTCTGCTCGTTTAAGTTTTAAAAAGCTCAAGCTCAAGCTCGGCTCGTGGTATGTTATATAGGCTTGGGCTCGGCTCGTTTATACGATTTGGTAAAGAAAAGTTAAAGCTTGGCTCGATTTCGAGCTCGGCTCGTAATATATTTGTATTGAGCTCGTTAAAAAGCTCGAGCTCAGCTCGTATATATGTTTAATATTAAAAATATCATAATGTCGTTTAGGCTCACGAGCCCAAACGAGCTTTGTATGTAAAGCTCAGGCTCGAGCTCGATTAATAAACGAGCTGCAACTTAGGCTCGAGCTCGTTTAGGCTCAGCTCATTTGAGCTTTTTACCGATCCGATCTCGAGCTTTTCACAAGCGGCTCGGCTCATTTCCACCCCTATTCATAAATATAATTATAATCATAATACATTGCCTTTCAAAAATAAAAAAGAGTAGTAGTACATTTGTGATTTTTTACTATTATTATTATTATTATTATTTTCCCTTATTAGATAGATATGCTTTATGTTTGTCAACAGGATTGGGTCACTTATCTATTTTAGACAAAAACAAGTAACCAAATTAAAAGACATGTGAAACAAGAGATGAAAGTTGAAAGCAAAAGGACATGAGTTTCCTAATAACTCGGGCCATTGCTGCCTTGCATCCTTAAATGAAATATACATAGATACAGAATATTGTATATATATACATAGACAGAGAAAACAATGAGAACCTTGTAGCGTGAAAAAAGAGAGTGGAAGGAGCACTGTTATTCATATAAGTGCTCTTCCTACGTCGAAAGCACGACATTTTGTGGTTCTCTTTAAATTACCTTTTACAATAAAGGTATGTCCACTTTTGTATCAATATACTACTAGTTTATTAATGCAATGCGTTCTTCTTATTTGCATGTGTGATTCATTCTGGTTATGTATTTCTCTATTGCTTTTTGTATGCAGGCGGCCTTTAGTGAAACAGCATATCCGAAAGGCTCAGATTTCCGTTAGGTAAATATGGTTTTGTATTTCTTCTCTCATCTGTTATAGAATGTTTATGCATGTGGTATATTGGATTAGCTTAATTTGGGTTTAATTGAATTCGGAAAAGTTCAAGACTCATAAGCCTACTCTTTTTTTCTTTTGGCTTATGTATACATCAAGTTGGGCTTATAGACATAAATAAGTCATAAGCTCAAGTTGATAAGCCAAAAAAGTGAGCGTATTACCTTTTCAAAACTTACATAAGCCCAAGAAACGAAAAAATAAGCTTTGTCCAAACACCTCCTTAATTTGACGTATTTGTTAAATAGGTCAGTGTTTCTTTTTATTAGGCAATTAAGAGGATGTTTGGGATTGCTTATTTTTTCTGCTTATGTAGTTACTCTTAAGTACATAAACAGTTTTTGCTTATTGAGATGAAATTAGAATTATCTTTTCCCTTCACGTTATTCTCTCTATCACAAAAGAAATGATATAAGCAAATCCAAACTTACTTTTCTAAACTGCTTACCTTTAAGCTTTACTTTCCCTTAAGTGTATAAGGTACAAACACAAGAAGAAAAAGAAATAAGCAATCTCAAACACCCTTTAAACACATGCTAAGCTGATTGCGTTAATTTGTTACATGTCTGTTGAGATTGGCCATAACATATTTATTTTTACTTGTGTGAAACTAATCAGGAATACAGATGAATGTGTTCTTCACCCGCCATAGTGAGTTTCAGCAATATGTCATACAAATCGTTTTAACCCTTAGAAAACTAACAGGCAATAGGTAACTGCTGCTAACATTGACTACCATTTTAGCTTTGTTTGTATTTTGTGTGTGGGTAGTTAGGGGGTAAATTTTATCTGGGATTTACGTTTATTGGTGTTAATGCTATCATTAAATTTATAGGAATTTTTTATTAAAGGGTAAAAGTAATGAGATTTGAAAAAGCCACTAGAAAGTTGCTATCATTCATTTTTATCAAGAAAAATGTAAAATTACTGACACATCCCTTTCTTTTAGCTAACTATAATAAGATTATCTGATAAATTATAGGGCCTTTGGCTTTGTGGTATCAAGGTGTATACACTTGAGGTGTTCCGGGGTTGAGGGTTCAAGTGTCACTTGTGCCAAAAGGTGTAGTTCAAAGAGTGCAACCATAGTTTCTCAAAATTACACGTCTCGTCTCTATATATATTGTTGACAATTATATATTTAACAAATAGAATCCTCTTGACAGTGAAGGAACGGGGATACAATAGAGTTTAGTGGTAGGAGAAATGGTGACATGTATAGCTACAGATTCACTTTCTATTTTTATATGGTAATCATGGTCGTACAACCATAGTTGATTAGGTGGTTAAGTACATAACTTCTTGTGCGACTAGCAATTCAAGTTAATTTGATGATATGATCTTAAAATCTGAAATTAGGATTGAGGGTAGTGATGCTGGATTCCAAGAAGTTATTTCTTAGGTAGAAAATTCCCCTAAAAGACTGTGAAGCAAAGTTCTAATGTTCACATATGAAAAGGATATGATAGCATGTTTAGACAAAGGCCTTGTAAAAACTAACAATTTGTCAAGTTCCGCTGTTTTGGATATGAAATATTTGATAGGTTCTTGACATGAAGTTTTCACAACCCTTGTTGATCTGCAACCAGCAGTAGCATTAGCTGTGATTGACCTACTTAGCCATCCTTCATTGTTGTATGTCAAGAACAGCTTCCAGATTCTTATCTGTATTTTGCGACTTACATGCAACGTCATTAACTTCATGAACGAAACAAAGCTTTATAGAAGTCTTGTAAAATTCAACAATCCTTACCATGCTTTCTAAATTAATCCCTGATGCCCTGTGTATGATCCTTGCATTTTATATAATCTTAGATCTTTACTCATGCCTCTAGTAGCTTGGCAATCCCCTTTTGTGTGGCGTCAACTTTTTTTGCTACTCCTATCTTGATGGCTTCTCTTACCTAACTCTGCATGAATGTCAAGAAAAGGATCCATCAAATACGAGGAGGCATCTTTACTAGGAAATCTGTAAACTGGGATGGATTCAGGGGACAGAAACAAAAGTACAACAAAGCTACGGAAAAGTAGTATACACTAATACACATGATAACAAGAACATATTATCTTCATGGTTAAGTGTCAAAAAATGAACTACGCTCATTGCCCCACCAGCGCGTCTATAATTATTCACAGACCTAGTGTTCCAATTACATAGGGATTTCTTTATAATTGGTTAACCAGGAAAAAATATTATTATTGGGTGGCCGAATTTCCCTTTAAGGGAGCTCGGATGCCAAACGCATCACAGATATATGAATGTCTCTCGCGGCAATTCAAGCTACAAAAACGACATGAAGAGGAGCCACACAGTCAAGAAGAGGCATCTAGAGCAAGGTCTTTGCTAATGTTTGTCCTTTGGGATGATTGACTTCTCTGATCCAACTTGAGGGGTGTTAAAAGCTATAGCGATGATATCCATATAGGTGTGATTGATTTATTTTCTCTTATGTTCTCTCGCATCTACTTTTATATGGAGTTGTCTTCTGAAGAGATAAAACATCGATTACTCTTTTAGCTATGAATTAGAATGAACTTTCTTAGTTGGAATCATTTTGTAGAACAGAAAATTACTCTGCTTATTGTTTCCATTTACTTACGTTAACTACTTATGTGCTTTTTGTCATTTCATCTCCAGGGTTGCATGCATTATTGAATTATCTGTTGAGGATGTTATTTATATGAACTGAAATTTCATTCTGTATGATACCACCAGGTCTTTATTCCAGGGGTGTACAAATTTTCACATAGAAACTAGCATGTGATCTGGCATTCAGGAAATACTTTAGTATTCGGCAGAAACTGAAAGTTATGTAATTACAAAGTAAATTCTACAGAGGGTGACATCTTTATAATACATACCCTCAATAATGGCCTCGGGAGGATTGCCTTACTTTGACCCTGAGTACGAAAGCTTAAGCATCAGAATAAATCCTCCAAGGTTCTCTCTCTCTCTCTCTCTCCCCCATCCCCTTATTTGCAAATCTTCATCATAATAAAAAGAATGACTAAACGACACACATATGATGCATTGACACTAAATTGTCGTATGTCTCACTATATTGGTGTACTTGTATCACGTTCTTATCAATTGTGGTTATGTATAGTGGCATGATCACAAGGAGTAGCTAATTTCTGTATACTAAGAAGGGAGCGTATTCCATCTTTCTTGTGTTTTTACCCACACTTGTTCTGTGTATGCAGAGTTTCTGTGGATAATGAAAGCTGTAGAGATTGTACTTTGGTCAAGGTAATCTTTTGACACATTTTTTATTTTTTATATTGCAGATATCAATTTCCCTAAAATATAATTAGATCAGATAATGATAAATACCAAAAAATCAGCTCTAAGAAACATAGCGACTATCCATGAGGAAAATGGTGAGATTAAACTGTAGGTAACAACTTTTTCTATTGTAGATGATATCAGGATACATCATATTTTGAAATTTTGAAGTATTATTTGGGGTGAAAGCTAAAGATACGCAACATAGTTTTTCAAAACAGACGATGTACGCAATGAACTTTGAAAATTACCATTGTACGCAAAATACTTTCAAATTTGGAACAATGTACGTAATATGACCCGTAACTAGTAGGTTACCAGGTCACAAAGTTTGAAAAATGACAAAAATGGTCCATGTGGCTTGCGTTGACTTTCACAGGTCATCCATTGACTTTATTTTTGGTTAAAAAAGTTTCAGTAATGGTCCTTATGATCATTGACTTTCGGATTTAGTCTGTTTTTTTCCGTTATTGTCCGTTTTTCTTACGTTTTGTCCGTTTTTCTTACGTTTTTGTCCGTTTTTCTTACATTTTTCTTGGATTTTTATCCGTTTTTCTTACGTTTTGTCTATTTTCTTTCGTTTTTGCCCGTTTTCATCCGTTGTTCTTACGTTTTGTCCGTTTTTCTTACGTTTTTATCGGTTTTCATCCGTTTTTGTCCGTTTTTCTTACATTTTTCTTAAATTTTTGTCCGTTTTTATCCGTTTTTCTTACGTTTTGTCTATTTTCCTTTGTTTTTGCCCGTTTTCATCCGTTTTTGTCCGTTTTTATCGGTTTTCATCCGTTTTTGTCCATTTTTCTTAGATTTTTGTCCGTTTTTCTACGTTTTGTCTATTTTCGTACGTTTTTGCCCGTTTTCATCCGTTTTTGTCAATTTTTTTACATTTTTGTCTGTTTTTCTTACGTTTTTGTACTATTTCAACATATTAAAAAAAATTTAATAAAATATGAAAAAGAAAAAATTTCCAAAAAAAAAATTGAATTTTTTTCGCATATTCGAAAAAAAAATTCCAAAAAAAATTTGGAAAAAAAATTTTCCGAAAAATTAATTTGAAAAAAATTTCAAAAAAAATTGCAAAAAAAAAATCGCAAATACTTTTTTTTTCAAAAAAAAAGAAATTGGAAATTTTTTTCCAAATTGTTTTTTTCGAAATTTTTTGAATATTTATTTTTTTTAAATTAAACATATTTGAATAAAAAATTTCATAAAAAAAAATATTTTTTTTAAAAAGAAAAAAAAAAGGTCTTAAAAGAAAATTTGATTTTTTTTTCCAAATTTTTCAATATGTCGAAATACTTTTTTTGTTTTCAAATTTTTTTTTCAATATGTCAAATTTCGAAAAATATTGAAAAAAAAAAGTTTTGAAACAAAAAAAGTATTTCGACATATTGAAAATTTTGAAAAAAAAAAATTCAAATTTTTTTTTTAAGATATAAAAAAAAATTATTTAAAAAATATATTTTTTATTCAATTTTTTTTTTTGAAATTTTCTTTTCGGGGAAATTTTTTAGGAATTTTTTTTTTCAAATTTGCGAAAAAATTACAAATTTTTTTTGGAAAACTTTTTTCCCAAATTTTTTTTCTTTTTGGAAATTTTTTTCAATATGTTGAAATAGTACAAAAACAAACAAAAGCGTAAGAAAAACGGACAAAATATAAGAAAAACGGAAGAAAACCGATAAAAACGTACGAAAAACGGACAAAACGTAAGAACAACGGACATAAACGGATGAAAATGGGCAAAAACGAAGGAAAATAGACAAAACGTAAGAAAAATGGATAAAAACGGACAAAAACCAAAGAAAAATGTAAGAAAAACGGACAAAAACGGATGAAAACCGATAAAAACGTAAGAAAAACAAACAAAACGTAAGAAAAACGGACTAAATCTGAAAGTCAATGACCATAAGGACTATTACTGAAACTTTTTTAACTGAAAATAAAGTCAAGGGATGACCTGTGAAAGTCAACGCAAGCCACAAGGACCATTTCTGTCATTTTTCAAACTTTGTGACCTGGTAACCTACTGGTTACCGGTCATATTACGTACATCGTTCCAAATTTGAAAGTATTTTGCGTACAATGGTAATTTTCAAAGTTCATTGCGTACAATGTTGCTTATCTTTAGCTTTTACCCTATTATTTGTTGGCTAAAAAGGGTCTGAACTCATGCAATTATACAAAACATTAGGTCCAAATTGTTGGAATAAATGGCTTCAGCATGTTACACTTTTATGTTGCTAAAACGGTAAAAGTCTTTTTTTTTTAGAAACGCCAAATCTGACTAGTAGATCTTTGTATGACTTCATAGGTTGACAGTGTTAACAAACCAGGAATACTGCTAGAAGTGGTCCAAATCCTGGCAGACCTTGATCTCATCATTACTAAAGCATACATATCCTCCGATGGTGGATGGTTCATGGATGGTATGTGCACATTTCACAATGAAATAGTAACATTACTCTGCTTTCAGAACTTTTTCCAATTGCATACTTGGACTAAAAAAATGTAGCAATATTATAATCCAATCTAGTATTTACTATCGCAAAAAGTAGTGTAATACATTTTTAAGCTGGAATGCTTAGTTACTTTTGTTTCTATTAGCTAGATACGCGACTCTTTATTGTGTTTTGCACATGTTTAGTTTTTTGGGAAGGAAATGATATTTACTAGTTGTGTTTTTCCAATTTTGGGCACGCAACATACTTTTCTTATTGTGTTACGATTTACCTCTGAAATGTTGGTCGTGGGATCGGTTGCTGTGGAATTCCAGCGGGTCAGTTTCACATCTTTATATGTAGCATTCCACAAATGTTGATCATGATAGAAGTTAGTAAGCTTGAGGACATGACAACCCTCCCTCCCTGTCTTTCTCTTCTTTGTGATTTTCACAAAAACCAACCTTTGAGCATGTATTATGAAAATTTATATGCACATAAACATGAAAACGCGGGTTATAATTTTCTGCTATTCTTCTGCAGTGTTTCATGTCACGGACCAACAAGGAAACAAAATAACTGACAATTTGACAATTGAATACATAGAGAAGGTATGTCTTTTGTTCATGTTATATTTGTATTTTAATCTTGCAATCTAGAGACTAGAAGTAAATGGCATTCAATTTTGGGATGAATTTACCTATTTAATAGGCATAAGGTTGCCGTAAAGCATTGATTCGTGATAGTGAATAGCTTAATTCTGCTCTATTTATATTTGGGGATATTTATGACGTTAAAAAGAAGCAAGAACATAGTGCATAATACTCCCACGGTTGGGAACTTCTCAATCTTACTGAATAATTCCAAGCCTGCAAGAATAGTACTATTTAAAGGAAGGTCTTTTTTTTACAAAGGTTATCCAAATTTGGAGTGAAGTAATTGAACTGTAACAGCTAATAATACGCTGAGTGGTTGAAATACTCGATTTTAAACGATTTTGACGAAAAAGAACAATAACAGTATTAAAAAACATAGAAACTTAGAGATTTGTGGGAGACTTGAAATCTTAAGGTGGCGTCTATTATCTTCTTATGTGATTTCTGTTTTTCAGGCTCTCGGTCCTAAAGGGCACACATCAGATGAAAGAAAAACATGGCCCGCAAAAAGGGTTGGGGTCCACTCAATGGGTGATTACACAGCCATTGAGCTTGTCGGAAGGGACCGCCCGGGTCTGTTATCAGAGATATCTGCTGTTATCGCCAACCTCCAGTTTAATGTGTCAGCTGCTGAAGTCTGGACGCACAATAGGAAAACAGCATGTGTTGTTTATTTGACTAACAATACCACTTCTCGTGCTATGGATGATCCGGCTCGATTATCCGCTATGGAAGAGAAACTCAAGAATATCCTTCGTGTTTGTGGTGATGATGATAAAGTGGCTCATACAAAATTCTCGTTGGGTTTGACTCATGTTGACCGTCGATTGCATCAGATGTTGTTTGCTGAAATGGATTATGAAGGCAAGGGGTTAACAGCTGAGGCTGATTGTGCTTCTTTTTTAGAGCTGAAAATTTCAGTTGATCGGTGTTTGGAGAAGGGTTACTCGGTTGTCACCGTAAGGTGTAGGGATCGGCCAAAACTTATGTTTGATATTGTCTGCACCCTCACAGACATGAAATATGTTGTTTTTCATGCAATGATTACATCTGATAGCCCCTATGCAACACAGGTACGTCAGTTGCTGATTTATTACCAAATTTCAAAATTTACGTTATATACTTGCTCCACTAGAAACAATTATCTGTATTTAGGCGATTTGATTGAATTACCTACTGGGATATAATTGATTTTTAAGTGCCATTTGGTGTTGTTTCTGTTTTTAGCAGGTCCGGCTTTTGTTTTGTTGAGGTTGTATTGTCGTTCCTTTATGGTTCTTTTGCCTTGGTTTCTTGCTGTAACTGATCCAGTTTTTTAGCCTTTCACTAGTCTGGTTTTCTTGTTTGATAAAATGTTTTTATCGCTGTCAAAAAGAAAAGCTGGTTTTTAGCAGCAGATAACATCAAATCCTAGAGGATTTGCCACAACGAAACTAGTCTAATAAAATGGTTGATAACTTGTTTTAGGTTTTTATGGGAATTAAAAGCATGAGACACATTTTGCCAATAATTAATGTTTGGTATTCCTTTCTGAAGTTCTGAGGGAAATCTTCAAGAATAATGTTAATTACAATGGTTCTGTTACCATCTTCAAAAAATAACAAAAAATTAAGTAACGTATGGGAAAATCTGGTTTCACAGGTGATGCTACTTGTGCAAAGTTATACACTACCTAATACGTAACTTCATTGAACTTCTGTAAAGCCTGTAAAGAAATGGATCCACACTTTGTTTGATACAGGGTTATTGCATAAAAAGGCTAACCCATACAGACCCTCAAATTTTCAAGAATATCAGTTGAAGGTAATCAGTACAGTTCAAAAAACGATAACGTGGCAGATAATGTGTCGCCAATTGTTACCATGTTGACCTTTTCTGACATGTTACCTATAAAACCTGTTACAGTTACCTTCATCTGAAACTTTAGTAAAGTTGCTTACTTTTTGATGGATGAAAACGAAGATGGTTAGTCACAGTTGGTTACCTTTTATGCAATGCACACATTGGGTAAAGGGTCATATTTTAAATTAACATTCATTCAAAATTGTTGAATTTTTTCAAAAAGTGATTTTCGGAAACTCTAAATTTTTTACTGGACTCCAACTTTTTGAAATGGAATAAGTATTTCTGATGTGCACTTGTTCTTGCAACCTTAACGACAACAGTAAAGGTGATACTACTATTCTTGTAACTGGTTGGGCTCATTGCTTGAACTTGGCATAGTGAGCAAAGTAACTAGATCATGTTTGTGAAACATTCAGGAGTATTATGTTCGTTATGTGGATGGCTCCCCCGTCAACACTGAAGGAGAGGAGGAAAGGGTCATCAGGTGTCTTGAAGCTGCAATCTTGCGAAGAGTAAGCGAGGTAACAGATATTATTCTAATATTATTTTACTCTTTGTGGCCGACAACTTTAGAATAAAATAAAGAACTTCATATAACTAGATTTGAGAATTAGAATTAATCTACCCACAAGTAGCGTGGAAGTGGTTCCCATGTCTTTAGGTTTGGTTCACCATCATTTTCCTTGATAGGGCTCTTCATCTTGAAGCCCCTCTCATTTTTTAGTCGAGCAAATGAGACAAACCTCACAGCTTTTTTTTCCTTCTGCTGCCATCATATAGTACGATGTGGCCATCTTTTCCCTGTACTTGCGAATACGTAGATTTGGTTTGTGTTGTACTAAAAACATGTCAACTTAAAATAACATAGCTAAAAGTAGAACGTGTTGGGAGTCACATAGACTCTGTTTCTAATGAATACAGCCTGCTAAATCATTTTCATTCGCCAAAAGGCCTTTGACCTTGGGGTATGTTGGTGACTTGGTGGCCCATCAACCAAGAGATTGTGGATTGACAAATTTGTGATATTATGTGTGATATGATATTGAGTGTACGTGTGTGAATCTTTGCCTTTCCAAAAGAGAAATTTTATATTCAAGGATATATATTTCTAGTGGAATATCATATTTGATGCATTAGTTGTTTATACTAACATTTTTCCAAATGGACAAATAAGGGACCTCTCCTGCACCTCTTTTGACCGTTAACCAACCAGCCATCTTGCCACCTCTAATTTAATTGTGAAAATTTTGATTGGACAATTTGAATTGGACCGTAGTCTTTTTCCTACCATCAGCAGTACCTTTAAGGTATCATACTCATAGGTATTCAAATCAAAAACTTTATAAGTTTATGCTGAAGGCTTGCACAGTCTCTTTGTCATAAGGTTATGCTCCCACTGTCTCTAAAGATAAGTTATTTGATTCTACATGTAGTTTAGCGGGACTCTTTGACTATGACTTGAATACTAGGATGTCACGTTTTTTTTTTTTTTTTGAAAGGCAATATTTTCACACATGTATCTCACACAATCTCACAAATGTGTGGAATGAGACTTAAACGCACAACCTCTTGGCAGGGTTGGCACACTCACATACGACTAGGCCAAAGGGCTTGGGTACTAGGATGTCACTTACTAAGACAAAACTTAAAATACTTGTTAGCCAAATTCAAAGTTGTGCGCAGTCTTGAAGATATGGTGTATATATTGCTGATAGACTAATAGAGTTGTGATCTTACTAGAAAAGTAGAAGGTAGAACATTGGGGTGCTAAAATCATTTGAAGATCCATGCCAAATTATAATCAGGAAAGTACCAGGTTTGACACTCAAAGGTTGTCATGGGCTTTGTTTTTGACATAACGGTAATACTGTTACTTAGCATGCCTCTATCATCATCTGCATCTCCAAAAGTCATTAAAATTTAATAAGAAACTAACAAAGTATAATTTTTGGAACTTTAAGAAGTCATCTTTAGAGCCACTTGTCTCCTTTATGATAACTAGTTGTCAAGGTGAGGCCAGAAGGCTAATCGGGCAGGTTGACCCGATACATTTTTTGTCCTAATATTCTATATCATCTATAAATAGCGTGTCGAATATGATTATGTAAAGAGGAAAGTGAATATGAGGTTGTCGCACATGTAAGCTTACATGCGAAACCACTCAAAATCAACCAAAAGTACATCACTTTGATTGAATTTTTTCAAAATTTGATTAGTGGAATTAAGGTATGAGTAGTGGAAGTGCTTTTTACTTGTGATTTAGATCAAACAATTGTTGAATCTAGAACTACCGGGTTCAATAATAGAAAACACCCAACTATGTAATGTAGAAGAAACATATATTAGAGTGAACCACCTTTAAGGATGTTATGTGCAAATATGCAATTAAGCGAAAACACTAATATTGTGAAGAGACATAATTAAAATGAGATATTTTTAATGTTTTTTTTCTTTTCTTAAAATGACGTAGGTTTAGAAGGTTTTTCATGTAAGCTTAGATGTAAGACAACCCCATATTCACTTTCCTCATACTTGTTTATAATTGAAAACCTTTAACCATTGGTAAACTTCACTTATTTTCTGTAGTGGAAAACTCAGAAATTATTGTGTAATTACTGTGTGCCTAAACTTCCTTATTTCTATGTTTAAGGGTCTTAGCCTGGAACTATGTGCAAAAGACCGTGTAGGATTGCTTTCCGAAGTTACAAGAGTCCTCCGGGAAAATGGGCTTTCAGTGTCGAGAGCTGGTGTGACAACAGTGGGGGAACAAGCAGTGAACGTTTTCTATGTAAGAGATGCTTCTGGGAATCCAGTAGACATGAAAACTATTGAAAGGCTTAGAAAAGAAATAGGACAAACAATGATGCTTAATGTCAAGAAAGCCCCTTTGAGTTCAAAGGCACCACAGGCCAGAAATAAAACCATCTTTTCACTGGGGAGCCTATTAGAACGGTTTTTGCCTTGAAACACCGTATTGATTCAGTGTTTCATGTTTGTATAGAACAATAATAATAATAATTGGCATACGATAGCTTATGAGCAGGCCAGGTAATGTACGTATAATTGTGCGTGTATTTAACATGTATATTGTCTCTCCTCTTCTCTTTGTAAAAGATGTTATGCTTAAAAGACCTTTGCTGTTTGTAAGTAAATAAAAGTCTCCTGTCGTGATCAACATGTTTCCTATGGAAATGTGGCTCTTTTATTTGTGAGCTTAATGAAACAAAACCGAGTACTGAAACAGAAGTAAAACTTTTGTTGTCTGAGTAGTCATCGTCATTTTGTGAGTAGAATAAATCGTCAACCTTAATGTTTTAATGTCTTTAGAATATTTTGCAATACTATAACTCATATAAGCATAAGCATGTAATGTCCACATGCCCCACGGGCAGCAACTTGGGGGTCAGGCTATGAGTACCTATTTTTCTGTCGCAAACGTGTATGAGGTTGGGAAAGGGAGGACTTTTGTGAAATAGGTAACTCGTTTGATCGATACCATCTCCAATCTGAACAATTTAGCATTTTTAATATAGATATCAGCTTACATATTTGAGATTGCCATCTAAGCAAATGTGGTAGTTGTTAAATCAAGAATTTTACTTGGGTCTGAAGGTTGCTCTGCTCCTATTTAATTGGAAGTGATCTACCTTAATTAATTGAAAAGTCCTCTAAAATCATTAATGACATCCCTTTTGTAACTTGAGTTCCTTCATAAACCTTTTATTTCCAAATTACGTACCGTAGGTTCGCTCGGGTAAGTGATATTCCGACTCAAAAAGTATCGCAACGACCATGTCTACGAGTGACATGGAGTTGGCGTGGAGTTTACGCACGTGAACTTGCATTCGACCACAAAGTTTATAGATGAGAGATAAACACAAAGTTTATTTGTATAAACCATGGAGAGAAAAATTGAGTGGGTCCAAGTAGAATTTTAGCCAAATATATCATAGTGTGTTGGTTCAAGTCGTTTTGCCATCTCAACATTTCACATTTTCACATTAACACACACTAATATACCTTTTTAGTAGTGGCTCAAGTCGTTTCACTCTTTTTTAGACTCACTATACCCAATTAAAACACAAAACCAATTAAAAAAATAAAATAAAATTATAAAAATTAGCCTTTTGCGAATTGGCGGGAGTATTTCCACATTTCAAATGGCGCCCCGGCAAGGGAGGGTGCAGTGGCGCCAGAACGGCAGCGCCGCGTTGGTTGACACGTCGGAAATGGCGCGGTTGCACGCTACCACACCGTTCACTCTCATTAAAAATAAGTTATATGGTAAAAGCTAAAAATTTGTAACATACTTTTTGAAAAGGGCCGAGATATGTAACCAACTTTATCTATTATCATAATCGCTAAAATACTTCAAATATTTATCAATATCGCTAATTTGACCGGTTTAACCGATAATCTTCAAGTGATTTAACTAAAATACCCGAGTCAACCCACCATGAAATCTAATTAGAATATGTTAAACAGCCACGTATTTAATGCAAATGACTCAATAACCAAGTTGTCGATCACAATTATCTGCTAGTGCCCTTGATACGCAACATTGTTAATTTATAGTTGCATTTATTCTTCACATAAATGTAGGTTGCAACCGATACTAATAGCAAGAGGTAAACAAAATGCATCAAGATATTATTGCGAATTATAATTTCTAACATATCATAAATCCAAATGTTTGGTGTTCTCCCTCTTTTAGTTAGAAAATTGTATTGCCATATTGATACTTGATTGCAGGTTAAATATAGATATCAAAAGGTCTAATTTGATTAACGTTATGGATCTCAGTCCTTTTCAGCGATTATGGTAATATATAAGTATTGGTTACGTATCTCGGTCCTTTTCAAAATGTATGTTACGTATCTTCAGCTTTCACCCTAAGTTATAAAATATGTTTATACTTGATGAAGTTTTATATCACTCGAGATGAAAGCTTATACTAGTGATAGTTTATAAAAATATTAAGTGTGTTATGGACATGTTAAAGTCCATAGTATTAGGGATGGTCTAAGGAGATAAAAGATATCATATAACTCGACAAAGTACACAAGAGCTTGGTATTTAGAAGACAAGAGAAGAAATGTCGAATGTCGATGAAGAGACATAACCTCCTAATACAATTTCCATTTTAGTTGATTCAAAAAGGAGAATTCTAAATTTAAAGGGTTACAACACTCTAATATATGAGGGTCTGATCTTAATATTTATAGCAGTGCGCCACGTCAACGCACGCTCGTTAATCAATTAACGTCCAAATTCGTTTCCCGCCAAAATCAAGCCCAAGTCTAAGCCCAATATTGCGACGCAGTAGCTAGAAACCCTGTGTTTCTACTTTAAATATAGGACATCTCCCCTCATTTCAGTACCTTTCAACACACGACCCTAAGACTTGAGGGTGTGACACAGGAAACAACAAAAGAAAAAGTGCAGGAACCACTTTTTCCTCCCCCTATCTTGTAGGAAATGAGCGGGAAATTACTAAAATGTATCCCTTGTGGGAGCCTAGTGTCGAATACAAAAAGGAGAGAGACCATGATTTCGAAGAAAGATAATACATAATTTATTATGGTGTGGGTGGTAGGTGCAATTACTGTGTGCTTAAACTTCCTTATATCTATACTACTTTATAATGCATTTAAGCCTTCTAAAATTAGAAGGCTTAAAAATTCAGATTTTTTTACTTGCTTATTATGGAAAGATATATTATAATGCATGTAAAATTAAGATAAGGAGTTCCAATCATGAGATGACATGTGTCACTTCTTAACAAACTCCAAGCCTAACTTCTAACAAACTCTAAGCCTAACTCCTAACCATCAAAAATTAAGATAAGGAGCTCCAATTTTAAAATGACATGTGTCGCTTTTCAACTAAAAATTCATCTTTATTTTCAAATTAAAATATCTTTTTATCTACTTATTTATATTATAATCTAATTTCACCATATTTTCTAAAATTTTATGCTCTTTAATTCAACATCTATTTTAATATATTTTTAGGAGTTTTTAGTTTTATATTTTTAGTAGGTTTATTTTATTTTAATTCAAATTTTTACAACTTTAACCTTTATTTCATTTATTCCAATCAATATAATCTTGATTCGTCAAAATCATATACTTTTGAGGGAGTGTTTGACGCGTAAGAGATTGCGAGGGTATTTTTATATGCGGGAATAATGATGTTGCGGGAAAGTTACGGGTAACCCAAACAAACACTTACAACGAACTAACACATATACATTCGAAGTGTTGTGAAACGAATTCACTAAACGGGTAAGCAAACACATATAACTATACTTATCGCCGCCGCTGTCACCACCATCTCATCACATCACCACCTCAAAACATTTATTCGCTACAAAATAGTCATCGGGTACCCGCCGCCGCATTGCGCGGGTACCCTTCTAGTCTATATTTAAGAGTCTTAGCCTGGAATTATGTGCAAAAAACCGTGTAGGATTACTTTCCGAAGTGATAAGAGTCCTCCGGGAAAATGGGCTTTCAGTGTCGAGAGATGGTGTGACAACTGTGGGGGAACAAGCACTGAACGTTTTGTATGTTAAGGATGCTTCCAGGAATCCAGTAGACATGAAAACTAGTAAAAGGATTAGAAAGGAAATAGGACATACGATGATGCTTAATGTCAAGAAATCCCCTTTGAGTTTAAAGGCACCATGCATAGGCGGAGAAATAAAACCATCTTTTCACTCGGGAGCCTATTAGAACGGTTTTTTCCTTGAAACATCGTATTGATTCTTGTTTCGTGTTTGTATAGAATAATAATAATAATAATAATTGGCATACGACAGCTTATGAGCATACCATATAATGTACGTATAATTTGTGCATGTATTTAACATGTATATCGTCTCTCTTGTTCTCTTTGTAACTGATGTTATGCAAAATGACCTATGTTGTTTGTAAGTAAATAAAAGTCTCATGTCGTGATCTACATGTTTCCTATGGAAATGTGGCTCTTTTATTTGTGAGCTTAATGAAACAAAACTGAGTACTGAAACAGAGGTAGAACTTTTGTTGTCTGAGTAGTCATCGTCATTTTGTGAGTAGAATAAATCGTCAACCTTAATGTTTTAATGCCTTCAGAATATTTTGCAATACTAGAACTCATATAAGCATAAGCATGTAATCTTCACATGCCCACGGGCTGCAACTTGGGGGTGAGGCTATGGGTACCTATTTTGCTGGCGCAAACATGTATGAGGTTGGGAAAGGGAGGAATTTTTTTTTTTTGGGTAAAGGGGAGTAATCCTGCACCCTGGTAAAATATTACTAACCAAAAACGTTTAAGTACAAAGGGCGAGGGTGAGTTCCCTCGCCTCAGTCCCTTAGGACACTAACAGACACTCATATAAGCGTGACAAACCACACTTATAACAAACATTGAACATCAAACAACGACGACTATAAAAAACAAATTAAATACTTGAATCTTCAAGTCGTCATAGTAGTCCAAACTTCCAGCTTCAACCAATCACACACAAACCCGCAGCACCTTGATCACATGTGAGAAGTAAAAATATACGACTTCAGCACCAATCCCACCAACCATAATGATCCAAGGAACCAAAACATAGGGATTATAAACCCTAACTTTCACATAGCGTACCAATCAACCTAGTAAAATAAGAATTATGCCCGGATACAAAGCATCAAAAGGTACTACTAACATGCTTCAAAGAGGCCAAGAGGAGGTAAAGACCCTCCCCAATGGCTCAATGACACTCCACGAAGGACCCAACCGAGCAGCAGTCATAAGATAACAACCCTAAAGCTAAGGTTTCATGAACAAACTGCCATAGAACCACAAGGGTTTTCCGCACCCTAACTTCCAATTACCACAAAGAACAATCACAAGCCCAACGAATGAGGACTTTAAAATACAGATTTGTGAAAGTAGTAAAGGTTTTGAACAAGCTTCCTTTCAAACTTGACTTACATCTCTCTCTAAAACCCACATCCACTACACGCACATCAGGACTAGGACTTGCAATCGATCACAAGCAGACCATAGTCGCCAACCAGCTAAGCCACCAACAGGCGAGAGAACAAAGCTACAAAGCTTTGATATAACATTCAAAGGACAGCCAACAATCAGCACCACGCGAATAAATAAAATACGAAACCCTGAAAAAGTTTCGCTTAAGCAATAAAGATCAGATCACCAGGACGCGATAATAAAAAGAACCCTAAAAAGTTAGGGTTTCGTTATCTTACAGTCCAAATCGCAGCAGGAACAACACAACCACCGCCTTAACATTAAGACTACAAACCTTAGCCAATCGATTGCATACCATTAAAGTAGAGAGGAGACTGAAGAAGGTTGTAGTTGGATCAGTTTAGGATAATAAGGCGGCTAATCAACAGGGACGATTTCCAAAACCCTAACAAAAGCAATCGAATCCATAAAAAACGACTAAGAATTATGAAAACCATCAATAAATCTGATAATAATCAAATCATAGAAGAAGAAACATGATCTATGGACGAATTAAATGAAAATCGATTGAAAAATTAAGGGTGTAAGGGTTTCGGAAATCGCCCCCTAAAGAGAGAGTTTTAGGCTTTTTTAAAGGGAGGAATTTTGTTCCTATTTTCGTTGTACAAATGTCTTTATGAGGTTGGGAATGGAGAATGTTTGTTAAATAGGTACCGGGTTTGATACCATCTCCGTTCTAAACAATTTAACATCTGTAGTAGACTAAAATACACAGTTGGTCCTTAAACTTGGCAAAACGCTTCGCGTTGGGACAAAACTTGGCATTATCATCGCCACGGGTCCAAAACATGGCCTTTTAATGCCAAACTAGTCCTTTGACAAAGTCAAAGTCTGATTTTTGTTTTGTAGTCGAGTGTATTTTAGTCCAAACACATTTATACTTTGATAACACATTTATATTTTAGCCCTTCATCTTTCATCCTCGTCATCATCTCCCCAAATCATCATCTCCCCAACATCATCCTGGTCATCATCTACCCAAATCATCATCTCCCCAGTACGCCAATCCGGATAACCCTAAAACCATTGACCCAGCCGCTGCACTCCCATTATATAATACACAATATAAAACACCCACGAAACTTCATGATGATGAGGTCCACATTTATTGAAAATGAAATTATCACACTTGTACCATTGCTCATTAATCCGCAAATACATAATATAATGACCAGATTCAAGCATACCCGAATGAGTAATCACTGCAAAAACCTCAAAATTTGTGGAATTTTCTGATTCGTCACCTTCAAATGCAAAAATTCGGTTGCCAAATCTTTTTCTCACAATCGATGATGATACATAAGGTGTCATGTCTAAAGAAAACGGGAACTGTAAGTGTCGGTCAATCTTTCGTGAGGCTTTTCTTACTAAATAGTGTTCAAATCCCTTCACGTGTAAACATAACACCAAAGGAAGTCTTCTTATCGACATTTTCTTAACGGATTCGTGTCTTTCTTTACAATTTTGGCAGTATAATTTTTGGTCAGACCCGAGTTTCTCTGGTCTTGTGAAAACGTCTAGGCAACTAGTGAGAGTTGATATGTGTCCGGTTTCCGTTGACTTTTGGGGTTTGTTGGGTGAGCTATGGTCAATGTTTGTGTTGAAATCAAGAGATATGTCAACACAAGGGTCATAAGTTGTAGAAGTGAAACCGCAGACTGTGCAGGTAACATCTGATCTTAATAAGCCCGAAAACGCTCTATGGACTACACAATGGCAATCTCCATTATCTGTGTAAAAAACAAATGCTTTTCTTTATTCAGTAATTTGAAACAAAGTTGATCATCCAATAAAAACCCGAAATATAACTCGTTTTTCTGTGGCCCCAGTTTACCAGCAAGACGAAAGAAATGAACACATACATACTACCCAGATATAATGGCACCAAAATTACCTTTCTTTGTGTTTCTTGTTTTTCATTCTTTCTCATGGATCCGGTCAAGAACTGACAAAGAATTCATGAGCGTCTTGCTGCTCAAAACAAGCAAGATTTTCTGAAAGACGCCACCAACTGCAAATAGAAACAGAAATTCGATTGCATCAGTAGAAGCAAAGACATGAGAGCGGACAAAGGGAAAAACAACAGTAAACGTTGACTTTATGGTCAAACGGGTAATTTTTTCAAAAGATAAAGGAAATAACTGGAAAGGGCAAAACTTTTATTTTCCGTGATTAGTAGAAAACATTTCAAGCTCACATTATCTATAAGCAGTCCAAAGACAGTCAAGGAGGATAGTAACATAAAATGCAAAAAAATGTTAAGACAGATGCGCATGATCCTTGTGGGGTTTAAAAAAATATTAGCAACGGATTTCGACCGACTACTAGCAGTAGAGTTAACAATCCTAGGATGCACCTTATCGTCATCATTATCATGGTACAAAGCTTTACTCAGCACATCAATATCATTAATAAACACTTGTTCATTTCCACTTTTTTCGACATAATACGTTTAATGGTTGTTCAATAGCATCAATAGACTAATGTCGTGTTAAATTAGTAACTTGGCTACTATTTTAGCATCAATAGACTAGTTGACTAAGCCAAGGAGGAAAAACATGAAGAAGGTGACATATACCAGTAACTTCTGCAACAAATGCTCTCGAGGCGTGATGAGAATTTGCATCGCAATTCTGAATATCTTGATTGATCCTGCTTTATCCAGTGACCAATTAACAGGTGAAGAACAAATACTAAAAAAAACTGAGTTTAGCTGCTGTATCTAAATTTTAGGGATTTCAGAATGTCGAGGTAATACATGATGACACAAAACCATGGTGCTTGTTCTTTTGGACTATTCAAGGAAAATGTCTAATGTCCCATTTTTATTGACCACACATAATGCAAAATTAACTAACTTCTGGTTATTGCACACGAAACTAACCATTTGGGGAGATGATGATTTGGGGAGATGATGACCGGGATGATGTTGGGGAGATGATGATTTGGGGAGATGAATGATTAGGGGAGATGATGACGAGGATGAAAGATGAAGGGCTAAAATATAAATGTGTTATCAAAGTATAAATGTGTATGCACTAAAATACCCTCGACTACAAAACAAAAATCAGACTTTGACTTTGTCAAAGGACTAGTTTGGCATTAAAAGGCCATGTTTTGGACCCATGGCGATGATAATGCCAAGTTCTGTCCCAACGCGAAGCGTTTTGCCAAGTTTAGGGACCAACCGTGTATTTTAATCTTTTTAGTATTATATATCAGGTACCGGTTTGTTCTCACTTACTAAGTTAATTTAACTATAAAGAAGTTGAACAACTAAGTAACATGTCTAAGATATACATTTATCATTTAACAGTTTATATTAATGAACAATTAAAACACACAAAATAATTTTCAACACTAAACTTCTTATTGTTATAAAGTAAAGAATTTTTATCCAAGTGTTTGCGGAATAACATTTCGAATTGAATGACAAGTATGTGTGGTGATCTCCTCACTAAACTCAAACACAAACCTTAGTAACCTTATTTAGTGTTTGAGTAAGAACTATGTTAAACCAATAGATGTATAAATCTAGGACTTAGTTCTATTTGAAGAAATAAAGTGAGCTCTTGAAAGTGTTACAAACTCTTAATACAAGAGATGTCTTTTCTTTCGTTACAACACTTTATTTATATTCGAATACAAAGTGAAAACCCGTGTGGTAAAAAGTACGTGCCAACATTTGATAAGCTAAAGTACACTTTGTACTTTAGCTTCTATTCCTAGTATGCTATTGTTTGTACTTTTTACCATCTCTACATCTTGAATTTTGATAAATGTTTTTAAACTTATCTTTTCAAGATTTTTCCCGCCTATTTATCAGATATTTAAACATCCTACCAAAATGTTTAAGTCTCAGAATGTCTTTACTGACTTGAGAATACCTTTAGGGAGTTAGTGTGTTATTATCATCACACACTAACTCCATCATCCTGATCCTTATCCTTTTATTTACTCTTTGAGTTCCGCCTTAGTTTATGATAAGTCTTTCATCTAGACTCTGATGGATTTATTAAGGATGACCCTCTGAATGTATTATAACATTCAGGGACATGTATTTCATTTAAGTTATTTTTCATTTAAATTATATACTAAGGAAGGTGGGCACTGAATTAGCCAACAATCTCCCCATAAAATAATTAGCCAAGTGTTTTTCAGTGCAAGTGAGCAAATATAACGTCTTCTTATAACCGAATGTAATTAAATAGTGAAAGGATATTGATATATATTATTCAGAGTTGCAAAGTACAAATGAAGTTACAATATTTATCACATCATTACACTTATTCCCATCTTAACATATCCAATTTAGCCTTCTTGGTGGTGAACAAATTCTTGTCAGGTCTTTGCCTCAGGTATTTGTCTATTATCTCCATAAACATATCAGTTGTTAGGCATTCTTTTCCAGAGCCTTGATCTTGTAGAAGATAGGATTCTTAATAGCAACAATCATCAGAGACTCTTTGGAAGGCAGGTTCATCAAGTGCATCCATGAAGAAGATCCCATGTTCTAGTTCTTTAATGACTAGCCCATCTCTGAACTTCACTCCTTCTGGGAGTGCACTATTACAATATAGACCAGATATAAATGTTTTAGGTTCATGTCCAACTTTTCTCTTTCTTTTCTTTTTTGTAAAAGGGTTCTGAAGAGTCAGTGGTTCTCTTGGATTGATCTTCAGGGATTTTTCCACATTTCTCAATCCTGCGTATCTCAGTCCAAGGGTCTTTTGTAGGTTAGAGGCAGTAGTACCACTTTTCTTTTGTAGAATAGGAAGAACTTCATCCCATTCTTTTACCCCACGCATGTTCCATTTGAATTCTTTGAGGGTTTCAAAGTTGGTTGCATCATGATTTTTGTAGATGGTCAATGTGGTTGGTTTAGTCTTGAGATGAATTTTAATATCAGTTATGAGTCCTTCCTTTCTTCTGAAGGTCATTTTCCTCTTATATTCTTTCAGTATCTTATCCTTCTTCTCATCAATCCCTTTCTTTATGGCCAATAGTTGCTCCTTCTGAACCTTTTTGAAATCTTTGTTGGTTTTGATTGAAACCTTATACTTTTGAGCTTCTTCAGTGACAACCTTCTTCAGTTCTTCTTGATCTACCTATTCTTGCTTTTTCTTTTCCAAATCATCAAGAATGTGATTGATTTCCTCCTGATTTCCATAAATTATTAACCAGTTTCAAGCTCAAGAGAAATTTTTATGGACACTTCTATGTAAGAATGATATTTGAGGAAGATAGTTGTATAAGCTTTGGTGGTGACTACCCAGATCCTGTAGCAATACCCTTCCCTTTGTCTTATATGAAGTTGGTCCCTGAATATGATTCAGTTTGTATTGTAGAGGATGAGGGACCTTCTTGTTTATCATAAGCTTTAGGGGTTGCTACTTCAGTCATTTCAGTATCAGGCACTGATAACGGATCATTGATCTGGATAGACTGAAGTGGGGTGGCAGGAATATAAGGCCCAGATGAATAATCCCCCTCAAGTCCTGAAGAGGGTCCCTCGTAAATGCCTGAAGTTGTGGTTGTGTTTGTAATGGGTTCAAAGCTCAACAAATGGTGAGACATGTTTATTTTGAGCAAACCCTAACCTTGATGCTTTTGGTGGTTCTTCTTTAGTCACTAAGATGTTATCCCCCCTCAACAGGTGTTGCATCTGCTGACAGAGGAGGTGTTTTAGTGCTAGAAGGGACTAAGGATTTAATGTAAGTGAACATGGCCTGAAGAGTTGACTGAATCTCAGATGTAACACCCCCAAAATATCGCAGCAAAAAATAGTGTCATTGGGGTATTACTTCATAGTTCACAATACAAGTTACAGAAAACGACTCTAAATGAGACGTTTAGAAAATAAATTACATTCTATTTAATACAAAATATCAGAGTTTATTACAAAAGAGGTCTCATAAGTTTATACAATATGAAAGTACAACATAAACGTTTTTAAGTTTATCGAATGATAAAGATGCACAGTCTTCTAAAATTATGTGCGTCATCACATGTCAGCTTATACCTAAAGGACCTGAGATAAAACATGCTAAAAATTCAACACAATGGTTGAGTGAATTCATAAGTTTATATTAATGGACAATAACGTTTCAATTTAAAGAGACAATTGTGTATCCCACAATAGTCCTATAGCAGTATTATTGCTCTAAGCTCATGACATGCAAAACATTAACTGTGTATATCAAAACAATTATATATATAATAATGGCCCCGTGCAGGTACTTGTCGTATACTAGTATCTCAAATATAGTGCGTCTGGTTACTTATCCGGCTAACACAAATGAGATTTGTCAATCCCGATAGGCATATCCACTATATATGCGCTTACTAACATATAGTAACTAATGGTGCATGATCTGGGGTCTTTCTGGCAATAGGTACTTAGGGAATAATACATTCATATAACCAAACACTGTTTAAATAACTATTGTTGGGTTCACTCTGTACCCAAGTATCCTTAAACTAGGATTTGAATAGAAAATAACCTAAGTATTAAACATCCATGAACATCTACCAAGTCACTGAGTAAATAGTCACTCAGTGAGTCATCTTCAGGAAGCTCAGGACAAGCCTTAGAGAAAGACTTTCCATTCAGTAAGGCGGGACTCAGTGAATGATATCTGAGCCAAAGAAGAAGATGATGGGTTCAGTGAGTGATTACAATAAGTCACTAAACCTCAAGTCTCCTCAACAACTATGAAGACTGAAGCTAAAAGACTGAAGTAAAGGCAGGACAAGGCGGGATAAGTTTGAAATGATTAACGGGGAGTCCTTATCAAGCAAAGGTCAAACTTTTCCTGAAAGGTTAATGAACAAGAACAGTGTCATCACTTCTATTCAGAAAGCACCATTGTCCTATACCCAAAGTAGTCATTGTAACAGAGACAAAATACTCAGGTATTTTGTCCAAACTAGCTTAGGTCATATTTGTCTTTTTCAATAACAGTTGTAAATCATTGTGTATAAATAGGACCACAAGTAGGAGTAGAAAGGTTGACAAGTTTGTGCACTTAATGCGATGACATTTACAAACATCTTTCTCTCCTCCAAATACAACTAAGTCCCTGAGAATAGCTCAGTTTGTTAGCATAGTTGTACTTAAGCTTAGCTTAGTTTTAGTGAAGAATTACCGTACTTGTCATTCAATACCAAGTGTTGTTCCGCAAACACTTTGGTAAAATTCTTTGTTAATTGAAAACAGAATTACACGTTGAAAAACTGTGTCTTTTACTTTACGTTAATCTTTTAACAAAGTATTTCTCATAACATTACTAAGTCATGGAGCTTGGATAGATTAACTTTGTAGTTAATTCTAACCAAGTTAGCGGGAACAACAAGTTTGTATCAGAGCCTCTGGTTTATAAAACTTATTTAATTACAGCTGTTGCTCCCCGACTTGAAGTTGGGAAATTCAATAAGTGGAAAAAGTGCATGCTTTGCTACTTAACTGGAATGGAACCATACTAAATCAAGTGTATTAATGATGGTACATTTATCCCTAATATTGCTGAAGGTTTACCCAAGCCTGAAGCCCAATGGACTCCTGATGAGAGAATGGTGGTCAATCAGGACCAATACCTCAAAAGCATCATTATATCTTGTCTCCCTGACGATATAATAGAATCAGTCATTAACTGTAACACAACCAAACAAACTTGGACTGACTTGGTTCATAACTTTGAGGGTCCCTCAAATACCAAGGAAAACAGGATAATGGACATGAAACTTGAGTATGACACTTTCAAAGCCAAAGATTCTAAAAGTCTCTCAGAGACTTATACCCGTTATAAGACATTGCTCAATGAGTTGTCCAATGATGGTGTCACCCTGTCTAAGCATGAGATTAATGTTAGCTTTGTCAACAGTCTCCTTGAGAAATGGTTAAGTTTCTCTCAAGGTCTTAGAAATGCTAATCACATTCAAAATCTTTAGCTCCCTGAAATCTATGGGAAGTTTGTCTATGAAGACAACTTAATCTCTAGGAGATACCCTGATTCAAAAAATGCTCAAGAGACCAAAAGGCCCTGACCATTGCACCCATATCAACCACATTCTTTTATAATGGTATTGTGGAAGATTTTCTAGAAAAATCTGATGATGAGGCTGATGAAAGAACTAGTTAGGAATACCTAAATGATTTGCAAATTGAATTTCAAGAGAGGGCACTCCTTGCAAACTCAAAAATTTTTATCAAAAGAAACAAGTTAAACTTTTTCTGGTTCTAAAGCAAGTGATAGCAGTAAATGTTTTAAATGTGGTAAAAAGGGTCATTTAGCAAAAGATTGTTTCTCAAAAACCACTTCAGAACCTTCATACAAATTTTCATGAAACAACTCTTCTTTAGGAACTAGCAAGTTTCAACCAAAGATGCTTCAGTCCTCTCAACATTTTCAACAAAAAAAAACTGATCAAAAGGATTAAAAAGATTTTTAAGCTAAGTATAGAAAAACTAAAGCTAAACTTGCACTCCTTGAGGCTGCACCATCAACTCTTCAGGATACACAAAACTCTAAAATTTATCAGGCAAAACAAAATCCTAAAGTTTATGAGTCTATCCACAATCTTATTCCTAACACTAAAAAGAGAGTCCTAGGAGAAGATCAACTCACCGAGTCCACAAGTAACAATCAAAGTGAAAAAGCTTTCACTCCTGCTGGCATTTCCTTTGAACAAGAATTAAAACCAAAGTCTAGTGATTGGGTTGAGAGAGTCAACCCAGACAGTAAGTTGCCTAACTTTAACACTAGAAAAATCTTGGAACCTGAAAGTCAAGCTATCAAAGAAATGCCTGGATTCACTGATGAGCCCACTCACACTGATTCCATCAATGAGTCTGAATTAGAAACCCACACACCTTTACCTCCACTGAAAGTACTTCAGGGAGCCTCACCCAGTTCAGACCTCACACCCTGGTCTATTCCCAACACTCTCCAAAAGAGAGATCAGGACATGGAAAAACCATCCGGAAAAGACCTTACACTAGCCAAAACAAAGACTCAATTCCTACTGAAAATTCCAAACCTTCGATCCTAACTGATGAAAGGACCAATGTCACTGATTCTATCAGTTGGCTGAACTTGTTAGAAAGCTGAGTGAGAAAATAGAATCCTATGAAAAACCTCCTCAATCTAATATTAAGGAGTCCAAACCAGCTTCCTCAAGCAATACCAAACATAAAAAGACACCAAAACCCTCAATGAAATGTGAACTGTGCAATTACACAAATCACACTACTGATGATTGCTATATGATTCTGTTTTACATGATTTGCAAAAAGGAAGATCACAGAACCTCATATCACAAATCCCACGTTGCATCCCTGAGTGCACAAGCAAACTACAAGACTCAACCCTTTCAGTATGCTTCATCTTCCAAGAAAGTACTTAGACAAAAGGCTAAGCCTTTTCCACCCTGCACACACTGTGGATTTAATGACCATCACACTGATGAATGTCTAATGTATCCCTGTTGTGACATTTGTGGTGACCCAACACATGACACCTCAGGACATGACATGATTATCCATGCCAGAAGAGGATTTTCCACTGAATCCTCTCATTCAAAATAAGTCCTCTTCTAACTCCAAATGCAAAGCATGTGGAAGCACTTTCCACTCAACCACTGACCATGAATCTATTTGAAAGATTTAAAAAGACCTATAAAGCCAAACCCACCAAAAAGTGTGTTCACAAGAAAAACTAACTCGGTTTACTATTTGTGCAGAGACATGCCAGGGAGCCTATTTGGCATCTAGATAGTGGATGCTCAAAGAGTATGACTGGTGTGAAAGAATATCTACACAAATATGTGTGATAACATCAAATAGTCCTGAATATTAAGTGTCAATTTCCCCCGATAATGCTCGTTATTTATATCATTTATATGGATTTACGCTTGTTTTCCATTGTTTTCCACTTTCAGGTAAATTACGAGCATTGGAGCTAAAGAGACGCGGAACTGGAAACATATCTAAAGATTTATCACAGTATGCTATTTTGAAGAAGTTACGGCGTAACTCATCTCTCACATTACGCCGTAACTATTGCGTGACTCAGTATGCCAACTTATCAGAAGGTTACGACGTAACTCCTCCCAAAGGTTACGACGTAACTACATTAGGTCAAAAGAGGTTCCACGCCGCTGATACTTACGCCGTAACTACTGTATCACTTACGACGTAACCGAGTTTATTGAAGACTACGGCGTAACCACTAATAAGGTTACGCCGTAACCAGCAGATCTAGTGCATTTTACGAAGAAATAGAAGGTTACGGCGTAACTCCTATATTGGTTACGCCGTAACCCAGATCTGGCCTATAAATACCCTACGAATTCCATCATTTTTAATCATCCCATTCCACACACAACACTCTGATAACGTGGGAAAAATCTCAAGGCAGGTCTATAGGAGCATACGGAGCTGTTTCCAAGGGAGAAGTCACTCCACTGATAAGCATTAGCGTTTTATATTTCTTTTACTTTCAATTCATGTATTTCGTACCTTTGAATATTGAATTGATTTGCATGATTAATATGAGCGGCTAAGCACCTTTTGGTGCTAGCCTAGTTATGATTCCTTAATTTTTTTGTTTGCGTTTACCTTTACTTTCGTACAATTATTTCTAAGTGTATGCATGCATAGTTCATTGGTAGCCACCCTTGGTTCGGTATTTTTGAATGGCGGTAGAGGCCAATTGCCTAGGAGATATGACCAACTAACCCTAGGTGAGCGGACTGAGACGGGAAGGGTAAGATATGACCAACTGACGACCCTTTCTACTTGTGCGATTTGACCAACTGATCACCTATCGTTTGGATGAACTTAAGAATTGGGGGGTGTAGTATCTAAGTTCCTAACGGCCGGGCACTCATTATTATGAATCTAGCATGTAGCGGTACTTAATGACTTGGCTTAGGGGACCAGGAACAACAGGACTTATGACGGTGTCCCTGATTTTCCTGTGGTGGCATCTTTGCTGATAGGTTAGGGCGAATTGACCAAATTTTGTCCTCTCGAATTTGACCCCACCTGAAGTAATTGGAAGTAAGTAGACATAGACATAACTAGCTAGGAGGATTGACTAGGTTAGCACCACTCTCCTCTATTGATTTCCCTTTATCCATTTATCTGCTTTATTTTATTCTGCATTAGTAGTTTAATTAATTAAATCCCTATCGAAACTATTATTCTGTGACAATTAGACTTAGTAATAATCCAACACACATAGCTCTTGGGACGACCTCGGCTTTACCGTTTACTACACTACATACGACCGGGTACACTGCCCGTTAGTTTACTAGGGTAGACCATAGGTATAGCGAGACACTATAAATATTAAGACCTGGTCAGTAAAACCTGCATCAAGCTTTTGGCGCCGCTGCCGGGGAGTTATATTAGGATTGATATTAAGTCTTTAATTTCGTTTTAAACTTTTCTCACGATCATATTTCAAGTTTTCAGGTACCATGGAAGTTGTTAACATCGATGACCTCACTCTTGCGGAATACTTGGCGTTGACAAGATCGGAACAAGGGCCGGGTCTCGTAAGACCGGCAATTGGAGCGAATGTCCGTTACGAAATCAAAGACCAATTTATGAGGGAGCTTCACGCTAACCCTTTTTTAGGAAATAGGGACGAAGATGCATATGAGCACGTTGAAAATGTCCTATACATTGCAAGCCTTTTCAACATTCTGGGCGTGTCTCATGATGCTGTTATGCTAAGAGTATTCCCAATGACTCTTACTGGAGCCGCCAGAAGATGGATCGAAAGATTGCCCGCGGGGGCAATTAATACTTGGGCGCTACTAAAGAAACACTTTATTCAAAGATATTGCCCGCCGTCGAAGATTTCTAACCAGCTTTTGGAGATCCATAATTTCAAACAAGAAGACGACGAAACGCTGTATCAAGCTTGGGACAGATACAACGATCTTCTTTTCAAGTGTCCTACTAATGATCTGAACAACCAGCAAAAGGTCAACATCTTCTACAAAGGAATTAACGTAACTACAAGGCAGATGCTGGACTATCAAGGACCTATCCCGAACATGACTCCAACTCTTACAATTGAAGCCATTCAAAAAATGGCGGATCACTCTAAAAAATGGCACGACGGAGGAAGTAAAAGAAACCAAGGCGGAAGTTTTGACAGAATTGTAGCAATCGCTAGTAAAATTGAAAATCTCAGTCGAGATATGCTGAAGATCAGAGAAACCGTTCATGCCATCCAAGTAGGTTGTGAAAGCTGTGGAGGAGGACATCTTACGAAGAATTGTCCTCATGGGGACGAAGAGAATATAGAAGAAGCTAAGTATGGAGAAAATCAACCATTTTACAGAGATAATCGAAATAGTAATGGTTATCGTGGAAATTACAACCGTTATGGAGAAAGAAAGCCCAGTCTTGAAGAAACAATTAATAAGTTCCTGGAAAGTTCAGCCCAAATACAAAAGGAGCAAGATGAGTGGTTGAAAGAAATCCAGGAAAATACTGACAGGAACCTTTCCAAGTACGACACAACTCTGAAAAACCTAGAATCCATGGTGGAGAAGCTCAGTGAAAAAGTATGGAGGAATAACGATAAACCTGAAGGATCTAAACCAGCTATGGAATGTAAAGTGATTTTTGCTGATGATAACTCGAAGGTTCAGGCCATTGAAACGGATTCAAGGGATGATTTCGTCGACAGATCTGAGTTACGCCGTAACCCGCCTAATGAGTTACGACGTAACTATGTCTTTGACAGAGATAACGGGGATATGAAGAACTCTGAGGATAACAACTCTAACGAATTACGCCATAACCTAGAAACTCAGTTACGGCGTAACTGGGATACGTGGGCAGAAAAATTCCTTGAAGTAGAAGAATAAGGAAATGACTAGTCCCATGACATCAACTTGTTCCCTCTGCCCAAATCTAAGAAGAAACATTACTGGTGCAAAATGATACCAGTTGCTAAGGGAGATAGGTATGATCTTTGGGCTTCTTGTGACCCAAGAAATGAGGTTTGCGATGGCGGAAGCAATAAGGATAGGATCAACCATAACAAATTTATGTGGCCAGCATATACTGATGATGAAAGACTCGAGAAACTCTCCCTTGAAGATGATGAAGAGCCACTTATCACTCACTTGTGTACTCCTGTCATCATAACTGACAAGGAGTCCGCACGAGCATGGCCTACATGCAACCCCTTCCGTAAGTATTGCAATGGCAGGAATAGTGAAAGAGAGGAAGAGTGGACATGCCCTCAAGAGCGTGAAAGACATTGTATAAAGTTCGGTGACTTGGCATTTGATGACTGGTACGCAATACAATTCGGGGATGCCAAGATTAACTCGAATCTCCTTAAGAAGCTAAAAATTGATTATGAGGAGCACATACAGAAAAAGGAAGAATCTAATAAAGACATATACTGTACGGATGAGCATTTAAGCGAAACTGACAACAAGGAATTACGCAGTCACTGGTGCGAAAGAGTAAAATCTCCTAGGGAAATTTTCTGGGCGTCATGCAACCCATATGACGATATGTGTAACTGGGGAAGCAGCTCTGGAAGAATAGGAAAAGATGAATTCTTTTGGTCCTCAACCAATAATGAGGAGAGAACGAGTTTTCCTTGGCTGGACAACCTAGGATTCGATAGTTGGGTGAAGATTAAGTATGGACATGTGGACACGTTAACCAAAGAGAAGATTTGGAAGGAGTACATGGATCGAGAAAATTCAAACAACGAGAGTCTCAACAACACGAGTGAAATAACAATTGAAAATGACAAAGAGTTGGTTAGTGATGAAAAAGAAGAATGCAAGCGCGTTCTTGTGGAGAATCTTCTCGATGAAGAATGGTTCAAGGGTACAGCTTCTGATGATGATGATATTGAAGGGATCCTAGATTACCTTGAGTTGCAAGGTAATGAGGAGTTTACTGATCCTGATGACGAAGCTTACGAACAAAGGAGGTGCAAACTCTTGGGGATTCCCTACAAGAGACCACCTCCAATTATTGTCGAAAAATATGAATTCACTCGCTACCACCTGGGACCGGAAGAGAAATTTTGTAAAGTCCGAAAAATCGAAACCAATGAAAACCTCCGAACTGCTTCGAATGTCGCCTGGATGAGGCATAACTTGATGAAAGATATTGAAGAAGTGGGGCGAATCCAAAGGCCCCCACAGAAGCCTCGCGGCTCTGAGTCTAACTTAAAGACTCGTTAATAAAGAAAAGTGCTCTTTCAGAAGACAACCCGAATTATCCCTTTCTTTTGTTTTATTTCCATTTCTGTAGGGTTTTGTGTTTTCTAACTATTTTGCAGGAAACGAGGAACTAATTGCTGCTGCAGTTGCTGATCTGAACAGAGTTACGGCGTAACTCATCTTGGTGATTACATCGTAACCAACCTTTTAGCAGTAGAATTCTTGACGCATTACCAATTACGGCATAATACCATCTCAGTGGTTACGCCGTAACTACTCGCTTTGCAGCTCATTCCAGGTTTTGCCAGTTACGGCGTAACTCCCTCAAAAGAGTTACGACGTAACTTTCCTCTGCTTTAATTCTTTCATTTTAAAACACAATAACCTTGTATTAGTTTTTTAAATGAACTTTGTGGGTGTGTTCCCGGTAACCCTCACGAGACTTCACTCGTCCACTTAGGACACCAAGTGGTTTAAAAGGCTTGTTGCATTCGCTAAATGCAACCGTGATTCCTACGAAAGTGAGTTAGGTTTGTTTTTCATTTTTCATTTTTTTTCTTTTTAGAATTATGCTTGTCGGTATTGTGATTTCAGGGATTGAAGTTTGTTCATGACGCTTATATGAAGGCACGTCTCTTGTTCGTGAGCCTTCCTTCTTTATGGAGCAAATTTCAGGGAAGTTCTCGCTCTAATTCTACCTTTCTCTTTACCTTTATTTAATGCCTAGTAAAAAAGGGACTTTGTACAATTCAAGTGGGAGGACGGGAGTAGAATTATCTCTTGAACTTTATTTCGCCCTCATTTTTCTAGTTTATTTTGAAAAATTATGTCATTTTTAAAAATTTGACATGTTTTTCTTAAGCTAACTAGATTAGACCTTAGCTGAGCACATACAACCCTTGATGTTATATGGTGAGATTAGCCTTATCCGTTTCCTATATTTTACCCCAAATCCACCAAATTATGAGTGTGCCGGTAGCTTGTAAACTTTAGAACTTGGCCTTTGCATCATTTCGAGACCATAGACGAGGTATGTTAAGTTAGCTCGATGTATTTGGACTTTTCAGTTTTAGAAGGCAATATTATAGGATTATCACCCAAACAGCCTACCATTGTGAGTCTATCGATTAGTCACCTCGACTTTTCGACCCCCATGTGAAACCCTTTTGTTGCACTCATCTTTAGTGCAAGATACTCTAGATACACCCTTCTGAGCCATTCCTTTCATTTTGTTAACCCGATATATTGTTTCGATACACCTATACACCTTAGCCTATCCTGGAGTCTTTATTTGTAATTGGGAAGTCATCATTTGCCTAAGTTCAAGGTTCGAGTGGAAAGGTTCGGAAATCACGCTTTCACCGACAACATTTCTGAAGATCATTGAAGACCCCCTGAATTCCCATTGTTCATCTCAAGTGGGGGGTGGATATTATGTTAGTATTTATTGTTATGTTGAAAAAATAAATAAATAAAAAATAAATAAATAAATAAAATTAAAAATAAAAAAATTGTTGTTATGATTATGCTATTGTAAAGTGCGATGTTATAAGCACTGTAGTATGAGCTTATTGATTTAGTATCTAGGAGGCCACCTCGGTCACATTTGAAGATTGGAGTTGGTAGTTATGCCAACAGTTGGAGAAAAGGGTAGTGTGCCCATCACGACGTCCTCTAATGACACATCTACCTTGCATTTCATGATCTGGTTTCTTGACTTCTAAGCTTGAACTTTAGGCAGACGGTAAGTGGTGATGACTTGGTTATAGATTTAGACTACCTGCTTGTTTTTTATTTTACACCAATTATATATCCCATGTCTTATCCTACCCTTTTAGTCATGAAGTGTGTCTAGGTGATGCAGCGAGCAATCTTTGGTGTCTTGGTCATGTATCATTGATTTTGTCCACTTCGTTGTGACATGTTAGTAATGACGAGTCACCCCTTAACCTTTGTCGTGTCTACCCATATTGCCTTCGAGAATTGTTTAGCCCTTAACTCTAGTGGTGGATATTTGTGTAACCGTCAAGCTTATGATAGAATACATGCTATGACTGTGCGATTGAGTGATCACCCCGAATTTGAAACTTAGAATAGTTGAGAGATTTGAGTGTTTGTTCCCCTTTCGTGAGGTGTTCGGCTTTGTTTTATTCTAGCATAAGGGATTTGTAAACTCATATTTTCCAGGTTATAGGAGATATCTTATTAGGAATCTATCTAATAAGGTCTACTTGAGGGCAAGTAGAGTTCAAGTGGGGGGATATTTGATAACATCAAATAGTCCTGAATATTAAGTGTCAATTTCCTCCGATAATTCTCGTTATTTATATCATTTATATGGATTTACGCTTGTTTTCCATTGTTTTCCACTTTCAGGTAAATTACGAGCATTGGAGCTAAAGAGACGCGGAACTGGAAACATATCTAAAGATTTATCACAGTATGCTATTTTGAAGAAGTTACGGCGTAACTCATCTCTCACATTACGCCGTAACTATTGTGTGACTCAGTATGCCAACTTATCAGAAGGTTACGGCGTAACTCCTCCCAAAGGTTACGACGTAACTACATTAGGTCAAAAGAGGTTCCACGCCGCTGATACTTACGCCGTAACTACTGCATCACTTACGACGTAACCGAGTTTATTGAAGACTACGGCGTAACCACTAATAAAGGTTACGCCATAACCAGCAGATCTAGTGCATTTTACTAAGAAATAGAAGGTTACGGCGTAACTCCTATATTGGTTACGCCGTAACCCATATCTGGCCTATAAATACCCCACGAATTCCAGCATTTCTAATCATCCCATTCCACACACAACACTCTGAGAACGTGGGAAAAATCTCAAGGCATGTCTAGAGGAGCATACGGAGCTGTTTCCAAGGGAGTATTCACTCCACTACGATAAGCATTAGCGTTTTATATTTCTTTTACTTTCAATTCATGTATTTCGTACCTTTGAATATTGAATTGATTTGCATGATTAATATGAGCGGCTAAGCACCTTTTGGTGCTAGCCTAGTTATGATTCTGTTGGGAATTATACGTTTGAGTTGATAAGACAAATAGAATGAAACAAGAGGGACTTAATACGACAAGAAGGAAACCTACAAAAAGATGGAAGGACTTGCTTGCAAAAGAAGTTTTATTTATTAGTCCTTTGTAGTATTTTGCAATGTTGCAAAAATCGTGAATCGGTAGTCGGGCGGTTGACCACCCTGCAGCGAGTAATCGGTCAAGTCGGGATTAATCGGTGATTAATCGGATTGGCATTTCCTGTAGTTTTTTGGTATTTATGGAGACCAAACTAAAAATCTTAACCGATTCCAAGCTTGTTATATTTCCAAACCTCAATAAAAGGCTCCAATTCTGATTATGATGCCCATTGTGCGTTATAAGTGAAATATACGATCCCCAAATTAAGTATAATGCCTAAATTATTATTATTTTTAAAATGACCGATTTGTTCGATTCGGCCGATTTTGACCGATTCGGCCGATTAATCGGCCGATTCAGCCGATTTTTTGACTGCTTAGTGTCGATTTTTATCTTAGGCCGATTTTTCGACCGATTTTCAAAAATCGACAAGGTACTCGGCCGATAACGATTAATCGGCCGAGTTGACCGATTTTTGCAACATTGGTATTTTGTAAACCCTAATCCTCTAGTATATAAAGAGGACATGGAGTGTAGGTTTTACATACAAGTCTTCCAAGATGTAGTCGACTTAAAGGTGTGTGTGTGTCCTAGGCGTATAGTCATGTAAACGCCTAGGTTATTAGTTTAGTTAGTAGTTTAGTTATCTAGACATGTTCCTATAAACGTTGTTCAATAACAAAGAATTGATTAGTTTATTCCGCTGTGCATGTTATTAGTCTTTGTTATTTATCCCTAGCTGAGCTTATAAATAATCTTATCAATTGGTATCAGAACGGGGAGCTCTTGATATAGGGATCTAAAAGGTTTTTCGAAGAAAAGATGCAAAATTTGAAGTTGTTACAAATTTTCGTATCTTTCTGCAGGGCTGTTTTAAAACAGCGATAACTTTTTCTTGAACCGTTGGATCGAGCTACAATATTTGATGGTGCATCTCCATATATTCATCTAACGTTTCACCGAAGGGATTGTCAATTAGAGCTCTCAATCAAAAGTTATAAGCTGTGGAAGTCTGCTGCTGAAACTGAAAAATTTTCGTAAGGTTACTACATCACTGTTTTGTAACGATCATCACTTTTTCGTTAACCGTTGGATCGTGACAAAATTTTAGGTGGACGTTCTCTATATAGCCATCTAACTTTCCACTCGAGGGATCGTCGATCTGAGCTTTTATGCAAACGTTACAGGCTGTCGAATATGGCTGCTGACAAAGTACTGCTGTTTATACTCAAAGTACTGCTGTCGAAACCCTAAATTGCTCAAAGTACTGCTGTTTATCCTTAAAAGTACTGCTCCTCCTTGAAAGTACTGCTCGTTCTTGTAAAAGTACTGTTCTGCCCGTATAAGTTGAAAGTACTGCTCGTTGTTTTAAAGTGCTGCTACTACTTGTTCGACATTAGTGAAGATTCAATTGTCATCAGTGGAGTATTATTGGTCTATTTTTTTATGGTGGGATCATGGGTCTCTAATATAATAGGCTTGTTTTGGAATTGAGGGGAAGTTGAGCATAATAATTGTTATGGATTTTTGGCGACACACACAGATTGAGATTTTGGTTCACATACACAAGAAAATTTGGAATTTGTTCTTAAAGGTTTTAAAAGGCTCGGATTTGGATTTATTGCATAATTGATTACGAAGACGATTATTTATCACTTCTTTGAAGGTGAAGTGGAATTACTTGGATACGTGTTTTATCATATCTTAAAAGGATAATAGCTACTTTTAAGGTAACTAGTTCGTGCTTCAATGATTATGACAAAGAATTGACATAACACTTAAAGGAGTGACGTTATTGTGCTCAGTGATTATCATCAAGAAATTGAGGTCTCCCTATACATAGGTATACTTTCAATGTCATCTATAGTGCAAGATATAAGATACAAGTTTGGGTTATTTTACTTCTTCATCAAGTTCGTTATATTTGGTTTTCTTCACAAGTGATCATTACAAGGAGCTTACAGATTTGAAGAATCATTTGATGTTCATGCACCACTCAAGGGGAAGTGTTTGATTTTTACTACTGTTGATTATTATTACTACTGCTCGTTGGAGTTTTCTACTGTTTTGGATTCATTTTTAGTAAGCATTTTGGTGTTCTTCATGGAGGGCAATTTGAAACATTGGAAGGCTTAGATTGGAAATATGATATTGGTTCGTGGTGGTCAAGATCATTATTTGCATACGTTCCCTATTTGGATAATAAGAAAAAGGGGAAGAGATGTTTGGGTGGCATGGCATGGATTAAGGGGAAGACAAAGGAAGATATACTTGTTTCATTCATGGTGAGATCCCTGATCTCAATTTCTCTACTTCGTCTAAGGAAGTTCGTTCAAGAATGGTTTTGTCATTATCAACTAGTGGAAGATTGTTAGGAATTATACGTTTGAGTTGATAAGACAAAAAGAATGAAACAAAAGGGACTTAATACGACAAGAAGGAAACCTACAAAAAGATGGAAGGACTTGCTTGCAAAAGAAGTTTTATTTATTAGTCCTTTGTAGTATTTTGTAAACCCTAATCCTCTAGTATATAACGAGGACATGGGGTGTAGGTTTTACATACAAGTCTTCCAAGATGTAGTCGACTTAAAGGTGTGTGTGTGTCCTAGGCGTATAGTCTTGTAAACGCCTAGGTTATTAGTTTAGTTAGTAGTTTAGTTATCTAGACATGTTCCTATAAACGTCTAAGATTAGTTAGTGTTAGTGATAAAAACCTTGTTCAATAACAAAGAATTGATTAGTTTATTCCGCTATACATGTTATTAGTCTTTGTTATTTATCCCTAGCTGAGCTTATAAAAGATCTTATTAGATTCCTTAATTGTTTTGTTTGAGTTTACCTTTACTTTCGTACAATTATTTCTTAGTGTATGCATGCATAGTTCATTGGTAGCCACCCTTGGTTTGGTAGTTTTGAATAGCAGTAGAGGCCAATTGCCTAGGAGATATGACCAACTAACCCTAGGTGAGCGGACTGAGACGGGAAGGGTAAGATATGACCAACTGACGACCCTTTCTACTTGTGCGATTTGACCAACTGATCACCTATCGTTTGGATGAACTTAAGAATTGGGGGGTGTAGTGTCTAAGTTCCTAACGACCGGGCACTCACTATTATGAATCTAGCATGTAGCGGTACTTAATGACTTGGCTTAGGGGACCAGGAACAACAGGACTTATGACGGTGCACCTGATTTCTCCTGTGGTGGCATCTTTGCTGATAGGTTAGGGCGAATTGACCAAATGCTGTCCTCTCGAATTTGACCCCACCTGAAGTAATTGGAAGTAAGAAGACATAGACATAACTAGCTAGGAGGATTGACTAGGTTAGCACCACTCTCCTCTATTGATTTCCCTTTATCCATTTATCTGCTTTATTTTATTATGCATTAGTAGTTTAATTAATTAAATCCCTATCGAAACTATTATTCTGTGACAATTAGACTTAGTAATAATCCAACACACATAGCTCTTGGGACGACCTCGGCTTTACCGTTTAATACACTACACACGACCGGGTACACTGCCCGTTAGTGCACTAGGGTAGACCATAGGTATAGCGAGACACTATAAATATTAAGACCTGGTCAGTAAAACCTGCATCAATGTGGAAGAGCCAGGACCAAAGGTAGTATTTGCTGATTATTCATCATGTACCACTGAAGGTTATGGTTTAGTAAACTGTAGTGGAATAGTTTTTACTAGAATTGCTTATGTAAATGGTCTTAAATACAATCTGATAAGTGACAGTCAACTATGTGATGCTAAGTACATAATTCAGTTTGATGATATGCAAGGCACAATCTTCAATGCTAACAAAGAAATTGTTCTTATAGTCCCTAGAAGAGAGGATGTTTAGGTATTAGACCTGTCAACACTGACTCAAAATGGAACTTGCCTTTTTTCTAAAGCCATTGAAACTATAAATTGGCTTTGGCACAAAAGACTCTCCCATTTAAACTTCAAAAACATAAACAACCTTTCCAAACAAAACAAAGTTCTTGGCCTACAATCACTTGTGTTTTTCAAAGGATAAACCATGCTCAGCTTGTGAAAAAGAAAAACATAACATAGCATCCTTCAAAACAAAACAAAATAACTCTATAAGAAGTTGCCTTCATCTACTTCATATGGATCTCTTTTGCGAAAGCTTCTTAGTTTTGAGTCAAATTAATCAAAATTTTCAATATTTTCATAATTTTGCTCAAAAGACCAAGTATTCCCTCTCGTTTTTCAAAACCTCAAAAGTTAATACTACTTGTTGAAAGAGAGTATTTGAAAACTAATTGTTCAAACAAAAGTTATGTGTGGAAATCTTCCTGTAAAACTCGGAATGGTCATATTTTAAATCAATATTTCATCAAAAATAACATCAATATGCCATTTTTGAGGGGGAGAAAAATTATGTGATTAAAATATGTTGGAAAGTCAATGTAATCTCAGTGCACTCAGAATTAACTCACGAATTGACGAGCTTTGAAATGTCACAAATCGAAAAGACTCGTCTTCAAGACTTGTCTTAGTAGATCGTACCAATTCGAGAAACTTTTGATGTGCACTTTGACGGGTTTGACAACATTTTCAAGGTTTGTTCACATCTTCAAGGTAGTTATTAGAGCTAGTTGTCACCTAAAAGCTGACAATGTATCTTGTTAATACAAATAAGCCGTAAAAACGTTTATTTATATTTTACGATCTTCTAATGTTTTGTCGATAACAAACGTAAAATCATATTAACGAAACAAATAAAATACGTAAATGGTTTGAACTAATAGTTTCTAACATATTCACATTTTCACATAAAACACTAAAACAAGTATAAGTGATTTTATGATTTAAGTAATACATATGTACAACAACTAGTGTTTAGATATTTGGATAAAATATACACATAACTAGTATGTAGTATATTGGGTAATATAAATGGGTAGAAACTTAAGTATCACAACCCATTGGGTAAATACATTGAATGTAGGTGGGTACAACCCAAAGCCCATAACCCATGGATCTTGACCCATAACCCATTGCATGACATCATGCTTATGTCATACATGGATAATATCCATAACCCATGGATCAACCCATACCCAAGTGACTAAGTGCATTGCACTCAAAGATACATTGTATCTAGCCAAAGATCCATGGTTCAACCCATGACCCATGACCCATAACCAAAATACCCATGGGCAAAGAGGAGCGTTCCACGGATCCCTAGCTTTGTGCTAGCCGGATCCCTTGTGGTAGGGATCCGTGGGATTTGGGGAACAGTAGGATTGTTCCTCTATAAATAGTGAGCCATTTCTTCATTATTTCTCACCCCTTTTCAACCCCTTTTCTAACACACTTTCTCCCCGAGTTAAATACTCACTAACCTTAGATCCAAGAGATCTATGTTTGTAGTTTTGTTTTTGTGTGATCTTTTAGGTTCCTCTTAAAGGCAAGATCACCACCTTTGAAGTCGAGCAAGCTCAAGTCCATGAGTTGCCAAGCTTCCTCATCATCAAGGCTACTGAAGTATTCTTGTTGATGATTCATTTCTTTCTTCAAAGAAGTGTAGTGTTGAAGACATTAGTGAAAGATGTCTCAAGTGTCAAGACGAAGATATTAGTGAAGGGTATCTATCGTCTATAGCATAAGCACTTGTGGTAGGTGCTTAGAAGTCAAGACAAGAAGCATTAGTGAAAGGTGCTTAGAAGTCAAGACTAGAAGCATTAGTGAAAGGTGCTTAGAAGTGAAGACACAAGACATTAGTGAAAGGTGTCTTGTAGATCTAGTCAAAGGCATTAGTGAAAGGTGCCTTAGATGTACATTCGATATGATGTGTTTCGATGTACAAGATAGACTAGTATTAGATCCAAGGATATTGATATCCTTGATGATGTTGTAAAGGAGTAGATCTCCTTTGGGATTAGTCGTTGGTGTAGTGTGGTAGTAGTTCCTCCATTGCAATGGAACTAGGTGCTTAGCCTAGTACCTAATAAAGGGTAGGCGACGTTGTGAAGGTGTAGTTCACCTTGGAGTGAAAGAACTAGGTACTTAGCCTAGTACCTTATAAAGGGTAGGCGACGTTGTATAGGTGTGGTTCACCTTGGAGTGAAAGAACCCGATGGTTAGCCTAGCACCGGAAAAAAGGTAGGCGACGTTGTGAAGGCTTCTCCGCCATAAGGAGATTGGTGTAGTGATTACGAACTCTCGAGTAGGTGACTCGGGGAGTGGAGTAGGGCAAGGAAGGTGTCCTTGTAGCCGAACCACTATAAATACTCGTGTTGTGGTTTTGTGCTTCTTACTCTTATCTTTTCATTACTTACCTTTATATGCTTGTTTATCAACATCCAACACACACATCCAAATAGATTGACATAAGTCGATCTAAATAGATTAAAAGGAAGTTTTAATTGGTAAAACTATTCAACCCCCTTCTAGTTTTACACAGAGGGAGTGTTAGAAGATGGTGTAGGATAGAAGATGTTGGTAGAAGGATGAAGGTCTGGTTGTGAGCTGGTGTATGGAGTGGGTGTATGAAATGGGAAGACATGTTCATAAAAGGTAACATGTCTGCTCACAAATATCTTCTTGGTGTCTTGTGCTAAGAGTAAGTAACCTTTTAGATGTTGTGGATATCCTAGAAAATGGAGGGAATGGCTCTCTTTTCAAATTTATCTGGTGTGTGGACAGAAGCATAAGCTTGACAACCTATAACTTTGAGGTTTTGGAGGTCAGGGGGTAAGTGATATAAGGTTTCATGTGGTGATTTGCTTTTTAAGATTTTAGATGGGAGTTTATTTATTAGATAGGTTGCTGCTATAAGACTGTAGCCCCAAAGATGAATAGGAAATTTTGTTTGAAAGTGAATTGATCTGGCTATTTCCAAAAGGTGTTTATGTTTTCTTTCAGCCCTGCCATTTTGTTGGGGGTGTATTTGGACATGAAGTTTGGTGGATTATATCTTTTGATTGAAAGAAGGTGGTTAATGAATGGTTAACAAATTCTGTGCCATTGTCACTTCTGAACATTTTTATTTTTGTTTTGAACTGTGTTGAAACAAGATGATGAAAGTTTTTGATTGTTGAGGTGACATGATGTTTGGTTGGCATTAGAAAAGTCCATGTGTATCTTGAACAATCATCAACTAATGTTAGAAAATATTTGCAACTGTTGAGTGTATTGTGTTTATAAGGACCCCAAGTCTTAGCATGGATTAAGTCAAATGTAGCATGTGCATGAGAGATACTTGAAGAGAATGGTAATGCAGTTTGTTTTGCAATGGGACATATAGTACAATGAAGTTTGGATACATCAGTAGAAAAAACATGAAGTTGTTTTATTTGCTTTATTACATGAGTGGAAGGGTGTCCTAATCTAGCATGCCATAGATGTAAGTTGCTGGAATGAGAGAGAGCAGTTGTGTGAGATAACTGTGGTGAGGTGATAGAAGTGTGGTGATCCTCTGGTTTGATGATGTAGAGTCCATCAGATTGGATTCCATGGGCAATCTTCTGATTGTTGCCTTGAAAAATACATGTGAAGTGGTTAAAAATGATGGAGACATTAGCTGTTTTGGATATCTGACTTACTGAGAGAAAATTGTAGACAAAAGATGGGATGTAGAGTACATTGTGTAGGATAAGGTTTGGACAAAAAGGGGGAGAAGAAAGTAAAAACTACAAATTCAAATTTTTACGAACTTTAGCTTTTCCATAAAATAATTTTATGTTTTGTCATCAACAAAAAGGGGGAGATTGTTAATACAAATAAGCCGTAAAAACGTTTATTTATATTTTACGATCTTCTAATGATTTGTCGATAAGAAATGTAAAATCATTTTAACGAAACAAATAAAATACGTAAATGGTTTGAACTAATAGTTTCTAACATATTCACATTTTCACATAAAACACTAAAACAAGTATAAGTGATTTTATGACTTAGTAATACATATGTACAACAACTAGTGTTTACATATTTGGGTATAATATACACATAACTAGTATGTAGTATATTGGGTAATATAAATGGGTAGAAACTTAAGTATCATAACCCATTGGGCAAATACATTGAATGTAGTTGGGTACATCCCAAAGCCCATGACCCATGGAGCTTGACCCATAACCCATTGCATGACATCATGCTTATATCATACATGGATAATATCCATAACCCATGGATCAACCCATACCCAAGTGACTAAGTGCATTGCACTCAAGAGATACATTGTATCTAGCTAAAGATCCATGGTTCAACCCATGACCCATGACCCATGACCCATAACTAAAATACCCATGGGTAAAAGGGAGCGTCCCACGGATCCCTAGCTTTGTGCTAGCAGGATCCCTTGTGGTCGGGATCCGCGGGATCCGGGGAACAGTAGAAAATTTCCTCTATAAATAGAGAGCCATTTCTTCCTTTCTACTCACCACTTCACACACATACTTCCCCAAGTATTATAACCCTCTAACCTCAGATCCAAGTGATCTATGTAGTTTCTCTTTTGTTTTTGTGTGATTCTCTAGGTTCCTCTTAAAGGCGAGATCACCACCTCTTGAAGACGAGCAAGCTCAAGTCCATGAGTTGCCATGCTTCGTCACCATCAAGACAACTAAGGTTCTCTTGTTGATAGTTCTTTCTTCCTCCGTAGATGTTGGGTTGAAGGCATTAGTGAAGGATGCCGAAGGTGTCAAGACGAAGGCGTTAGTGAAAGGTGCTTATCGTCCGTGTCAAAGCATTAGTGAAGAATGCTAAAGATGTCAAGACGAAGGCATTAGTGAAAGGTGCCAAGCGTTGTGTCAAAGGCATTAGTGAAGGATGCCTAAGATTCAAATCAAGTAGGATTTGGGAAGAATGCATAGGTCGTATAATCGATGAGGTGCATCGTTATACATATAAGTATTTGTTTATTTCCAAGGATGGTGATATCCTTGTTGGTGTTGTAACAAGGAGTAGATCTCCTTGAGATTAGGTGTTGTGTTGTGAAGGGTAGTAGTTCCTCCATAGTAATGGAACTAGGTGCTTAGCCTAGTACCTAATAAAGGGTAGGTGACGTTGTGATAGGATTAGTTCTCCTTGGTGTGAAAGAACTCGGTGGTTAGCCTAGCACCGTATAAAGAGTAGGCGACGTTGTGTTAGGTGTGGTTCGCCTTGGTGTGAAGGAACTCGGTATTTAGCTTTGTACTGGAAAAAGGTTAAGCGACGTTGTGAAGGCTTCTCCGCCATAAGGAGTTGGTGTAGTGTTTATGAACTCTCGAGTAGGTGACTCGGGGAGTGGAGTATGGCAAGGAAGGTGTCCTTGTAGCCGAACTACTATAAATACTTGTGTCGTGGTGATGTGCTTCTTACTCTCTATCTTTCATTACATGTTTATATATCTATCTATCAACGTCCAACATGAACAACCAAATATATTGACATAAGTCCATCTAATTATTTAAAAGGAAGTTTTAAATTGGTAAAACTATAAAAAAAAAAACCCTAAACTCGATTCCCCTGTGGCGACCTGCTGCGATACCCTAAACCCTTAAAAAAAACGACTCCAACCTGCTCTAAGATCCTAATCTGTTACTTTAATCTGTTATAATTGGGCAACTACCTTCGTGTCTTTGCTGATTAATCCAGGTTTTTGAAATCGTTTAGTTAATTAGGGTTTTTTGTTTTCGTTTTTTTTTTCTTGTTAGGGTATCATAATTACTGGATAGTATATACATGATTATTGATTGTGTGTATCATCATAACATGGAGCCTGGTTAGTTTTTTGTGGGATTATCGCTTAAACCCTAACATTCTGTTAGGGTTTTCTCTCTTATTTTATTTTGGTCGTTTTATGGTGCTGCTGGGGTTTGTCATATTTACGTGGGTTTGTGTGATTGTGTGTGGGGTTTCGTGTCATGGAGAAAGGGTTTTTTAACAAGGAATGTCCGTCGAAGAAAGCTGCTCGTCCAGCCACCAACTTGGCCGATCAAGTTGGGTCTCTTAAGGAACCTATGCCGGTTACTGGTTTGGTTGACAATAATTTGGGTGTGGAGCAGAGTGCGAAGTCTACTGGTACTATTGGTGGTATGGATTCTGATTGTTTTGCTGCGTCCGACAAAGGTACACCTCTTGTTGGTACTGATGGACAAGTGGAGCCGGTTTCACTTGATGCAAGCCCTAGTCATGATATACCTGCTTCTGATTCGGCCTCTAATCAGCCTAATGTGGAGCAGTTGATTGCTAATGCGCATCAAAAATTTGATGCAGCAATGAATAAAATTGATAGTGATATTGCTAAGATGGCTTCATCTTCTGATGGGAACAACTCGAGTGGTATTAATGGTACTAAAGTTTATTCTGCAAATACTCCTCTGTCGAGTTTTGATGTGGATATGCAATCCCAAATGTATGGTACTAATCCTAGTGTTACTTCTGATCTTAATGCTTCGATGGATGGTAAGAATGCTTCTACTTCTGGTCTTAATGTGAGTGATAGTATACACAATGAAGTGAGGTCGTTTGCTAATGTGTTAAACTCGGAACGTGTATCTAGGAAAGTTAACTTCCGTTCATTGGTGAATGAGAAACGAATTGATAATCATGATACAGTTCTTCCTAAGGCTGCTATGGAGGGTGTGTTTAACCGCTATGATAATACTCTTGTTGGCTTCTTTGTTGGCAAGAATATTGCATTTCAGTTGGTCAAGAATTATGTCACCAATACATGGGGTAAGTTTGGTTTAAAGAAACTTATGAAGAATGATGATGGTGTATTTCTCTTTAAATTTGATTCTAAAGAGGGTGTTGAGAATGTTCTTCAACGAGGACCTTGGATAATTCGTAATTCTCCTATCATTCTCACTAAATGGACTCCTGACGTGCTATTGTCCAAAAGTGAGGTTACCAAAGTGCCTGTGTGGATTAAATTGCATAATGTGCCATTACTTGCATATTCGAAAGACGGGTTGAGCCTTATTGCTACTCAGGTGGGTAAGCCGATCATGTTAGATGCATTCACTAGCTCCATGTACGTTGACTCATGGGGTCGTATTAGTTTTGCTCGTGCTCTTGTTGAGTTATCATCGGAAGCTGATCTTAAACATGTGGTAACTATGGCTATCCCTAAGAAGGATGATAGTGGTTTTACGACGGCTAGTATCAAGGTTGAATATGAATGGAAACCTCCACATTGCATGGAATGTAAAGTGTTTGGGCATGATAATGCTTGTTGTCCTAAGTCTCCTAAGGAGCATCATGCTGATGCTCACACCTCGACCTGGGTTGTGAATGATGATGGTTTTAAGGTGGTGCAGAATCGGAAAGCCAAACCCCAAGGTCCGAAGTTGTCTAGTGGTATTAATATGGGTAAGGGTCCTAAATTTGCTCCTAGGAAGCAGGTTTATATCCTAAAGAAGAAGACGCCGGACGTTGCTACTGTTAATGCTACAGGTACTCCTGTTACTACTTCTAACTCTTTTGGGACACTTGAGGTGCATGAGGACACGGGCACTCAAAGTCCTGTGGTTGATTCTAATACTGAGGAGGCGATGATTGGGGATTCTACTGGTTGTTCTAAGGAAGCAGATGTGGATAAGGGTCGTACAATGGAGGTTAATGAGGATGTGTTAAATAAGACTGGTTCTACATAACATGTACCGCTTGTGAGTGATTCAATGGGAACAATGGATGTTGGTTCTACTCCCATAGTTGAGAAAATTGGTAAGCTTGAAAAACTACTTATTGCTGGGAAAGCTACTCTTGTGGATGATGATGGTTAACCTATTCCGTCTACCTCTTCTACTAAGAGAGCTAACCCTTTTTCTAAAGTGGGAGAGATTGAGGTGTCTGATTCTGAAGATGAGGTTGTTGCTAACCCATTTGATGAGTCTGCTAATATATTTGGTGGTGGCCAAGGGTATGAAGATGAGTATGATGAATATGACTTCGAGGACTATGCGAAACAGGTTCGTGATCTTCCTGGGAATTTGGATGCCTTTAATGCCATGTATGGCACAACGTTTCAAGGTCCTAGGAAATAATTTCGTTGTGTCATATGTTATCATTTGAGTAGTGTTTTGTTTCTTGTTTAGATAATTGGAAGTATCTTGTTATGTAAGCTCTATGCCTATGTAACGGGCTGATATATGGGATCTCACTCATATACATTGTACTTAAACATTTCTTTGGTTAATATATTTACCAGGGTGCAGGATTACTCCCCTTTACCCAAAAAAATAGTTTTCCACAATTGGCATCAGAGCTTCGTTACCAAGTCTTTTAAAAGTATATTGTACTTTTAAAACTTGATTCGATCCGTGTATGTTTGAAAACTACAAAGATGGGAATTTCTTAAAACAAAAAGTCATGTTTTTAGAAATTATCATTTTTTAAATGTTGGATAGTGATAGATCATTCTAACATTTTCTTTTGAGAAATCTTCATACTAGAATTCTTCCAACGACTTCGTTCTATCCAAAGAAAAAGAAGTCAACACCCAAAGAAGAATACAAAGTGACCACTACTTGCTTTTCCAAAATACGATTAAGTATTTTTAAAGCTTATGAAGTTTTTCGCGTCCATGGTTTCTAAAACCATACAAAGGGAATATGGCAAAGGTATGTTCTCTTAGTTACAATTAGTTGGTAAAAAACGTGCTAATTGCTTGTGGATAAAATGGTGATATATGCTTATTTCTTATAATAAGCATAATATGAAAAGTATTTTGTTGATTTTTTTTCTTTAAAGTTTTGTTGTTAGATATCTTGTTAATCAAGCTTTAATAAAGGTAAAAATGGGTAATATAACTTCACTAAAAAGTCTACAAACGTTAAACCTTTTCGTCGGGTCAAAATATATATTTTTGTATTTTTGTGTCAGATCCACAGATCCCTCAGTTTACACTGGACGGATCCCTAAAGCAAGGGATCCGTGGGATCCGTGGTACAGAAGACAGTTTTTGTCTGAATTTCAAAAATTCATAACTAATTAACCGTAAGTCGTTAGAAGTCGTGCCACCTATCGTTCTAAAGGTATTTGAATCTACTTTCATTTAAAAATGATTTCATAAACTGATTCAAAACAATAATTTACAGAATCATTGATTTACAATAGAAAGTCATTTTTCGGTCGTAACTTTTGCACAAACTTTTGATCTAATTGGAGACGGATGTTTTCGTCCTTGAATAACAATGTGTCCTCTTTTGAAATTAAGGTTTTCATCATATTTATAAAAGAAACTAATCAAGCTTGGTATACATGTTTATATTTAACACAAAGCGATGAAAAGAACTTTCGTATGCTATGCTAAATGATAAATTGTCTTCCTTTCATTACTTGATTATTTGCTTATCTCAAATAGTTTTTGTGCTTGTTTGATTGAATAACATATGTGGTTTCCTTACCTTGCTATTCATTCTCTTGCTTGTCGATTTAGTAATTTTCTACTAATCAATGTGCTACTTGAAGGAGTGTTTGGGATAACATCTAGTTGTGTCAAAAATGATAGTTTTATAAGTTGAAAAATGTTTAAAACATATAACACACCAAATGGCTTTTTGATTGAGTTTGTCATGTGTGCAACATAAATGTTTTATGTGCTTATATGATTTCTTGATTTCATATTTTCTTGTATCGTTTTCTAAAAACAACAAGAATGTACATCGGATCATAACCTACACTTGTGTTAATGATGTACTCTCCCGTTTTCCATTTCATGATCGCTCTCCAAGCTTCATAGTAGGATTGACAACTTGATTATTTCATCCGATATACTCAAGTAAATTATTTTGCAACGCAAATATAATTGTTCATATCCGAAAGTCCAAACTCTAGCTTTCCAACAACATATGTTGAACTAGCTCATCCAACCATTTTTTTTGTTCACCATATGGACAAATTTTAATTATTTATTTTTACACCTTCGTCACCTTAGTTGTTTCAAGTATAATATTAATAAAAACGAAGCAAATTATCATCATTGTTACTCTTCGATAGGCCATTGTAGGAATATAAATTTTCCTAACTTGAGAATGAATACTGGAGAACTTATTGCACTAGAAACTCAATTTGACCTAACGGTTGAATTGCTTCCTTGATGGAAGTTGGGTATGTGGAATCACCCGTAAAAATGGTCGTGTTTAGCCGTAATTGAGCACCGATAGTAATAGTCTCATATTCATTCTCTCACTTGAGAAATCTCTACTCCTATGTTTTCCTAAAGTAAGTTTACAATGGAAATACTTTGCGTTGTCTTAGGATCGTAATAAGATATTGGCTACAATTGAAAAGGTTTTATCAATAAAATTTCCATTTATCCGGGATCTAGACATAGGTAGGAATCCAATAAATACAGAAGTTGCGGTCAATAAGGTAGGGATCATCAAAACACCAAACCATCCAATGTAAAGACGGTTTTCGGTGCTATTTATCCAGTTACAGAAGCGACCCCATAGGCTTTCGCTTTCGCGTCTCTCTAAAATTGCAGTCATGGTAAAAATTTGGTTTATTTAATTATCAGGGACTCCCAAGCACACAAATTTTAAAATGGCTTTCTAGTCGTAGTTGGTACCGCCCCTGTTCACTTCAGCATGCAAGGAAGACCTTCGGGAAGAATCAAAGGTTTTCTCCTCTGCAAAGCTATCAATGCTTTAGTCAAGATCTTTAGCAGTCGATCGTTCATTTTCTCTCGGGAGACATGGCTTCAATTCAATCATTCTCTCCGGCTTTTGAGATAGTCCTTTGATAGAGCAGCCTGGTTGGAAAGGATCTTGTACCTGCCATGTCAAGGTAAGGGCATCTCGCATACCAAGTTACTGTCGTGAATACTATCAATTACTCTTTTCTTTCTTGACATATACCTTGCACGCCATTGTTAATACAAACGATTTACTAATCTAGATCGTAAATATGTTTTGAGTTTCTTGAATAGTGCTTGTTAAGTTTGATAAACCTCTTTGTTATTTGTCAGCTCAATCTCATTTGATATATTAGTGTTAGAACCTCTTAAACTTGAAATATGATGCATTGTCAAAGTCATTGCATACCTTTTGTAAAGGTTCTGCTTAACAGATAGACGGATCCCAAAATTGTGCTTGACGGATCCCTACTCTTAGGGAACCGTGGGATCCGGAAAATAGAAAATGCAATTGCAATCATTGTATTTCAATCATGTCCTTAGAATACCTCACACTAAGCTAAACATAGTGTCTTAAGGCAAATTAAGTCCTTATCAAGTTAAGTAGATCCTTTCCTACTCAACTCACCTAGATCATACTCAAGACGCTTGTAGATCTATCGTTTTCACTTAAACCCATTACTCTTCCGCTCTCTAGATCACTCATCATTCTCACATGATCCCTCACATCTAGTCTTAGAAATCTTTCGATTATGGCAAAACTTGATCATAAATCATCCTTACCTCAAAATTGATCAAAGTTGTTCAAATTCTAGTTTTCCCATCTCAAAGACTTTAGGATATTTTCCAAAACACTATCCCAAGTCACAACCTGATCTCTAGGATCATTTAGCTTCAATTGACACTCTCATCTTTAGTTTCATCCTTGCTCATTCATTGGTACTCATGAAGGTTCCAATTTCTTCCATAAAAAGCAATCATTTGCTATAACACTCATTACTCTTGATCATTCAAGTGTACCTTCATTTAAGACACTTAGGAGGACTGAAACACTCAAGGTAATATATATCTTAGATCTTAGAAACATCATTCCTACTCTTCAATAGCTGCTGAGAGCCGGATCCCTAGGATTAGCCTAGACGGATCCCTCTGAAGAGGGAACCGTGGGATCTGGATGACAGTCTATGTCAATTCTTGCTAAAACAATCATTTCAACTCATCTTCCTAACTCAAGCACTCCATCTCATCTCAAATGAGTTTCTAGATCTGTGCAAACTCTGAAGTTGACTCTTGTGCATGTTAATCATCACATTCCAATGAATCCTATTGGCTTAAGGCTTAAATGCACTTGCCAAATCTCTTGGTTTATAAACCACTTTGTTAGGACCTCCATAGTCATCACTCTCATCCTAACTTTCAGCACTTTAGAAACCCTTACAATCATCTCATCATGAGGAAAACCCCAAGTAGTAACTTATCCACCAAAGAACCACCCATGAAAAAGGCTCGTGTTATACATGAAATCTCTTCAACTGAATCATCTCCAGTCAAGCCAACAAATGATAGGATCTTTCCTCAACCAATCAAACCAATTCCTAAAAGGATAGTACCCACAAAACTACCTATGCCTAACACCACCATACCTCCTAGGCCAAACAATATCATCTCCACTAAACTATCACCATTGGTTCCTAGAGCTATCTCTTTTACATCCCCACTATCATCACCACACCTCTACAATTTAGAGGACTTGCCTCCTAGGCCGTCTCATCCGCTTCCGCCGACAACATTTTCCTCATTAGGAGGAATAATGGTACAAAATCAAGGTGTTGAGTCAACACTTGCTCCGGCTTCCTTTTCGCCGTTTCCATCATATAATCCCATTTGGATTATGAGAAATCATCAAAGTCAACCATCCGACCATATGGAAGTTGACACTTCTCTACCACCACCATCATTCTTGGTCGAGCCATTCTCAAATGCGCCTCCACCAATCCCTCCATCGTTTGAAGCTCCACAAGCCGCTTCACTTGATCCCTCGCATCAAGCCATTTCATTTCTTCCACCACCACTACCTAGCCATGACAAAGATTGCTATCATTGTCAACATGTTGAAAGTTTGATACATGAAGTATGAGAAGACCAACGTTACATGTTCTATCTTCTCCTCGAACGTTTCGACGAGATTAAACCTAAACAAAACTTGAGCTAGAAGATTTTAGTGGTGTCCTAGCATCAAGCGATAGTTGGTTTAGAAATTCCTAGTCATGTATTTTCTTATTTCCTTAGTTTTTAGAGTCATGTATATCATAACTCTAGTTTTATTAAATGGAATTACATGCTACTTGCTATTTTTCTGAGCATATGATTACTTTGTATTCATATCTCATTTTTGTGATAACATTACTTGTTATATCACCTTTGCTGAAATTAATCAGCTAATACGGATCCCTCAGAATTGCCTAGACGGATCCCTACTAGGAGGGAACCGTGGGATCCGTGAGACAGAAAGCTATTTTCTACTAACTTGGACCACATTTGCAGGAAATTGTGAATTATACTTGCTTTCTAACCCTTGTTTTGTAGTTATTCAATTTACACATGAAGACTTTGACATCCTAAAGCTAGGGGGAGCTTTATGTCAAAGCAATACATTGCAAATTACTTGCAATATTAGGTTTACATTTCGTGACATCCCCTTGCATAATTGCAATCATCAAGGGGGAGCACATTTGTCACTTATACGAAATCTTTTGCAAACTTACTTGCAAACAAACTAGATTAGTATCACTTTCTTGACGCCCTTACATAGGGATGGACTCGTCAAGGGGGAGTAAAGAAGAGATCCTTTCCCGTTACTTGCTCTCTATTTCTTTTTAATTTTATTTCTTTCACATGTTTTTCTTAAAAACGATGTGTTGCTTTCCTTTAAACACTTTTTGTTTCGACAAAAAGGGGAACTACAAATTCAAACTTTTACGAATTTTAGCTTTTCCATAAAATAATTTTATGTTTTGTCATCAACAAAAAGGGGGAGATTGTTAATACAAATAAGCCGTAAAAACGTTTATTTATATTTTACGATCTTCTAATGTTTTGTCGATAAGAAACGTAAAATCATATTAACGAAACAAATAAAATACGTAAATGGTTTGAACTAATAGTTTCTAACATATTCACATTTTCACATAAAACACTAAAACAAGTATAAGTGATTTTATGATTTAAGTAATACATATGTACAACAACTAGTGTTTAGATATTTGGATAAAATATACACATAACTAGTATGTAGTATATTGGGTAATATAAATGGGTAGAAACTTAAGTATCACAACCCATTGGGTAAATACATTGAATGTAGGTGGGTACAACCCAAAGCCCATAACCCATGGATCTTGACCCATAACCCATTGCATGACATCATGCTTATGTCATACATGGATAATATCCATAACCCATGGATCAACCCATACCCAAGTGACTAAGTGCATTGCACTCAAAGATACATTGTATCTAGCCAAAGATCCATGGTTCAACCCATGACCCATGACCCATAACCAAAATACCCATGGGCAAAGAGGAGCGTTCCACGGATCCCTAGCTTTGTGCTAGCCGGATCCCTTGTGGTAGGGATCCGTGGGATTTGGGGAACAGTAGGATTGTTCCTCTATAAATAGTGAGCCATTTCTTCATTATTTCTCACCCCTTTTCAACCCCTTTTCTAACACACTTTCTCCCCCGAGTTAAATATCACTAACCTTAGATCCAAGAGATCTATGTTTGTAGTTTTGTTTTTGTGTGATCTTTTAGGTTCCTCTTAAAGGCAAGATCACCACCTTTGAAGTCGAGCAAGCTCAAGTCCATGAGTTGCCAAGCTTCCTCATCATCAAGGCTACTGAAGTCTTCTTGTTGATGATTCCTTTCTTTCTTCAAAGAAGTGTAGTGTTGAAGACATTAGTGAAAGATGTCTCAAGTGTCAAGACGAAGATATTAGTGAAGGGTATATATCTTCTATAGCATAAGTACTTGTGGTAGGTGCTTAAAAGTCAAGACAAGAAGCATTAGTGAAAGGTGCTTAGAAGTCAAGACTTGAAGCATTAGTGAAAGGTGCTTAGAAGTGAAGACACAAGACATTAGTGAAAGGTGTCTTGTAGATCTAGTCAAAGGCATTAGTGAAAGGTGCCTTAGATGTACATTCGATATGGTGTGTTTCGATGTACAACATAGACTAGTATTAGATCCAAGGATATTGATATCCTTGATGATGTTGTAAAGGAGTAGATCTCATTTAGGATTAGTCGTTGGTGTAGTGTGGTAGTAGTTCCTCCATTTCAATGGAACTAGGTGCTTAGCCTAGTACCTAATAAAGGGTAGGCGACGTTGTGAAGGTGTAGTTCACCTTGGTGTGAAAGAACTAGGTACTTAGCCTAGTACCTTATAAAGGGTAGGCGGCGTTGTGTAGGTTTGGTTCACCTTGGAGTGAAAGAACCCGGTGGTTAGCCTAGCACTGAAAAAGGGTAGGCGAAATTGTGAAGGCTTCTCCGCCATAAGGAGATTGGTGTAGTGTTTACAAACTCTCGAGTAGGTGACTTGGGGAGTGGAGTAGGGCAAGGAAGGTGTCCTTGTAGCCGAACCACTATAAATACTCGCGTTGTGGTTTTGTGCTTCTTACTCTTATCTTTTCATTACATATCTTTATATGCTTTTTTATCAACATCCAACACACACAACCAAATAGATTGACATAAGTCGATCTAAATAGTTTAAAAGGAAGTTTTAATTGGTAAAACTATTCAACCCCCCTTCTAGTTTTCCACAATTGGCATCAGAGCTTCGTTACCAAGTTTCTTGAAGTATATTGTACGTTAAAAACTTGATACGATCAATAGTTAATTGAAAACTACGAAGAAGGTTTTTCATAAAAACAAACATCATGTCTTTTAAAACTATATGTTTGGATGTTGATTTGATAACAACATTTTTCTTATTTTCTTTTTCATTTAATTGTACTAATCTTCCTTGTCATGTTGATTAGTCAAAGCTCATACCCACCAAGCTTTAGGAGTCGCTTGGTAACAAGAATACCTTCCTTGAGAAGGTGTCTTAAACGCAAAGGAGCGGGAATCGTCTAAGTGACATTTGTTGTGTCATTTGTAAAGACATTCCTAAGTGCATTCGAGGTATGACTTTCCACTTATATCCAAATGATATTAGTTTAATAAATAAGTGTTATTTGTTAGGCATTTATTTGAGTAGATTTCGTGTTTACACATGTTTTACATGTAGCTTCATTAGGAAGCTTTTTCTCACATATGTGTCACTCCTCCGTCTAGAAATCATGGTTTATAAAAATTGTGTTTTATCTCACTTAATCTAAAAATCATATCTTCTAATAAAACAAAACACAAATCTCAAAATTCCTCCTTCCCCATAAATACTCCCACCGTCGACCATCTCATCAATCCCTCATTTTTTCAAATCTTCCAATTTCAAAAATTTCCTCTCATTCAAAAACTTCATCTTCCTCCTCATTCCATCTCAATCGAAACTAAGAAGATCCATCATCAACATGGTTTACATCGCACTCGTGCTCATCGCTCTAACACTCATCGCACTTGTGTTCCCTATGATGAAGTTCACATACGGAGACATTTACTTTGTGTTGTTAATCTATATTGGGGTTATATACCCAATCCTTTGTATCATCCTTAGTATATTAATGATCTAGTTTATCTAGGTTATTATTATCATAATGTGTTTGTCACTTCTTTTGATTTATATGTTTTATATTCTTTCGTGATACATTAGAAGTCATGTATGCATGCTAAAAGAAAATGTAGGATAAAACATATTTCGTGGTATAAAAACTGTAAAACCTTTGTTTTTATCAAATCCGATTCTGCTACTACAAATCCACGGATCCCGGAAGATATACTAGCCGGATCCCTTTTGTAAAGGAACCGTGGGATCCGTATTACTGGAAAACAGTTTTCATGCAAGACTAAAAATCCACTAGAAAGTCAAAACATTGAGTAAGTTAAAGTGTTAAACCATTGTTAATAAAATCTAGTAAAAACATTAGATTATCATAGGTTGATCACAAACATGTTCTTTCATTAACTTATCATTTCTATAGGTTCAATTATGACGCATGAATATGAATTTGATTTTTCACTCACTAGCGTCTACACTCCGAACATCTCCCTTGAGCCCAACACACCTGGCAATCATGTCCGTGGGTTCAATAATCTCGAAAACCGTCACTTCCATGAAGGACGTATTGTAGACACCTCTCTACAATTCGAAGAAGGTATCAATACCTCCTTCCGAGCCATAGGACTAGAATGTCTTCTTGAAATCAACGAGAAGATATGTCCAAGGTTCATAATGGAATTCTTCCGTCAAGTTGAACTCGTTCATAACGAGGATCGCTCCCTATCTCTTTGGTTTTATATCAAAAACCAAAAGTTCACTCTAACCCTTGGGCATTTTGCTCATATCCTCCGGATTCCAAACCATGGACAATGTGCCTTCACCGAAGATTGGTCTCTTGATTCTCTCTTCAACTTTCGTGAAGAAAATAGTCCATATTGTTCACACATACCCTCCCCGGAAGATTTAAATCGCATAATATGCAAACCTCGACCATATTACTCCGATCCAAACATTATCTTCACACGGGACATCCGAGAAGAGTACAAGCCCCTTGCACTCATTCTACGTGAAAATTTTTGGAGTCTTAGGGGAAATCGAGAAATTCTTCCCGCTTGTTGTGCTCACATGTTGTGCTATTTGCTAACACAACAACCATACAATCTCGCCTATTTCTTTGCAAGGCGAATTGTAAATCTTCAAAGCTCCAAGAACAAACTCATCCCTTATGGAATGTTCTTAACGCGTCTCTACCATAATGTTATGCACTTCCATCTTCAATTTCAAAGTCCGTTGTACGTACTTGTGAACAAGATGATGGAACTGCTAAACATATCTCTCATGAATACTTTCTTCATTCGTGACTCCACCAACACTCATCAATCACATAATGATCCTTCTAGCGAAAACACTCAAGGAATTTAGTAGTATTTCAAATAGGATCAATTCTACTCTACTCGTGCTTTATCAATGTAATCCTATTTCCTTCATGAAATAAAACATCTTACATTTGATATCGTAGTTTTAGAACTCCTTTGACTAATCTTGGAATATAATGTATTGTCAAGATCATTGCATACCTTTAGTAAAGGTTCTGCCTAGCAGATGGACGGATCCCAAATGTTGTACTAGACGGATCCCTATCTTTAGGGAACCGTGGGATCCGGCAAACATAGAATGCAATTGCAAGCATTATATTTCAAAACATATCCTTAGAACATCTCACTAAACTAAACATAGGGTCTTAAGGCAGATTAAGTCCTTATCAAGATAGGTTGATCTTTTCTACTCATTCCAACTCACATAGATCACACTCTAAGACGTTCATAGATCTATCATTTTGTTTTAATCCATCACTCTTCCGCTCTCAAAACTCACACTTCATTTCTTTTACTTGATCCCTCACATCTAGTCTTAGAAATCCTTCGATTATGGCTAAGTTGATCATAAATCATCCTCACCACAAAATTGATCAAAGTTGATAAAATCCTAGTTTTTCCATCTCAAAACCTTTAGGATATTTTTCAAAACACAATCCTAAGTCACAACCTGATCTCTAGGATCATTTAGCTTCAATTAACACTCTCATCTTTAGTGTCATCCTTGCTCATTCATTGGTACTCATGAAAGTTCTAAATCCTTCCATAAAAGACAATCATTAGCTACAACACTCAACACCTTCAAGTACCTAAGCACCTCTTCATTTAAGACACTTAGGAAGACTGAAACACTCAAGATGTTATAGGTCTTAGATCTTAGAAACATCATTTCCACTCTTTCATAACTGCTGAAAGGCGGATCCCTAGGATAAGCCTAGACGGATCCGGATGACAGTTTATGACAAATCTTGCTAAACCAATCATTTCAACTCATCTTCCTAACTCAAACACTCCATCTCATCTTAAATGAGTTCTTAGATGAGTGCAAACTCAGAAGTTGACTCTTGTGCATGTTAATCATCACATTCCAATGAATCCTAGTGGCTTAAGGCTTAAATGCACTTGCCAAATCTCTTGGTTTATAAACCACTTTGCTAGAACCTCCATAGTCATCACTCTCATCCTAACTTTCAACTCTTGCAAACCTCTTGAAATCATCTCATCATAAGGAAAACCCCAAGTAGTAACTTATCCACCAAAGAACCACCCATGAAAAAGGCTCGTGTTATACACGAAATCTCTTCAACCGAATCATCTCCGGTCAAGCCAACAAATGATAGGATTCTTCCTCATCCAATCAAACCAATTCCTAAAAGGATAGTACCCACAAAACTACCAATACCAAACACCACCATACATCCTAGGCCAAACAATATTATCTCCACTAAACCATCACCATTGGTTCCTAGAACTATTTCATTTACTTCACCACTATCATCACCACACATCTACAATTTAGAGGACTTGCCTCCTAGGCCGTCTCATTCGCTTCCGCCGACAACATTCTCCTCATTAGGAGGAATAATGGTTCAAAATCAAGGTGTTGAGTCAACACTTGCTCCGGCTTCTTTTTTGCCGTTTCCATCATATAATCCCATTTGGATTATGAGAAATCATCAAAGTCAACCACCCGATCATATGGAAGTTGACACCTCTCTACCACCACCATCATTCTTGGTTGAGTCATTCTCAAATGTACCTCCACCAATCCCTTCATCGTTTGAAGCTCCACAAGCCGCTCACTTGATCCTTCGCATCAAGCTATTTTATTTCCTCCACCACCACTACCTAGCCATGACAAAGATTGCTATCATTGTCAACATGTTGAAAGTTTGATACATGAAGTACGAGAAGACCAACGTTTCATGTTCTATCATCTCCTCGAACGTTTCGACGAGATTAAACCTAAACAAAACTTGAGCTAGAAGATTTTAGTGGTGTCCTAGCATCAAGCGTTAGTTGGTCTAGAAATTCCTAGTCATGTATTGTCTATTTTCTTAGTTTTTAGAGTCATGTATATCATAACTCTAGTTTTATTAAATGGAATTACATGCTACTTGTTATTTTTCTGAGCATATGATTACCTTGTATTCATATCTCATTTTTGAAATAACATTACTTGTTATATCACCGTTGATGAAATTAATCAGCTACTACGGATCCCTCAGAATTGCCTAGACGGATCCCTACTAGGAGGGAACCGTGAGATCCGTGAGACAGAAAGCTTTCTTTCTACTAACTTGAATCACATTTGCAGGAAATTATGAACTATACTTGCTTTCTAATCTTTGTTTTGTAGTTATTCAATTCACACATGAAGAATTTGACATCCTAAAGCTAGGGGAACTTTATGTCAAAGCAATACATTGCAAATTACTTGCAATACTAGGTTTACATTTCGTGACATCCCCGTGCATAATTGCAATCATCAAGGGGGAGCACATTCGCCACTTAGACGAAATCTTTAGCAAACTTACTTGAAAACAAACTAGATTAGTATCACTTTCTTGACGCCCTTACATAGGGATGGATTCGTCAAGGGGAGTAAAGACGAGATCCGTTCCCGTTACTTGCTCTCTATTTTTTTATTTTTTTTCTTTCACATGTTTTTCTTAAAAACGATGTGTTGCTTTTCTTCAAACACTTTTTGTTTCGACAAAAAGGGGGAGAAGAAAGTAAAAACTACAAATTCAAACTTTTACGAATTTTAGCTTTTCCTTAAAATAATTTTATGTTTTGTCATCAACAAAAAGGGGGAGATTGTTAATACAAATAAGCCGTAAAAACGTTTATTTATATTTTACGATCTTCTAATGTTTTTTCGATAACAAACGTAAAATCATATTAACGAAACAAATAAAATACGTAAATGGTTTGAACTAATAGTTTCTAACATATTCACATTTTCACATAAAACACTAAAACAAGTATAAGTGATATTATGATTTAAGTAATACATATGTACAACAACTAGTGTTTACATATTTGGATAAAATATACACATAACTAGTATGTAGTATATTGGGTAATATAAATGGGTAGAAACTTAAGTATCACAACCCATTGGGCAAATACATTGAATGTAGGTGGGTACAACCCAAAGCCCATAACCCATTGCATGACATCATGCTTATATCATACATGGATAATATCCATAACCCATGGATCAACCCATACCCAAGTGACTAAGTGCATTGCACTCAAAGATACATTGTATCTAGCCAAAGATCCATGGTTCAACCCATGACCCATGACCCATAACCAAAATACCCATGGGCAAAGAGGAGCGTTCCACGGATCCCTAGCTTTGTGCTAGCCGGATCCCTTGTGGTAGGGATCCGTGGGATCCGGGGAACAGTAGGATTTTTCCTCTATAAATATTGAGCCATTTCTTCATTATTTCTCACCCCTTTTCAACCCCTTTTCTAACACACTTTCTCCCCCGAGTTAAATATCACTAACCTTAGATCCAAGAGATCTATGTTTGTAGTTTTGTTTTTATGTGATCTTTTAGGTTCCTCTTAAAGGCAATATCACCACCTTTGAAGTCGAGCAAGCTCAAGTCCATGAGTTGCCAAGCTTCCTCATCATCAAGGCTACTGAAGTCTTCTTGTTGACGATTCCTTTCTTTCTTCAAAGAAGTGTAGTGTTGGAGACATTAGTGAAAGATGTCTCAAGTGTCAAGACGAAGATATTAGTGAAGGGTATATATCTTCTATAGCATAAGCACTTGTGGTAGGTGCTTAAAAGTCAAGACAAGAAGCATTAGTGAAAGGTGCTTAGAAGTCAAGACTTGAAGCATTAGTGAAAGGTGCTTAGAAGTGAAGACACAAGACATTAGTGAAAGGTGTCTTGTAGATCTAGTCAAAGGCATTAGTGAAAGGTGCCTTAGATGTACATTCGATATGGTGTGTTTTGATGTACAACATAGACTAGTATTAGATCCAAGGATATTGATATCCTTGATGATGTTGTAAAGGAGTAGATCTCCTTTGGGATTAGTCGTTGGTGTAGTGTGGTAGTAGTTCCTCCATTGCAATGGAACTAGGTGCTTAGCCTAGTACCTAATAAAGGGTAGGCGACGTTGTGAAGGTGTAGTTCACCTTGGTGTGAAAGAACTAGGTACTTAGCCTAGTACCTTATAAAGGGTAGGCGACGTTGTGTAGGTTTGGTTCACCTTGGAGTGAAAGAACCCGGTGGTTACCGAAAAAGGGTAGGCGACGTTATGAAGGCTTCTCCGCCATAAGGAGATTGGTGTAGTGTTTACAAACTCTCGAGTAGGTGACTCGGGGAGTGGAGTAGGGCAAGGAAGGTGTCCTTGTAGCCGAACCACTATAAATACTCGCGTTGTGGTTTTGTGCTTCTTACTCTTATCTTTTCATTACATATCTTTATATGCTTGTTTATCAACATCCAATACACACAACCAAATAGATTGACATAAGTCGATCTAAATAGTTTAAAAGGAAGTTTTAATTGGTAAAACTATTCAACCCCCCCCCCCCCTTCTAGTTTTCCACATATCTCTTTAACTATACAACATAACCGTGTCTTGCGGGGAATTATCTATCAGGATTCGATCAATTCAAAAAGTGCGCGCTCTACCCTCACTGTGCAGATTTCTGTCAAAACTCATAAGCACATGTGGAGGGGGAGTATTTCTGAAAATAAAAAACTCTCGAAGTGTTACAAAGCATTTTTCTTATTATAAACACTTTGAGAGATTTTCATGCAAATGGTTATATGGCAACATGGGATAGTCATGGAATAAAAGTCCTATGATCCGCCAGAGCCGGAGGGATCTACCCAAGGACATCACCAATAGTTAGAAATTAGAAGTCCTTAGGTATAATTGAAAAGGAGAATATGAGAAACGGAGAAAGAAGGAGTTGAAGAATTAGAAAGAAAAGTTAAAGAAAAGGGTGAAAAGAAATAGCCCTCCATATGATTCAACTTAGGGCAGACACCGGGTTCAACTCATGTAGGATCATACATATTATGTTGTTTGATGATTCGGTTGGTATAGGATGGTGAAATAACAAGTAAGCCATGTTTAGAGAGTGAAAGAGTAGAGAGGGGCTTCTTGAGAGAGAAAGTAAAACAAAAATGTGAAAGGTTAGAGTAGAAGCTCCACCCCTTCCAAGGATGGAAGGGGTATTTATAGTTATAACTAATACGTCCTCCTGTCGAACTGTGGATCAGACATACAGTAGGTAAAGACCCGTCCTTCCTCCACGGTGTTACTCTAAGCTAAACTAAGCCAATAACTAACTAATAAACTAGTAAATAACGATATGTCTACGAGCTAACATATGCTAGACAATAGTTGGGGTGACCGACACTTCACTATGGAATTTCCAATTCCTAACAATCTCCCCCTAAGGGAGGTCACCCCATGATTTACATTTCGAATCCTAGCATTCTATTTTGTCTTCTATTCTGAGCTCTTAGACTTTAATTCTTCAATTTCCGCATTCTTTGTGCTTGAGTAGTGACTCTTCATACTCCGATTATTTTGTACTTTTAGTGGAGGCCTTTAACTGATCCACATCTTTGATGATCTTTGAGCTTTCTTTGAGATCATCAGCCACAGTAAATCTCTGGATCACCCTTTATTGTGTTGCCTTCATGTGATGTTGTGACTTTTGGACCGACATGCTCACACTTTCTGGATCATGACATCTTTTCATCAAAGTAGCGGAAGCATCTTTGTTGCGTGTCTTTGATGTTCATGATTTTCTTCAATTAAGTATGAATGCTGTGAGCATGCGGTTATGAATTGACTCCTCAATATCAATCAGCTGCAACCGTCCAATGTTCCTGCAAACAACAGTTAGCACTAAAACACACGAAAGTGTCTTTGTTCACTTTCGTTGAATATAGTTGCAAGAACCACGGTTCCCCGTTGATCAGTATAAATACTGCCTGTGATCAGGTAGAGTTCCGAAGAATCTCCTTGACAGGGTTTCGCAGCTTGATCTAGCCGTTCTCAAACCGGAGCGTCCCAAAGTAGACAACACGGAGTGAGTGAACCAGCGAATTGAGATTCACTGATTGATTAAAAAACTGATTTGAAAATAATCGCGCATTGCTAGAAGAAAGAGTTTTGCAATACGACGAAGGTTTTATAAGAAAGATCAATTTTCAATCAGAAATGCTTTTTGTGTTTGAAAATGAATAAACATTCGATGTACTAGAGAAAAGAAGATGTGCACATCGAACGGTTTTTCCAAAAGTATTCGTCAATTCATTTCCTGGACCAAGGTTGATTCAAGAATGAATCGCCCCATCGTTTCTATCCAGTTGTCACAAGATTGATATTTTGGAAAGATCTCATATGTCACCCACCAAGAGCTTGTTTGATGTTGGCTCTAGAAGGATTTCCATCTTCATCGTGAATATTTTGCATATCACTCGGATGTTCTGGCAAATATCACAAGGATAATGCGTAGGACTCTCAATATATAATCTTTCTTTCCACATTGTGTGCAACAGAAAGTCTTCATTAATTTTGTGTCCTAATGAGATTTTGTGGATGATCTCTTGGCTCTAGACTCAATAGTGCACTTTTGGTTTCCTATGCCGGAGACTAGGGAGAGGGTCTCCTTCTTCAATATCAACAATCTCTAAGAGAAAGTCAATAGATAATGTAGGTTCCCCGTGAGAATAAAACAAGTCCTTTTAAGAGAACTTGAGTGGTTTGGGAAGTTTACTGCAGTGCATCACTGGGTCCATGATGTCTTGTCTTCAATACCAGTGTTACCTTAGTAACCACCAGTAGCATATGAATTGAACCCGGTTTCTGCCCTAAGGTTGAATTATTGGAGGGCTATTTCTTTTCACCCTTTTCATTTTACATTTCTTTTTCATTCTTCAACCCCTTCAGTGCTTACCGAGACTTCATCACTAGAACCTTGTTGGGTTTATTCCAATTCTAGCTCTATCTCAGTCGGCACTCTTCCCATATTCTCACTTTTCTCCTTTTTTCATCATACCTAAGGACTTCTACACTATCTAGTGGATTGTCCCTGGGTAGATCCCTCCGGATCTGGCTGGATCGTGGGAACTAATACCTAACCTAACCATCCTTATAACACCATGCATAAAGTAAATTGGTCGGTCTTTTGGTATTGTTCTTTCCTTCTTGAAACCAATTGAAAAATCATTTGGAAAATCAATCAAGGTACTTGTGATATAATATTAAAGCATTTTGTACCTTAATTGTTTTTTATCTTTTAGAAATGCTCCCCCTCAACATGTGCTTTCTGATTTTGAAATTGTTTAGCACATGGAGGCAAGAGGACTTTGAAATATTTCCTTGATCACAATTTCCTTAGAAAAAGCCTTTTGATTTTCTTGGTAAATTCTCCCCCTCAAAATGTGCATTGGTTGTTTGAAATCATTTAGCACTAGAGGAAAGAGTTATTTGAATTACTTTCACGATTATACAGCCATAAAGAAAACCATTAGAAAATCAATCAAGGTACTTATGTTAAAACATAGAATCTTTTGTACCTTGATAGTTTATTTTCTTTTGAAATGCTCCCACTCAATATGTGCTTCGAGATTCGAAAGTGTTTAGCACATATGGGAGAGCAGCCTGCACTTTTGAATCAACATGATCATCTTTCTATCAGATTTTATAATTAAATCAAAAATTCTCTCCTGATCAAAAGTATCAAACCCTTTGAGATTTTGGATCCCAAGTGATTTAATAAGGTTTAGAAAACATGGGAGAAAATGTGGCCAGGTTTAAATACTCATCTTGTTTTTGGATAAATGCTCCTCCTTAATCATGTGCATCATATATTGAAATCGTTTCGCACATGGAGGAAGGAGTGCCTTTAAAGGACTAAAACCAATTCCATTTAAACAGATAATAGATTTAAATCACTATCTCTCCCCCGATCAAAAATTTCAAACCTCTTGAGATTTGTGATCCCAAGTGATTTAAATTATTTAGAAAATTTTAGGGGAAAGACGTGGCCTGATTTACTTTTGAAAAATGACAGATAAAGATCAATTTTAGACATTAAAGATTGTTAGTGTCAGGTATGATAGTTTTAAGAGATCTTTAAGTATAATATAACAATTTCACAATCAAACAAGAACAGAAAAAAAATTATTTTGAAAGATCTTTGAGTTTTAAAGAAAATTATACCATGACATAACATTAAATCTTTAGATCACCACTTTATAACGTACAAACGGACTTTTATGAAGAAATATCGTTTGAAAATATTTTATTTGAAATCACTCTCCCCCTCAATCCATGACTGTAGTCATTGATTGAGTGACTTAAGTTTTGATAAAATGAAGTCCGGTTGATTTCCAAAGTTTAGTCCAATCATTTTCAGACAAATATTTTTCTACCATACGAACATGGTATCATCACTATTAATCCTACACAAAGATACGTTAGGTGGTTAAGCTGCTTTTGTTGTTGTTGTTGTAGGGCTGGAAGAAAAACCATCTGCTGATGCAGTGAGACCTCTGACGTTGCATCTATCATGCCAACTCTCTCTATAGAGATCCAATTAAGCTCCGTTTCTTCTTTTGTCGACCCAAGATATAGTTACCCTTTCCTTTCGGCATCCAATCATCTTCATTTATGGGATATGGATCGGGAACAATCTTATAAACCATCTTATCTGCATATGTTAGTGGACATACATACATATATATGGTGGTCGACAACACCCAAACAGCAATCGACTAATGAAAGTCAATCCAACATATCAATCAGATCATACAAAGGCATGGGAAAAATATGTTCATCAAACAATAATCATCTAATCCTAACAATCACATCCTAGACTCCTAGTCCTTCAACGTAGGCAAACATATTTTTCTTTTAAGCACATAGGATGATTATATAAGCCCATTAGATGATATATATTTGAAAAACATTCTCCCCCTCAAGCAATGACTCATTTCATAAAAAGTTTTAACCAAGCTGAAGTCATTGATTGGGTTTTGAAAATTTATGAAAATTCTGATTCTGATTGATTTTCAACCAACTCAATTTCCACCATTTTTGACAAACAAATATTTTTCTGAAGAATTTTAGAAGGAAAAACATTTTTGTAGGAACAGCAGTCCTTCGACATACTTTCCTCATTTTGATTTAGGATAACTGCATGAATTTTGTGAAAATCGGTTTAGCGCAACACTTTTCTTCTTTTGAAGAGCGGGTTGCTATCTGAAATAATAGCAAACCATAATTTTGAAGAACGAGTTACAGTCTGAAGTAACTACAAGCCATAGTTTTAGACATGTTTTGAAAAAGAATATTTACACCTCCTACTCGAATTTTATCTATGGTCCCGTGCCATTATTGAATGAAATTTCTAAGACCGTAGATTTTATCGATACCAGAAGACATGTCTTAGAAATACAATATTTTTTTGACTTTTTCAAATTTTCTGATTTTTATGGGTTTTTGTTGGTTTTATATTTTTCTATTTTCTTTTTGTTGGCTTTATAATTTTGTATCTTGGTTTTTAATAATTATTTACAGCTAGAGTAGATGATATAGTTTAAGAAGATGATGACACGAGTACCGAGATAAGGATATCAAACAGCCCCGTTGCAGAAGATAGAAGTCATCATCTCTTAAACTTTCACCACCAAAGCTTCCAAGGCTCTTGAATCGAAGATAGAAATTGAGCCTTCTGATAAGGATTTAAAAGGTACACTTTTGAGGGGTCATTTAAGCCCTTAATTGATCACTTTTGTATCCGTTACTACTTAATTTCGTTCCTTTTCACTTTTTAGGTCTCTTGAAGGCAAATTGCTGGAATGACACTTATTCGGACAAAACGGCGCGAATATATAAAGAAAATGGCCAAAGTCAAGTATCGAGACACTCAAGCTGCTGGAACTGAAGGGGACGGCATCACGGCTTAATAGCGACGCCGTCGCGACACACCTTGAGACGACTCAGAGAGCAAATTGCTATTTTACAAGTGACGGCATCAGGTTTAAAAGAGTAGGGCGTCACAACTCAGACGGCCTAGATTTGGATCCCGACGGCGTCAGAGGTTGAAGCCGACGGTGGCACGAGCATAAGGTGACGCCGTCACAGAGTTGACGTGGCCAAGATGAAAACCTAATGGCGGCGACCCGACGGCGTCACAATTAAAGAGTGACGTCGTCGCATATTGTAACTCTATATATAGAATTCAAATTTTCAGTATTTTAGAGAGGTAGTTTTGTGGAGTAAAACCTAAACCGAACATAGGTTGTCTTGGGCAGTATCTTAGGGTTCCATACCCTATTTTACAACAAGATAAGTGATTTACTTCATTGATTCAATTATGTCTTCAATTGTTTGTATGTATGCTTGCATGTTTTCCATGTCCGGCTAATTTACTTGTGTGTTTGCTTAGATCTATGAAACCTAGGTATTGAATATTGATTGGTTGTCTCTTATCTTAATTGTGATTGACCTAGTATTGCGATAGGTCATTCGTTGTGTTTTTAATGCTTGAGTAATTTTTGTGAACATTAGTTTATAATCACCTAGAGTTGTTCTAGTCTAAACATCCAAAGATAACCTTAGAGTTAGTTTATGAATCCTAGAGATTTCGTAGGCAATAACCTTAAGGTAGACTTAAAGAGTTAGGGAAAAACACATACCCTACGATCTTAGAAGACACAACGCGTTAAGAATAAGGACGTGACAATTCAACCATCAATAGGAGATAACTAGGGAGTAATAGCATCTAAGTAAACACATTTTTAATCATTATAAGAGCACACAACAATAGACATAGACTACACTCACCTTAGACTAGATAATTAGATAAGTAGAGTAATTGCTAGAAATACCAACCCCCCAAATCCAATACCCCGAGATTTATACCTTTCCATTTTCTAAAAAACATCAAAAAGATTAAAAAAAAAAAATCTTCCTCAACCCCAACCTTAGCGTAGTAATTTCTCACTAGCATTCCTATTCCCCTAGAGAACGATATCAATTCCCGAGGCTTACCCTAATACTACACTACAACGATTAGGTTCACTGCCTAGGGTGTTGAAAAACTTGCTCAACGAAAAGGAAGTTCCTTTGACCCCGAACGCGCGTTGTACGCGTATCAAGTTTTTGGCGCCGCTGCCGGGGAATAGAATAGCTAGTTAGATTTCCACCTCGTTTAGGTTTCCTTGCTTGATTCCTATCAAGTAAGCTTTTTTTCCCATTTTTAGCTTCCTCGTAGTCTATTCCTCTTCTTCGTGACCTTTGTTAGTAACCCCGTCACTTTTCGTCATGGAAGGTGATAACCCACCAAACAACAACCTACCACTTGATCCCACTTTTGCCAACCGACTCTGAGCTCATATTGTTAGTGAAATTGGAGAGCTTAGGAAATTGAATAGGATAATTGAAAATACACTTGAGGAGGCCCTTAGGGAATCCACTGGCACTTTAGGTAGTAAATCAACCTCGAGTGATTCAGAGGATGAGTTTGAAGAATGAGATTATAAGGTATTAGAAGTTATGGAAGGATGCAAGGAGGAGGAAGAACTTAGGGAGTATTTTGATTCATACCCTAATGGGAAGGAAACCTCCTATCACTATAACGTAGTTAACTTCCCGCATCCACCTTTCGAGCCTTGCATTAGAAGTGGTGACCCTAAAAATATTAAGATACCGTGCATGATTGGATACATATATAGGGATCATACTTACATTGACTATAAGGCACCCATGAACATAATGTCTAGGCTCTACTACAATTGGATCATGAGCAAAAAGTTAGGACCTATGAGGGACCCCTTTCACCCTAGGAAAGTGAGTAACTATGTTGGGAGGGCTAAAGGATTGCATGTCTTCGTAGGTAATTTCACATATAGGTGTAATTTCATGATCTTGGAGAATGTTAAGGGCATCATTGATGGGTTTTTAGGAGATGTGATACTTGGGAGACCATTTATTGAGGAATCTTATATGGTTTATGATCAAGAGGAAGGAATAGCTAAGCTCTCAGACGGGATCGAATGTGTTAAGTATATAATGCCCTACAAAAATAAGAAGTTTGAGGGTATTGATGATCTAGATGTAGACAACATTCCGGCCTTTGAAGTAGATTGGGAGAACAAGGTTCACTACACCGCTTGTCTAGAGTTAGGCCCTAAGTATATTCGTGATGAGAGAAGAGTGAAAGAAATCGAATGAACCTCTAAGATTAGAGGAACGTAGGGGCACGACTTCGATTCTAGCTACAAGACTCATAAATAAAGAAAAGCGCTTCATGGGAGGCAACCCATGCTTAATTGTTTTCTTGTTTGTGTGCCGTATATCTTTTATCGATTGTTTATTCTCATGTTTGAACTTGTAAAAATGCTTTATTTTGTCTTAACCTCGTCTTAATTACATATAAAGGTATTTTACAAAAGGGATAAGTGTAGGGAGGATTACACACGTTTTTAAAAAGAACGTGAACATGAGAATTACGATTGTTAAAAAGATATACATGTGTATTTGTTTGGGTCAAATACTTGTATCGAGTCATAATGGATGTTTTGCAGGAAATTTTTCCAGATTCTAAAGATATAAATTTTCCAGAAAATCGAAGACCAGTTTCTGTCAGGATAACCTGACGGCGTCAGGGTCGCAACCTGACAGCGTCAGGAGGAGTAGAAACAGATTACTACTTTTTCTCGTTTTCTGAGCTACTTATAAATTTTTGGAATTTTCTAGGTCTTAATTTTCTAGAAAATCTGTAAACATCCATTCCACAAGAATTATATCCTAGTTTAGTAGAGTCATATATATATTGTTACCGCCGATTTTACGCGAAGGTTTCGTTTGTTTTCTTCAAGTGTGCAGGTTTTATTTATCAAGAAGAAGATACATAAGATCAGATGGAGCTTTTCACGCATACATTCTTCTTGAAGAAAGATTTAACCATTACTTCACACGGATCCTACCGAGCTAATCAGGGGAGTACTAGTTTCTTTCGTTTTTAATTACCTTCCATTATCATAACTTTGATACTTTCGGAGAACATTGGAGACAATGTCCAGTTTAAGTGTAGGGAGGGAAAATAAAATGGGAACTTTGAAACTTTGCTTATCCTTAACTATTTGCCTTGTCCAATTTCATTTGTGTAATAAACCATGAGAAATATCGGTTAGGGTAATTTTGGCACCAAATTTAAAATTTTCATGATATGTAGGAGTGGGCCATTAGTCTTAATAAAGCGTCTCATGGATAGGAAGTTATATGACTAGCACAAAAACCCTTTACCACTTAAATTCCACCCAAAATGTGAGGATCGCCCTTAGATTTGCAGGAATTAAAGCATTCCACTTTAATGCTTCGAGTGTGTACCGGTAGTATAATAGATTCTAGAACTTGTTTTGTGATGCATTCCGAGATCGCTAGTAAGACTACACTTGTGTAGTTAGGAATAACTAAATGATAAGAAGCATTAGGATAACCCTTGTTTGATACTTGTATTATAATTACTTCTTCCACATCGGTTGAGTAATTCCCCCACACCCTTGTGTTGTACTCATCTTTAGTACACGATACCCCTAGTTAACCCCTCAGAGCCTATCCTTTTCGCGGTTCTCGTGATGTTTCGGTTTTCCGGAATATCAATGAAGAGCATTGTTTACAATCCACCCCCAAATGTACACCCAAATCGCCTTAGCCTACCTTGTATGCACTCACTTTTAGTGCATTATTGTTATCATACTAAACCCTTAGTTCAATTATCTAGTTGCTTGCATAAGTTGCTAAGTCGAGTCATATCCTTTATACACAGTTTTGGGACGATTGGGACTTATGGGAAAAGTTAAATTTTATGAAATGACTGGAAAGAACGTTAAATTCAAATTCCCTTTATTTGCGTAATAATGTACTCCAAGTGTTTTGATCTTTTCAATTCGGGTCAAATTAGTGTTAGAGTAATAAAAACTCATGTGTAGGGATGTGCCTATAAATCCCTATTATTTTGATGTTATCGTAGAGGATGGTAGAGTAAAAGTGTATGAAAAAAAAAAAAAAAAAAAAAAAAAAGTGAGTGTAAAAAAAAATACGGGCTACCATCCTGCATCTATATTTAAATTTATGTTTGTTTGTTTTAATTTGTCTAGAGTTTAGAGTGTCGAGTCTTGGCTTAGCAACGCCATTCTTCTCATGCTTGTAACATAAAGATTTTTGACTTGCCACCACTAAATCGCCTATCCCACCAAACCCTTTGTTTCCCTACCGTAAGCCTAACGTTACAACCCTTTAAAAGACCTCTTGGATAGTTTTTTCTAGGTGCTTACGCCAAAAGCGATGGAGGTTTGATCTAGTCTCAAGCCTATGGTAATCTATGTACTAGGACCGGTTAATGAGTGTTTATCTTCCATTTCCAACTTGATATATTTCATATACACCCGAGAAATGAGAGTATCCAAACACCACTTGTGAGGTTCTAGTATGTAATTTCCGTGCTTGTTATGACTTTTTCGGGGCTTATACGTGTTATGAATGGTTCTAAACTAATGCTTCATGACCCCTAACTTATAAATCAGTTGGCCGAAAGCACATTTGTTTGAGGACAAGCAAATACCAAGGGTAGGGATATTTGATAAGGATTTAAAAGGTACACTTTTGAGGGGTCATTTAAGCCTTTAATTGATCACTTTTGTATCCGTCACTACTTAATTTCGTTCTTTTTCACTTTTTAGGTCTCTTGAAGGCAAATTGCTGGAATAACACTTATTCGGATGAAAAGGCGCGAATATATGAAGAAAATGGCCAAAGTCAAGAATCGAGACACTCAAGCTGCTGGAACTAAAGGGGACGGTGTCACGGCTTAATAGCGACGCCGTTGCGACACACCTTGAGATGACTCAGAGAGCAAATTTCTATTTTACAAGTGACGACATCAGGTTTAAAAGAGTAGGGCGTCACAACTCAGACGGCCTAGATTTGGATCCCGACGGCGTCAGAGGTTGAAGCCGACAGCGTCACGAGCATAAGGTGACGCCGTCACAGAGTTGACGTGGCCAAGATGAAAACCTAATGGCGGCGACCCGACGGCGTCACAATTAAAGAGTGACGCCGTCGCATATTTTAACTCTATATACAGAATTCAAATTTTCAGTATTTTAGAGAGGTAGTTTTGTGGAGTAAAACCTAAACCGAACATAGGTTGTCTTGGGCAGTATCTTAGGGTTCCATACCCTATTTTACAACAAGATAAGTGATTTACTTCATTGATTCAATTATGTCTTCAATTGTTTGTATGTATGCTTGCATGTTTTCCATGTCCGGCTAATTTACTTGTGTGTTTGCTTAGATCTATGAAACCTAGGTATTGAATATTGATTGGTTGTCTCTTATCTTAATTGTGATTGACCTAGTATTGCGATAGGTCATTCGTTGTGTTTTTAATGCTTGAGTAATTTTTGTGAACATTAGTTTATAATCACCTAGAGTTGTTCTAGTCTAAACATCCAAAGATAACCTTAGAGTTAGTTTATGAATCCTAGAGATTTCGTAGGCAATAACCTTAAGGTAGACTTAAAGAGTTAGGGAAAAACGCATACCCTACAACCTTAGAAGACACAACGCGTTAAGAATAAGGACGTGACAATTCAACCATCAATAGGAGATAACTAGGGAGTAATAGCATCTAAGTAAACACATTTTTAATCATCATAAGAGAACACAACAATAGACATAGACATAGACTACACTCACCTTAGATTAGATAATTAGATAAGTAGAGTAATCGGTAGAAATACCAACCCCCCAAATCTAATACCCCGAGATTCGTACCTTTCCATTTTCTAAAAAACATAAAAAAGATAAAAAAATAATAATCTTCCTCAACCCCCAACCTTAGCATAGTAATTTCTCACTAGCATTCATATTCCCCTAGAGAACGATATCTATTTCCGAGGCTTACCCTAATACTACACTACAACGATTAGGTGCACTGCATAGGGTGTTGAAAAACTTTCTCAACGAAAAGGAAGTTCCTTTGACCCCGAACGCGCGTTGTACGCGTATCAAGTTTTTGGCGCCGCTGCCGGGGAATAGAATAACTAGTTAGATTTCCACCTTGTTTAGGTTTCCTTGCTTGATTCCTATCAAGTAAGCTTTTTCCCATTTTTAGCTTCCTCGTAGTCTATCCCTCTTCTTCATGACCTTTGTTAGTAACCCCATCACTTTTCATCATGGAAGGTGATAACCCACCAAACAACAACCTACCACTTGATCCCACTTTTGCCAACCAACTCTGAGGTCATATTGTTAGTGAAATTGGAGAGCTTAGGAAATTGAATAGGATAATTGAAAATGCACTTGAGGAGGCCCTTAGGGAATCCACTGGCACTTTAGGTAGTAAATCAACCTCGAGTGATTCAGAGGATGAGTTTGAAGAATGATATTATAAGGTATTAGAAGTTAAGCTCTCAATTGAAACAACATTGCATCCCCAATGTATGCAATTCCTCTCCCCTGATGATTTCGATAACATCGACATCATCACACACTTGTGTACCTCTTTTATCACCAGAAACTAACTCTTCCATCTCTTCCCCCACATAGTTGGAATAAGAACACTAAACGCCATGAGTCAAACCTTTAGTTTCTCTGCGGTAATGACATTTGTCTTCCCCTGGATATCTTCAATCACTTAGAAGTATTAAGTTCCTCAAGTTTACTCGCGTTTAGATGTGTGTCTCCTTCCCCCTTGCTGGTTTTGATACTTCAGAATCAGCAACTAATTGTAAGCCCAGATACTTGAAATCTTTTGAGAAGAACACTTTAAATCTTTGTGAGAATCAACTTGCTGAAGAACATGAGCAAGTCTAATTGGGGATTGAATATGACTTTTCACTCTCCCCCAATTAGTGCTCTCCCCTAAACTGAAAATCTTTATGATGAATGATTGGATTAAGAAGAAGTCTTTAGATCGTTAAATGCAACTCGTCTCTAGTCTTCTAACATGTAGCAGAAAATGTAGAACCGATTGTAGACTCGACCTTCTTCAAGATTGTCCATTTGGGGAATAGAAAGTTAACATCTTCTTCTCACCAAATGCATTCCCGTTAACTTGTATGTAGCAAATCCCCTTAACTCAAATCCCTCCCAATCAAACAAGAACATAAAGATGTTCATCAAGGAAATCAGCCCCGCAACTAGAAGCACTTTGTCGTTAAACTCATAAGTCCGTGAGAAGATGTCAACCAACGGCTCTTAGAAGAAACTCCATGTGAAGATGAACCGATAAGAAGAAGCTCGGTTTTTACACGAGTTTGGAGCCACATGACCATTTATTCTCAGATGTAACTCAACATGTAGAATTATCATACTTCTTCTCCCCCTCAAGAATTGCATATGGAGATGCCATTCTTGATTAAATAAGTGAAATCATCCAAATGTATTCTATTCACACTTCTCCCCCTCAAAGGTAGCATATGATGTCGCCATCGTCGTTATAATTGAGCAAGTAGAATAAGAGAACAATCAATAGTAGTTCGGTTCACTTGATGACTGAAAGCGCATGGAAAAAGCATGAAGCATGTTGATGAGAATGTCATAAGTAAGAAGATTTCTCTTCTTCCGAAGATAAAGCGCACTGAAGCATACACTTTTCTTTTCTTTAGAGAACGAGGCTTGAACTGTTGTGTTCAAACGTCATAAGAAGATTTCTCTTCTTTCAAAGATTAAGCGCACTGAGACATACACTTTTCTTTTCTTTAGAGAACGAGGCTTGAACTGATGTGTTGTAAGTTGTTTCATTAAGTCTAAGTCTTTGAATTGTAATAACAACTTTGGATGACCTATGATGGTCTAGATGTTTTACCATTTAAAACACGAACGATCTGAGATTCTTGTATTTAATCACATTGAACGAACCAAAAAAAAAAGAAATAACGTCCATGTTATTTTCTTTAACTTTAGATTCGGATAAAACATCAATAGATCTGTGATGGTTGTATATTTCGGGTAGAACCTTGAATGGTTGAGATTGAATTCCAACTATACACGAAAAAAATCTGAGATCTTCGCATATTGATGAATGTATGTGATACTTAAATTAGTTTGTAGATGATGATAAGGATGATTTGGTATGTGATAATAAAGTTTTCTTGTGATTTGATTGGAAATGCACCCCACGTATGATTTGCTAAGTCACAAAAAGATTGTGTACAAAAATGTGATTAATGGTTGTGATTTGTATGGATGTGATTTGTATGTTGTGATTTGTGATGGTAAGTGATTTGAGTCTTGATATTCTGAATATGTGGTCAACCAATTGCATTGTTCTTCTTAGTTATTACTATCAAACCACTTGCTCTCAGGTCAAAAAGCATGGTTAAACCTCTTCTTGACTTGACAAATCGCACCCTGCCCTTTTCATTCAAAACGCTTTAATCAAATCGCATTTTACTTTTAGCCTTAGTCTTCACTGATACAAACCGCATCATGGTTTTTCATTCAAAACGCATGCATTTTTAAAACTGACAAACCGCATTGTTTTCAAATTTCTTCAAACCGCATGCAAACTTTATCAAACCACTTCAGTTTTGAGATAAAACACAGTTGACTTTAACAAACCGCAGTTGACCTTTGACCCAATATTAACAAACCGCATCCTGAGTCAAAACTCAGTTGACAAACCACACATGAGACAAATCTCATGTGTCAAACCTCTTCCATTATCGAAACGCATCTGGTACGTTGCATCTGGACATGTTTTTCATCAAACCGCATTGTTTAACCCTTTGCAAACCGCACCTAAGAACATGTAGTGTATTTGACCAGAACCGCAGCAAAGAGCAACATAAACATACGATTTAAGCACAAGCAGAATCAAGCTTAAACTGTATAACGCATCAATAAACACTCACAGGTTCAAACATTCAACTCTTTATAAAAAATTGTTTAAACACACTTTCAACATCAAAATGTTATGAAGAGTTAGATTGAACATCAAAACATTATATGAACCGCATACAAACCGCAACAAACATAGTCCAAACTTGACACAACCAACCAACAACAAAACCATGTTATCACAAACCATATGACACAAACCGCTTCCAAGAACAACTACACAAAACACATCTAAGAACGCATTATCAAACCGTACGAATCAACAAAACAACACAACCTGAGCTCTGATACCAATTGTAGGATCATACATATTATGTTGTTTGATGATTCGGGTGGTCTAGGATGGTGAAATAACAAGTAAGCCATGTTTAGAGAGTGAAAGAGTAGAGAGGGGGTTCTTGAGAGAGAAAGTAAAACAAAAATGTGAAAGGTTAGATTAGAAGCTCCACCCCTTCCAAGGATGGAAGGGGTATTTATAGTTACAACTAATACGTCCTCCTGTCGGACTGTGGATCAGGCATACAGTCGGTAAAGACCTGTTCTTCCTCCATGGTGTTACTCTAAGCTAAACTAAGCTAATAACTAACTAATAAACTAGTAAAAAATGATATGTCTACGAGCTAACATATGCTAGACAATAGTTGGGGTGACCGACACTTTACTATGGAATTTCCAATTCCTAACAACTCATATGCTACTGGTTGTCACAATATGACACCGGTATTGAAGACAAAGTCATCATGGACCCAGTGACGCAATGCACTAAACCTTCTAAGCCACTCAAGTTCTCTCAAAAGAACTTGTTTCATTCTCAGAGGGAACCTTACGTAATCTATCGACGTTCTCTTAGAGATCGTTGGTATTGAAGAAGGAGACCCTCTCTCTAGTCTCCGCTTAAGAAACCAAAGCACACTAATCGAGTCTAGAGCCACGAGATTCATTAAAGGATCTCTTAGGAACACTTGATTCTTCATCACTTGTTGTTCAACAATAAGGACACAAGTGATACATTCTAGAGTCCTACGCAGATCTTAGTAATCTGCCGAGAACATTTATGAGGGGATTCACAATTGTGATCCTCAGTGATTGAATGGAATCTCCTGCCAGGGTCAACATCAAACAACCCTGACAGCAGGTCACTTTGGTCACTCCTTATGGGTTACGCTTAGTGTATCTCAAACGATCTACAGTCATGAGGTGTTGTTTTGGTGTACCTCAGCGACTCACCTAAACTATAGATATACTTCATTATATCGTGTTAGCCTACTTGAGGGCCTCCAGTTCAAGAACAGCCAATGTAAGGATTAGAGATGTGTTTTCACACTATGATGTTAACACCCTCGACATTCAAACTTGTAAGTACTGGAAATCCCGCTAAGGAGATTCCTTTCAAGAATCGAGTTCTGAAGATGTGGGTCATTACTTGAACATTCAATGTAATGCCAACTGTCCCTCAACGGGATTAGGATGGCTGATTCGCCTGACCATGGTGAATGGAATCAAGACATTCATCAGTAAAACAATCGTAGTGGTCAATTCTTTAAGAAAAGTCCACAATGATCGATTGGTAGTTTTCACTAACATATTCATGCATGTACTGATGATTGATCCTTAGAGGAAAGACCGTACCATTCTACACATGCTCATACCAACAACATCACACATGAAGTTCCCTCATACTCAAAGGCAACACAAAAGTCAAAATGATTCTTCCTCAAAGTCAAAGAATCTTCAAAGTTTAAAGACTCGAGAACTATATCACTTTTGGAATTCAAAGTCAAAGGATGTGTCAGCATGCTGAAGAAAGACGTGGAGACGCCTAACCAAAGAAGTTGACGAATGGCAGAAAACAACATACGATCACAACATCCATAAAGAACAATGAACAAATAAAACATCGACGTCAAGCTGATAAAGTTCAAGAACTCAAAGCATCTCTACTCACAAGAAAGAAGAATGCTAGCAATACGTCAAGCAACCATATGACCAACACTTAAGGGGAGATTGTTGGGATCGCTTGTAATTAGTATTTCAAGTATCGGTCATTAATATGTAATAGGTTGCTAATTATGGCTTATATGTATGTAATTAGTAGGCTTGTGTATTAAGCCTATAGGCCTAAGCATAGGCCCAAACTAATCAAGGAAGGGACTAGAATAGTTGCCCTAGCTCCCTTGCCTATAAATATTATGTAAACTCTCATTTGAGAATGTTGATTCCTTTCATATTAAGCTTAATCATTTCATATTGTCTTGTGTGTGAAAGAATCCATTCGTCCCTCTCTATCTCTCGTTCTATCATACATCTAACTTACTTATGTTCATATTATGGTAACCTGACAAAAACACATATGCACCAAACCATTATAAAAACATACATGTTTTAAATAAATAATAAAAAAATAAATAAATAAAATAAAAATTCTGAAAAAAGGGGATTTATTTATAAAAAATCAAAAATAATATAAAAATGTCTTTTACCATTATACCCTTTTGAATTAAAAAACATTATTTAATATTTAAAAAAATATGATTGGTTTAGAGGAGGTTCTCGCAGTTCTCGCACTTAACAGGGTTCTGAAAATAAAGTCCCCCTATATATATATATATATATATATATATATATATACTAGTGTCAAAACCCCGTCCGATGGACGGGTATGACTTGTGGTTTTTATTTTTAGGTTTTAGTAGAACAAATATATACTAAAAAGTAATTAAAAGTTAAATTAAACAATTTACAACTATAACTGATGTTACCATAATATATATATATATATATATATATATATATATATATATATATATATATATATATATATATATATATATATATATACGCGTTTTTTATTTTTTTATAAGTTAGTTTTTTTATTAATTTTTATCTACATAATTTACTTTCTTAACGGGCAAAGGCAAAGGCATCAAAATAAATTTTATAATACACTTATATAGTGAATAATGAACTCAACAAAAAAAGAATAGTTATTCGATAACTTATTGTATTTGTATCTTATGATTATTAATCTCGAGTCCTTAAATATATCCCAAATACATGTTTCATATCTCTTTCTCATAATTTTGTTTGGTAGTTGGGTTTTGAACTTTTTTTCTTTACTTTGGTTTATGTCCTATGAAAATTAAATGCCAATAACCTAATAAATTACACTCCTTAACCCATTAAACTACACTTAGGCTCTATGCTCACATTCACCTCCTTTAAAAACCTCCATACTTAAAGTGATGATACACATAATTGTTTTTGTGGCTCCTCGCAATACTTGAGCCTGTCATGGTTCAACTACCTTATGAACGCAGGTTCACGGGGTAATGGTGTTTTCTCATATAGTAATGCACAAGTTATATGAATCCTAAATTCTCAATCACCTTAGCTATGATATCAACTCTAACATAATTAACATATCATTAGGGTTTTGAGGAAAAGAGACATACCATTGTTTTTTTTCTAGCCAAACCACACTAAAAGCGTCCACCATAGTTATTCAACTACAAAAACCAACATAAGATCATTAGGGTTTTGAGAAAAACAGATGTAGTTTGTTTTTTGTCCCACCAAACCTCACCAAAAGCCTCCACCATAATTCTGTAAAATAAATGAACATAAAATCATGATGGTTTTGAAAAAAGAGACATAATCACCTACTAAGATATAGACAACTCACAAAATAAAAGATTAGATGCATGCATGAAAGCTCACCATGGAATCTGAATATATAGAAAGCACACTATGTCGGCTTGTATTAGTAGTTACCTTACAGATGCTCACATGGATTCTTAAAAAAAAATTAAACATACAGATCTCAATGTTTGTAACAACAAAAACACAAATCAAATGGACAAAAAAAATAGCAACTTCTATTAATTACTATTTTATTTCTTGTAACATAAACCAAAAGATGATGAAGCACACAGTAGTTAGGGTTTTTGGAATTTAGGAGGGAATGAATGGTGCAAGAATGATGTTCCCTGGGATATATCACTAAACTTTAATAAAAAATGTGTATCGTAAAACATAGTGTTTTTTATATACACATAAATCCTAACATCAATCCTATACATTTTTTAAGTGAATGCATTACTATTGTCCACAATTGCTATTGTAAGTATGCAACCATGAACTAATCACGTATAAATCATATCCTATCCTATCGTCATCACCGTATATTTTTTAATTATTGTCTTTACACGTAAATTGTAACAAAATTATGCAAATTGATTAACTATAAGATAAAGTGTGTTTGTTGGGGTTACCTCAGGACCGACTTGATGTTTCTCAGTTATTGTTTAGTTATATTTGATGTTTATTAGATATAGGGATCTTTAGTGATACCGTATACTAAATGCTCGTTGTTTAGTTAAAGTTCTCTTTAAATAGTATGTATTAGCTATACGGGTATTTTTTTGGTATACAGGGTATGGTTAAAGTGAGTTTGTTTAAATTTGAACTGACTTAGTAATATGTTAATGATAGACAAATAGGTTATAAAGGTTTTAATTTTATAGTATAAAGGATTTATTTCCTTATGTATGTATTCGCAAGCCATGGAACCTTTTAAGTGTTACTGGTCAAAATTTTAACTTTTACAAATGATAAACCATGACCATATCCGCAAGCCAAAATAGTCAGAGTCAAAACAACCTCATTTTTATCATTCAAAACATAACTCTTTAAATGCTTGTAAATCTAAAACTGGACTCATTTAACGCTTTAAATGTAACTAAAATGTAACTTATTTGTACAAAGTATGAAGAATTAATAATGATTCAAAATGTACAATGATTAACCAACATTAAAACCGATATTCCTGCGGTGTGGTCTTAACTACAATCTTGCATTCCAGCTTGACTACTTCTTTCGTTCCTCGTGAAGCCCGCTTTGTAGCTACTATATGAAAATCATCATCATCATTGTCAAAATCCATCAATTCAAATTCCCTGCCTTTGAATATCGGATGCATATAAGCATCCTTCAGACTCTTTCAAATTTAGTTGAGTTTTGCTGCCCTTCCCATTGTATCTTTGATCATTGCATCCTGTCATCAAGCTTAGAAATATTATTATCATAAACAAAAAGTGTAGTTTTGGTTTTCTAAATGGGTATCGCTAAAATGTGTGGGTCGTGTGATCAATATAAAGGTGTTATTATTTGTATCTAACCTGTAACGGGAACTTTAGAAATGCAGATCCGAGCCAACTCTTGAAAATATTATGAAGCCAGATGGTTAACACTGGAAGTACCAAGTAGAAAGGGTGTGGAGTGTGCTGCATGTTTCGTGCTCAGCAATCGTAAGACTGTAAATTGCGAGCTTATCAAACCAATAAGGATACGTCGATGAACGTCTGGCAAAATTGATGCTACACTCTTGTACTTCTGGTTGTACACATCAATGACCTAACATCATTAATAGAAAGTAAAAAAAAACAAAAAACAAACGTTTTTCTTGTTTTTTACCTCCCTCAAAGTTTCTACATTAGTAGAGGTCAAAATAGATCATTTGTTTTCGGGTTGAGACAGGACTGGGTTGACCCGATAAATTTTTTTCCAAGAAAATTTTTGACCCGTTCAGCAGCTGTTTCATCATATGCTTATATGCATGTATGTATAGATTCTAATACATATATATGTGCTGTTGTTGTACCATCCTTTTTAAATGATGGCTTTAGCTTTGCAAGATGTCAAGATCCGCCAAGTTCTTGTTTGGCCAAGTACCATCATCTACAAATATATTAACCTGCTTTCCTCATTGGTTTTTGGGTCAATAATCTACAAAGATATCCATGTGGCTTTTATCATAAGTACTAAAATATAAGATTTCTAATGTTGTAATTGCAACAAAGAGCATATTAATTTCAATATAATCCATGGTTTTGACTTCTAAAGTCAAAATATGTATACCTTGGCATAAACAGAAATGATTGTATCCTTAAACTTCCTAGATGAAGTTGCTACTAACAGCACATGTATGAGACTCGACCTATATAAAATATAGATTTTACGGGGTTAAATTTATACAGATTACAAACGTGAATTCTGACCCACAAAAGAAAAATAAATTAACTGACTCTTCAAAGTCAAAACTTGGAGCCTGGTATTGTTCTTTACTACTAACACCAAAATGTTGTGCGACATTTTCAGAAGTGATTCACTTAGGAAGAAGGCATACCCGATCTTGTGCTTAAATATAACTTTTCACCAATTTCATGATCAATGCTTGAACATACTTTACACTCACTTCTCCTTAATGTTATTGATTCTGTTTTATCTACCTCATTACCCTTATACATTCAAAAATATACATTATGTAATCCACATAGCAGAAAAACATGCATTCTCTAGGGGACTAATAAAGTTTGGAACTTGGATAAAATACTATTTTTATGCTTGCCTTTTATGTGAAGAACTCAGGTAAATATGTAGTAACACAGAAACAATTATTCAACCTTTGGAAGGTAATAATCAATCCCATGAAAATTGCAATAGTTTCTACTATGGAATGTCATATGGAGATTGCATCGTTTTAATTCTTGAAAAACTGTCGACTCAAAGAAACCTATTTGGCAACATATGCTAATCAAAACAAAATGTAATATCACTCCAATATCTAAATTATTACTTTTCATGTACCTCATCTCTAGCACTATTGATTTACATGGGCTTCAAAATAGCTAAGCAGCAGCCACGTATGCAAGGAGTTAAATCTTCGTCAAGTAAAACATTAGCAGTTTTTTTATTTCTCTGCTCTAAGAGGCACACATAAGGAGTGCAGATATCTGAAACATCATATTAATGTAACCAAAGTTAGATAATAAAAAAAGTATATACCAGAATTTTTGAAAAATGGCAGAGACACGAAATGCTTTCTTTCGATGCCTAGCTATTCCAAATTTCCAATAGCAATTCTTAGGCGAATGTCCCAAGATAAAGGCATATATGCTTCAGAATGCAAAGCATGGTAAAGTGAAAAATTTCTTACATAACCATATGTTGCCCCTGGCTTACACAGTGCCCATGAAGTATTATGATGTTTGGATGCATTAATCGTGAAGCGTTCCAAGTCACCTCCAAAAAATGATCTTCTTTATGAAACTGACTATTAAATTGCAAGACCTGAATACCATATAATCATAAGTATTATAAAGCACAAACATACCTTCTAAGTAGCTTCTGCTGTGGCAAACTAAACGTACCAACAACCTACAAATTGGTCTTCTCTAGTGGTAGATATGACCTCAACAACTTTACCAATATCTTTGAAGAAAGTCTTCCTATTATATCAATAAGTACATGTCAGAAATGGTATAGATTAAATAAATTTTGAAAAATACAAAGCAAAAAAAGCACATACACGTCTTTTTATTTATTGAGAATTTTAAATTAGCCATAAACAACGTCTTGGATCATGTGGCTTGGGGAGTGTCCTGGGTGTAAGGCTGTAAAATTTAACATGTACTTAGAAATCAAAATTCCGTACCATAATAGCATCATAGCATTTAGAAAATATTATGTCAATTTATAAGAAACAATGAGATAAGAAAATCAGTTGTAATGACCATACAACCCATATAAAATGAATCTTGCTCTTTGAGGATGATTTAACCCACCATAAATATATAAGTTGAAAAGTTATTTGCTTACTCTTTTCTATTGTAGTATCTAGCACCGGGATAACCTTCATTGTATATGTTAGTCATCATAGATCCAACTTCTTGCATCCCTTATAGTGAAGTAAAGTTAGTACTCGCAACATTAGAGATTTTGTTACTCCAAAATCAAACTGAGAATACACGTCTTCCTTGTCACGTAATAGAAGAAAAAAATAAGACATTATAGATTAATTGAAAATGAGCTCAAGACATAATCAGCTTTAAATCATTTTTCAAACAAATAGCAACATAAATTATAATCATATAGCTCAGATATGACAGATACATAGCACCTATTGCTTTTCTTTCCCAAGCATTTTGACACACCATATGTCTTACATGTGTTCTTTGTAAGTCGACGAATCCTTCTACTATGTAACTCGGTCCAAGCAACATCTCTAGGCGTCAAACGTGAAAATTTGTTGAACCATAACTTCATCCAAGAGTTGTAGAATTGAACGGCCAGGATCAACTAGAATGGTAGATAAGTCATTTGAACCAACATCAGGGAAACATAACTTTGGCACCAAGGGAATTTTACATTTAGTATAAGCCAAGTTCCATGAAATATGTATTTGATGCTCAAACCAAAAGGCGGCTAAACCTGCTAAAATAATATCATGGAGATCATTACCTCCACAATGAAAACAACAAAAAGAAATTACTCACTATATGGACCCTTGTGTCAAAGAATTGCAACCAAAGGACATTGGTTAAACGTATTACCAACTGCCACACTCAAGGAAAGATGGGCAAACAGATGGTGTTACACATCACCAAAACATTTTTCAGAAACCTAAAGCACCAACCGAACTATTTTTGAATTTCATGGGTCAAACTAAAACATTATTAGTATAGTATTTTAATAACATCTAGACATACATGATATTAATTTATACACTAACCTTTTTAATAAAACTGAAAAAAGGAGATGGCGGATCAGCCTAACCAGACCCAACCCTTTCATACCCTAATAGGATTTAACCGTTTTGACCCACTATCAACCTGTCTAAACCACCCACCTTACCACCACTAAAAGATACTTTTATTGAATAATATAACTATGTAATCACATCTTACACACTATTTCTAAGTTGAATAAGGTGTTGCATCTGCAGGTCATAATGAACAATAACCATTTGCCTTGGGATTGTAACGATGAGCGGAAGAAACAGAGAGAACACAAAAGAATAAAATGAGATTGAAGGATTAGATTTGAGATTGTGGGATAGAAGAGTGTCGGTTTTTAAGGTGTTAGCAAAAACAATTTAGATTCTAAAATTCAATCTTAATATGTCAAGTCTAACTATATGTAAGTAACAATCATTTGACTCTTCATCTATCTACATTATGCAGATAAATATTGAGCAAATGTCTCATATGTATATCTACACTTTCAGTAAGACTAAATAGAAAATACTAAAAAACACCGCAATCCCCAATGTTCGAACATCCATTTAATCTCGACTCTTCATCAAATAATCAATGAACTTACAAACTGAAAAATGGAAAATTAGTTACTTACAATGAACTGAAGCTCTTGTAACTACTGATTCACAAAATTAAGAAGATTAAATTTTGTTTTGGTGAGGCTAGGTTTCTTTTGGGTTTTAGAGAATATAATCTCACCTTCATTCCGAACCTAACCAAATTATCCTGGGCCTAAAAACCACTCTATTTGTAACTGTATACTAATTCTGAAACAAAACATGGAGTGTGTTTAACATTTTTGGAGCCATTAAAACAGGACAGGTGGGTTACATGGGTGTATAAATGGTCAAAGTGGGTAACAGTTTTTGGACATCGCTACCTCAGTTCAATTGTTGGGGGTTAAGATGGAAATGTCTATCCAAAACTCTATGAAGCAGCTTTAAAAGATCCTTTTAATTGTTCAATGTGTTGGGGATAGCTTTTATTTCCTTACTATATATATGCTTTTGATGTGCGCAGAAAAGCACGTTCGGGGTCGAGAAAACCTCCTTTTCTACGAGCAAGTTTTTCAACCTCCTAGGCAGTGAACCTAATCGTTGTAGTGCAGTATGGGGTAAGCCTCAGGGATTTATATCTTTCTCTATGGGAATAGGAATGCTTGTAAGAAATTATGACGAGAAGGTGGGGTTGAGAATGATTCTTTTTTTTTTATCTTTTTTATGGTTTTTTAGAAAGCTAAGGTAAATATCTCGGGGGAATTGGTGGGGGGTGGTACGTCTACCGATTACTCTACTTCTACTAATTATCTAATTATCTAATTACTACGGATAGCTATGTTTAATTGAGGTGTGCTCGTATGATTAAAGATGTGTTCACTTAGATACTATTACTCCCTAGTTAACTTTTTTTGGCTGGTTGAATTGTCACGTCCTTTATCTTAACGCGTTGTATTCCTAAAAGTCGTAGGGTGTGCTTATTCCCTAGTTCTATGAGGTTATCTCTCGTATATGATTCACGGAATCGACAAACCTAAGCTATTTCATCCATGAACCATATCATCATTAAGCATACTTATGCATTAAACACAACGATAGCCTAGATGCACTTCTAAGCCAATTTCAATTAAGACAAGAAACAACCTAACAACAATCAATAACTAGGTTTCATAGATCTAAGCAAACACACAAGTAATTTAGCTAGACATGATAGACAAGCAAGCATACACACAATCAATTGAACATGGGTTAGACATAATGAAAAATTGGAATAACAAACTTATCTTGATGTATAAAATAGGGTATGGGACCCTAGAATACTATCCAAGTCGAACTACAACTGAGTTAGGGTTTGCTCTCCACAATTCTACCTCTTAAAATACAGAAAAATCAAATTCTATATATAGATTTACAATCGCGACGGCGTCGCCTTTTGCATGTGACGCCGTCAGGTCGCCGTCATTAGGGTTTCGTCTGGGCCAAGTCATCAATAGGATGACGTTACTTTAGAGTTGTGACGCCATTGGTCTTTAGTTGAGACGTCATCTTGATTCTAGATCTGGTTCGTCTGGAGTGAAAACTATGAGTGACGCCCTCCATATTTAAAGCGTGAGGCCATCAGGCTTTACAACCAGGAATTTCACTGAGCCGTCGCGTGCATGTTTTGATCAAGTCTTCATAGAGGGATGACGTCGCCCTTTGGATGGGACGCCGTCAGGTTCTATTGATTAGTCTTGAGTGGCTTCGATCTGACTTTGCCATTTTCTTCATGTATTTGCTCCTTTTCGTCCAAGTGTGCTTCATTCCAGCATTTTGCTTTTAAAATACCTAAAAAGTAAAAACGAACAAAACTAAGCAGTAACTGATATAAAATGTGTCGAAATAGGGCTTAAATGACCCCTAAAAGCGTACGTTTTAAATCCTTATCAAATATCCCTACACTTGGTATTTGCTTGTCCTCAAGCAAATGTACATTTGACCAATCAATTTATAAGTTAGAGGGTATGAAGCATTGGTTTAAAATAGTTTATAACAAGTAAAAGCGCCACAATAGTCATAACAAGCACGGAAATTATATACTAGCACCTTACAAGTAATGTTAGGATTCTCTCATCTCTCGGGTTTATATGAAATATAATATGAATGGAAATGGAAGATAAACACTCATTACCTAGCATAGTACATAGATTACGATAAGCTTGAGAATAGATCAAACCTCCACCGCTTTGGCGTAAGCACCTAAGAACAATTATCTAAGAGGTCTTTACAAGGGTTGTAATGTTAGGCATAGGGTAGAAAACAAAAGGGTTTTGTTGGATACGGGATATTTAATGGTGGCAAGTTAAAAATCTTATGTTACAAGTATGTAAAGCATGGCGTTACAAAAAACATAAACATAAAGATAGATGTAGGATGGCAGCCCATATGTTTTTCTTCTTATTTTTTTTTCTTCATTTTTTTTAGACACTCTCTTTTTTCGATTCTTTTTTTCTTTTTCTTTTTTTTCCAATACCTTTTTACTCTACCATCTTCTACGATAACATCAAAATATAAGGGATTTATAGGAGCATCCCTACACTTGATTTTTCATTTCTCTGACACTAATTGACCCGATTTGAAAAGATCAAAACACTTGGAGTATTTAATTACGTAGACAAAGGGAATTTGAATTTATCATTCTTTCCCTTTACTCCATAAAATATTACTTTTTACCCATGAGTCCCAATCGTCCCAAAACCGTGTACAAAAAATATGACTCGACTTAGCAACCATGCAAGTAACTAGATATTTGAACTAAGGGTTTAGTAATGACAACAATAATGCACTAAAGATGAGTGCATACAATGTAGGCTAAGGCGATTTGGGTGTACATTTGGGGGTGGATTGTAAACAATGCTCTTCATTGATATTCCGGTAAACCGAAACATCACGAGAACCGCGAAAAGGATAGTCTCTGAGGGGTTAACTAGAGGTATCGTGTACTAAAGATGAGTACATCGTAAGGGTGTGGGGTAATTACTCAACCGATGTGGAAGATGTAATTATAATACAGGTTTCAAACAAGGGTTATCCTAATGCCTCTTATCACTTAGTTACTCCTAACTACACAAGTGTAGTCTCACTAGCGATCTCGGAATGTATCACAAAACAAGTTCTAGAATCTATTATACTACCGGTACACTCTCTAAGCATTAAAGGTGAATGCTTTTATTCCTAAAGATCTAGGGGCGAACCTCACATTTTTTGGTGCAATTTGAGTGGTAAACGGTTTTTGTACTAGTCATATAATTCCTATCCATGAGACGCTTTATTAAGACTAAAGTTTAGCTCGTAAATGTCATAAAAATTTTAAATTTGGCGCTAAAATTGCCCTAACAAATATTTCTCTAGTTTATTACACAAATTATCAAGGACAAGACAAATGATCAAGTGAGTGAATAGTTTCTAAGTTCCCGTTTTATTCTCCCTCCCTACACTTAAACTGAACATTGTCCCCAATGTTCCCCGAAAGCATCAAAGTTATGATAAAAGAAGGTAAGTAAGGAAAAGAAACTAGTACTCCCCTGATTAGCTCGGTAGGATACGTGTGATGTTGTGGTTAAATCCTTTTCCAAGAAGAATGCATGAGTAATGAGCTTCATCCAATATGTGTTTTTCTTCTTGCCCAATATAACATGCACACTTATAAGAAAACAAACGAAATCTTCGCGTAAAATCGACGGTAAAACTATATATGACACACAACTACTCTAGCAAGCAAGTAAGATTTAATGCTTGTGGAATGGATGTTTGCAGTTTTTTTGGAAAATTGAGACCTGGGAATTTTCAAAAAATTATAAATTGCACAGAAAACGAAAAACTAAGTAATCTGTTTCTACATAGCCTGACGTCGTCAGGCTTTAATCCTGACGCCGTCAGGTTATCCTGACAGAAAGTGGTCTGATGCGTTTTTCTGAAAAAATTACATCATTAAAACCTAGAAAAATTCCTGCAAAACATCCATTATGAATCGATACAAGCATTTGACTCTAACAAACACACAAATATATCAATTTCAATAGTTGTAATTCTCATGTTCATGTTCTTAGAAACGTATGTGATCTTCCCTACACTTATCTTTTTGTAAAATACCTTTATATGTAATTAAGACGAGGTTAAAGACAAAATAAAGCATTTTCACAAAGTCTAACATGAGAATAAACAACAATGAAAAGGATATAAGACACACAAAAATTGAAAAACAAAACAAGCAAACAATTAAGCATGGGTTGTCTCCCACGAAGCGCTTTTCTTTATTTATGAGTCTTGTAGCTAGACTCGAAGTCGTGCTCCTATTTTCCGTATATCTTAGATGCCCATTTGAATGCCTTGACTCTTCCTTCATCACGAATGTATTTGGGGCCTAACTCTAGACAAGCGTTGTAGTGAACTTTATCCTTACAATCAACCTCAAAAGCCGGAATATTGTCCACATCTAGCTCACCAATGCCTTTAAACCTTTTATTTTTGCAGGGTATTTCATATTTAACACATTCGGTCCTATTTGAGAACTTGGCTATTCCTTCCTCTTGATCATAAATCATCATGGATTTCTTAATAAATGGTCTTCCAAGTATCACATCTCCTAAGAATCCATCAATGATGCCCTTAACATCTTCCAAGATCATGAAATCACACCTATATGTGAAATTACCTACAAAGACATGCAATCCTCTAGCTCTCCCAACATAGTTACTTACTTTCCTAGGATAAAAGGGATCTCTCCTAGGTCCTAGCTTTCCGCTCATGATCCAATTGTAATAGAGCCTATTCATTATGTTCATGGGTGCCTTATAGTCTATGTAAGTGTGATCCATATACAAGTACCCAATCATGCATGGTATCTTAATGTTACTAGGGTCACCCTTTTTTATGCATGGCTCGAAAGGTGGTCGCGGGTAGTTAACTACGTTATAGTGATAGGCGATTTCCTTTCCATAAGGGTATGACTTGAAATACTCATTAAGTTCCTCTTCCTCACTACCCTCCATAATTTCTAATACTTTATAATCTCTGTTAATACAAATATCGTCATTAAACATTATTTATATTTTTGATCTTTACCTAAGTTTTATTAACGACAAAAGTAAATTTAATTTTTATAAAGCTTAAAGCTTGTCAAGTTTAATAGATATTAAAATAAGCTTTTTCAAATAATATCTTCATCACTCAAGCATTTACATTGTGATTAATCATATCTTGATATGACTCTAAACCATAATGTATGATAGTAGTTTTTAGAATGTTTTGGTTACTTATAAACTAAACATTACATATGTATTTACATATTTCTAAAAATAGAAAACAAACACATGACATCATGTGATGCATCATTGAAATCCTTAGAAGATTTCACTAGATACTTTGTGTAGATTTAGGCTCTACATATCTTACACAATCTTGCATAGATATGGTTGACTTTGTTAAGATTTTGAGATCTTGCTGTCAGACCTCAGCGGCACCAATTATTAACATGGGCGGAACCCTTTCAAGGGTTCCGTGGTCCGTGGTGCTTGCTGATGTTTTTTGCTATAAATAGCAAAGCCAAACCAAGTAGTTTTTCATCCCTTTCTATCATAATCTCATACATTCCTTCTCTCTAACCTTTCTAACTCAGTTTCATATCATATTAGTGATCTCTTTTGTAGCAAAGAAGATCAAGTCACATTCAAGCTTCAACGAGAAGTTGGAAGTCTTGTTTGTTTGTTGTTGTATGATCTCGTGTTGATTCATACTTCATTGTTGTACCAAACCATCATAATCTTGTGAGTGTGAGTGGTTAGTATTTTAGTCCTTAAAATACATTGTGTGTTGGAGTGGTTGTACCCTTGAAAAGAACTCGACATTTAGCTTAGTGTCGGAAATAGTGTGTAAACGAAGTGTAAAGGTTTCTTCGCCGGTGAAAGGAGCTTGTTGACTAGTGAAGTTAAACTCTCGAGTGTGAGACTCGGGGAGTAGAGTAGGGCAAGGAGAAAGAGTCCTTGTATACCGAACCACTATAAACAACTTATTGTGGTTTGATTGTTTCTTTCCTTATCTACTATTTATATATTGTTTACATATTTCACTAGCATATCTAAGATCAATATCAATTGATCTTTCAATAAGTTTCAAAACAAAGTTTTTTAATCGGTAAACTATTCAACCCCCTTCTAGTTTTCCACAATTGATACCAGAGCCTCGTTGCTCAAGAATTTCTAAAATATATTGTATTTTATAAACTTGAAACGATCCATGGATTCTGAAAACTTTAAAGAAGGGCAATCTATGCAAAGACCACCACTCTTTGAAACCAATGGATTTATCTATTGGAAAAACCAAGGCTGTCAAGATCGCGTGTAAACTCGTAGGATCGTACGAGTTTACGTGTTTACTAGCTAAAACCGTGTAGGATCATGCTAGGATGGCATATGTGGTAAGATCGTAAGTAAGATCGTAGGATCGCTCGTAAGATCGTATGATCGTCACGTGATCCGAGTTCACTTTTTTTTTAAGTCCATCTCACTTGCTTAGGCAAAAAAAAACTTGTGTTTTACTAATGTCTAATAAGTAAACAACTGTTGTTTCAATTTCTAAAGAGATTATAGTTTATACCTAATTTTCTACTTTTCTAAATAGCTTATAGTCTAAAAGTGTTCAATAATTTAATTTACTTTACTTCATTGTGATTAAACTAATCAAAGGGTATGTTTTAGAATGCCACTAATGAAATGTTTGTTTCATTGAAATCATGTATATTGCTCGTATGTTTTGAGACATTTAGGACTCATATTATGTAATATTATTCCGCTAAATCGTTAATTTAACGATTAAAACTTGATTTTTTTGTTTTGTATTTATTACTTTGGTATTTGAAATTTGAACTTTGTCATTTCAAGAGGATATTATATGAATTTATCTTTGACGTTGAGTAGAAATGTAAAACAGTTTGACTTGTTTATCATTTGTTTACAAACTATGACAAATTGGTAGGATCGTAGGATCGCGATCCGATCCTACGATCTCGATCTTGCAAAGACAAAAACGATCCTACGCGGGATCGCGATCTTGACAGCCTTGGGAAAAACCGTTTTGAAACATATGTAAAATCAAAAGATATAGATCTTTGGTTTGTTATTTTTAAAGGGGATTTTAGTTCTACAACAAAAGATATTTCTGTTGATGAACAAAAGAAATTAATTGCTAAAAATAATGATGCTTTATAATGCTTTGCCTAGAAAAGAATATGAAAGAATTTTTATGTGTGAAATCGCTAAAGATATTTGGGAATCTTTGATTATTACACATCAAGGAAATTCACAAGTCAAGGATAACAAAATTGATCTTCTTGTTCAACAATATGAACAATTTGTTATCCCTGAAGATGAAACCATTAATTGTGGCTTTGCTCGCTTTAATACTATTATTACATCTCTTAAAGCACTTAATGAATCTTTTCGTAGTAAGAACTTTGTCAGGAAATTTCTTAGAGCACTCCATCCAAAGTGGAGAGCTAAGGTGACGGCTATTGAGGAATCAAAAGATCTCTCAAAAGTGACACTAGACGAGCTTATCGGAAACCTCAAAGTACACGAAATGGTGATGGAAAAAGATTCGGAAATCATCAAAGGAAAAAGAGAGAAAATCAAATCCGTTGCTCTAAAAGCAAGAACGGAATCAAGCGATGATGACGAATCTTGCTCCGGTAGTGAAGATGAGGAGTATGCCATGGCCGTTAGAGATTTCAAAAAGTTCTTTAGAAGAAGAGGAAAGTTTGTAAGACAACCTCGAGAAGAAAAGAAGCCATTCTGAAAAGATCGGGATGACAAAAAGGGCAAAGGTGAAAGAAAGCGTTTTAGATGCGGTGATGCAAGTCATCTAATAGGAGATTGTCCCAAGCCACCTAAAAGCAAAACTCAACGACCTTTTGTAAGTGGTGCTTGGAGCGATAGTGAGGATGATGAAGAGTCGAGCAAGGATGAGATCGCTCTAATGGCACATGAGTCAAATGAGGTACATTCCGACTCATCTTATTCCTCTATTGATGATGACACTTTTCAAAAACAATATAATAAATTGTGTGAGCTTAGTCTAAAAATCACTAAAAATAAATTTTTAAAGACTAAAAAGGAATTTTTAGAAAATGAAGTCTATGAGTTAAAAGAAAAGGCAAAACGATTAGAAAAGGGAAAAGAAAATGACGAGGGTTGCAATTCATGTCAAGAGCTTAATCTTGAAATTGAAAAACTAAAGCTCACACAAGAAGTTCTAATCGAACATAATTCTAAATTTAAAAGGTTTGACAAAAACATCGCTTGTGCCGATGAAATAGTTAGAATTCAAAAAACACCAGGAAACAGGAATGGGCTGGGATTTAATGAGGTATTAATTCCAAAGAGTCAAAACAAAACGACCGAAAAAGACAAACAAGCTGTCAAAACTGCTGCAGTGCAGCACGGACCAGACGGACCCAAAAATAGGGCTCAGTCCTTTGTAAGAAATGGTGTCGTGGGAACTGCAGCAGGACAGAATGCTTGTGATATGGACCGTAGTGAATTTGTCAAAGTAACAAAGAAAACCAAGGATAGTGTTAAACTAAAACCTGCTGTTACATCAGGAGTAGGACTTGCTAAAAATGAATTTATATCAAAAACTACTCAACAACGACATAAAACACCTTTTGCCAAACGCCCCTTTCCTAAGAGCAACCACAGCATACAACCTAACTATAACCATAACGGTTGGAATCAAAACTTCCCTAGACCATATCAAACTCCAGATTACATGTCATGGAACTCTTACCCATCATTTCCATACATGAATCAAGTAAATGGTATGTTTAACCCAAACAGACCCATGAGATATTGGGGACCAAACGCTTGAGTTATTTGTGTCTTAGGTATGCTTGAAAGTTGGATTAGAACCTGATGAGTGGATAAAAGATAGTGGATGCTCACGACACATGACGGGCAACAAAAGTCTCTTCTCAACATACCAAGAGTATGACGGAGGTAATGTCACTTTTGGTAGCAATCTCAAAAGCAAAATCATTGGCAAAGGTACGATCGCTCATAACTCCCTAAATATTGAAAATGTTGCTCATGTCGATAGGTTAGGATTTAATCTACTTAGTATTAGCCAATTATGTGCTAAAAAGTATAAAGTACTATTTGAAGAAAATGGTAGTAAAATACTAAAAGATGGTATCACCATAGCTAAAGGAGTTAGGAAAAATAATATATACGTCATGAAAACAGATAAAACATCTAATGACAAACTTTGTTTAACAACATTAGATGATAGCTCAACTCTTTGGCATAGACGCTTAGGTCACGCTAATATGAGACTTATACAAAACCTATCTTCAAAAGAGCTAGTTAGGAATTTACCAAAACTTAAATATGACCAACATTTTTACGACGCTTGCAAAATTGGTAAACAAACCCATAGTAGTCATAAGGCTAAAAACATAGTGTCCACATCTAAGTGTCTAGAACTTTTGCATATGGACTTGTTTGGTCCATCCGCTATAAGAAGCTATGGAGGCAACTTATACACATTGGTCATAGTAGATGATTACTCAAGGTTTACTTGGACGTTGTTTTTGAAAACCAAAAATGAAGCTTTTGATAAATTTGAAATTCTTAGCAAGAAAATTCAAAATCAACTAGGTGTTAAAATTGTGTCGATCCGAACGGATCATGGTCGTGAATTTGACAATGAAACACAATTTGGAAACTTTTGTGATGCAAATGGTATAACACATAAACTTTTTGGCTCCTCGAACACCTCAATCAAATGGAGTTGTAGAACGTAAAAATAGAACCATTCAAGAAATGAGTAGAACAATGCTTAATGAACAAAATATTCCTCAAAAGTTTTGGTGTAACGCCGTTGACACTTCTACATATTATTTAAATAGAGTCTTAATACGTCATTTCTTAAACAAAACACCATATGAGCTTTATAAAGGTAAAAAGCCAACTTTAGGATATTTTAGAGTATTTGGATGTAAATGTTTCATTCTCAATACTAAAGATTATCTCACCAAGTTTGACCCAAAGTCTTATGAAGGTGTATTTCTTGGTTACTCTCAAACTAGTAAAGCTTACATTGTCTTAAACAAACAAACAATGTGAGTCGAGGAATCGTTGAACATAACATTCGACGAAAGTCCACCTCCCTCTAAGACATCACCTTTGGTAGATGATGACTTAGTTGAAAGTCAAGAAATAATTGAAAATGACAAGGAAGATGAACCATTAAATAATGAGATTATAAACATCAAAGAATCCAAAAGTCATCCTTTATAAAAGGTCGTAGGACAACTAAATCAACGAACCTTAAGATCACAAGCCCAAAATCAAAGTAATCATTTTTGTTTTGTGTCTACCATCGAACCGAAAAACATAAATGAAGCAATAAAAGATGAATCTTGGGTAATTGCTATGCAAGAAGAGTTAAACCAATTCGTTAGAAATGATGTTTGGAAATTAGTTCCAAAACCTAAAGATCAAACTATAATTGGAACGAAATGGGTTTTTCGAAATAAAATGCATGAAAATGGTGTAGTGTCTAGAAACAAAGCTAGGCTTGTCGCACAAGGTTATAATCAACAAGAGGGGATTGATTATGATGAAACTTATGCACCGGTAGCTAGGCTCGAGTCTATTAGAATCTTACTTGCATATGCATGTGCTTATGACTTTAAATTATTTCAAATGGATGTTAAAAGTGCGTTTCTTAATGGGTTTATTAACGGAGAAGTATATGTTGCTCAACCTCTCGGTTTTACCGACTTTGAGAAACCACATCATGTCTTCAAACTCAAGAAAGCATTATACGGTCTTAAACAAGCACCAAAAGCTTGGTATGATAGACTTAAGACTTTTCTTGTTGAAAACAAATACATCATGGGATTAGTAGACAATACTCTTTTTACCAAGAAAAAGGAGTCACACATTATCATTGTTCAAATATACGTTGATGACATCATATTCGGATCAACTTGTCAAGAGCTATGTGATGATTTCTCTAAAATCATGCACGATGAGTTTGAGATGAGTATGATGGGTGAATTAAACTTCTTTCTAGGACTTCAAATTAAACAACTAGAAGATGGCATATTCTTTAACCAATCTGAATATATAAAAGATATGCTTAAGAAATTTGGTCTTGAAGACTCAAAACCAACTAAGACACCCATGTCCTCGGACACTAAACTCACCAAGGATGCGGAAGGTGAATCGGTAGATAACACTAAATATAGAGGAATGATCGGTAGCTTACTCTATCACGGCTAGTAGACTCGACATTATGTTTAGTGTTTGTCTATGTGCTCGCTTTCAATAAAATCCAAAGGTATCACACTTAGAAGCCTTGAAAAGGATATTTAGATACATTAAGGGAACGACATGTTTAGGATTATGGTATCCCAAAGGAACGGGTGTAGAAACTATAGTGTATGCCGATTCGGATCATGCCGCTGACTATGTCGATAGAAAAAGTACAAGTGGTATTTGCACTTTTGTCGGACATTGTCTCACCTCATGGTTTGCAAAGAAGCAAATGGCTTTAGCTATCTCAACTACTGAAGCCGAGTACATCTCAGCCAGAAAAGCATGTCAACAAGCTCTTTGGATGAAGCAAGCTCTCGTGGATTACGGAATTCATCTCAACGATATCGTTATATTTTGCGACAACAAAGGAGCTATTGATCTCATCAAAAATCCCGTCCAACATGCTCGTACAAAGCATATTGAAATCCGTCATCACTTTCTTCGCGACAATGTTCAAAAAGGAAACATCTCAATTGAGAAAGTATCCTCCGAAGACAACATTGCCGACATCTAACCAAGCCTCTCAAACGAGAACCATTTAATCTTCTTAGACTTGGTTTGGGGTTAATGGAACCAAACATGTAGGCAAAACATAGTCTAAACCTTAGAACAAACAAAACAAAACAAATTTGTTTTGAACCTGCTACTGTTCCCACGGCACCAAACGACAACAAAGGCGGAACCATATTTTTGGTGCCGTCTGGTCCGTGGTGACAACAGTGGCAAAAATGCTACCTACAAAACATCTGCTTCCTCACAACCCACTTTACCAAAACGTGTAAACATTAGACCTAACTCATTGTTGACATTTTCTCACCCACTAATCACTGGAGATAACATCATTGTAAGTACCCTAACTACATTTTATCTCTTAAATCTGAGTCTAGGATTCTAATTTGTGCACAAAATCATTACATGGGGATTATGTATATTCTTGTACAAAACATGGATTCAATTGGCAAATTGCATAACTAGTCATTGAAATTAGGTACTACATTGTCATATTGCATAAACAAATCATGTTTCCCACTAATCAAAAGATAATGACTATAAGGTTTTATTCAAATAACCAAACACCCCATGTCAAAAAATTTTGAAAAGCTTCTCACTTGTAGGAAAACAATTTTTCATTTTTAATACAAATAGAAACGTTAAATTTTTATCACTTGCATGCTCTTGAATACTAAAGGTATTGCATAACTAATATGCATTCCCGGGTACATTCAAATGAAGCCACATTGAATTAGGAGCATTTGGGTTATCTCATACCGTTTGCCAAACACCCCCACTAAAATCCATTTTATGCATAAAATGAGTCGAGATAACCGCAACTCCAAATCGTTTTCATATAGGCACACACTAGAACCAAAACGTTAAGTTTATTCTCATTTTTAACATGTAAATTCTTGCTCATAGGAATAACCATGGTAGCCGCAAGATTCTATGATCACAAGGATACCCTTAACTACATTCCCAAACATCACAAAACCAATGGACTTTCCAAGGAACAAGTCGAAATCTTTAAGAGTCTAGAAACAAGGTACTTCCATGAGGGTAGAACCATTCACTCCTCCTTTATCGACAATACCAATCTCCGTCAAGAACTAGCCGCTATTCAATTCGATTGTCTCCTTGACATCGATGAACCTATTTGTCCTAGGTTTGTGTTAGAGTTCTATGCTAGTGTCACTGGTTTCATTGATGAAGAAGATGAGTTTAGCCTTAGTTTTAGGATCAATCAAAACGACTACACCATCTCCTTAACCCAATTTGATCAAGTGCTAGGAATTCCCAACCGAGGAACATGTGTCTACTCGGATAAGTGGTCACTCACTATCCTTGATGGAATCAATGACCGCTCTCTTCCCTACCAAACTCCTTTAGCGGATAAGGATGTCATCCGTGAGCGCCTCTTTAACCCAAGAGCCGCTCCAACCCGTGTCACCCGAAAGGGAAAGGAGGTGAACCGAGATCCATATGGAATAGAGCTCAATGAACTTAAGCCCGAATTTAAGAAATTGGAGGAACTACTTACAGCCAACGTCATTATCACCATAGGGAATAGGGATCATATCAACGCTTGCCTTTGTCACATGCTCTACAACTTGTCCACCCCTCAACCATTCAATTTAGCCTACTACATTGCTTGGAGAATGATTGATATTCCAACTCAAGGATCGGTTGCTCTTCCTTACGGGATGCTTCTCACACCAATTCCACCAAGCCCAAAAGGGTTTCAGTTTGACTATGAGCTCATCCCTCACATCTTTGTGTCCTTGAGTGACGATCAAGTGGCTAAGACAAAAGGCAAAAGAGCAAAACCTCCAACTCCATCATCATCATCATCAAATAGCTCCGAGGATGTTCTTCCAAATTCTCGCCTTCCACCTCATGAGTATTATGCGTCTCTTCCCGAGATTGAGAATGAATCAGCGGAGTTCAAGCAAACCAAGGGGATGTTCAAGTGCCTTGGTAGGATGATGAACAAGATTTATAAGAAGTTGGACAAGTGAGGGTCCTTTTAAGGAGTGTTTGGAACACGACATTAACTTCAATGTTTGATACAATTTGGTTGATTTTAATTTTTAGGATGATAATATAACTCATAACAATGATGTATGCTAACAATTTCATGCAGGGGGATAGCACAAGTGTGTTATCAAATTTTACCCATTTTCACTTTAATGTGAAAATTGTTAGCCCTTGGTCAAAGTCTATGCTCCACTATGTTTGTGTACGTGTTATTTACATTTCCTAACTAGAAATAATTAATGTCATATGTTTTGAGCAAAATTTCAGGTTTCGGAAAAGTCCCCGACCCTTAAAAACCTGTTCTGTGGTGATTTCTGGTGTCCACGGATCAGACGGCACCAAATATTTGGTACCGTCTGTTGTAAATATTGGTACCGACGTACCTGTACAGGCGGACCAGGCGGCACCCTTTTTTGGGTTCCGCCTATGTATTTTTTTGGTGTCGTGGATCCTACAGGTAATTTTCTGAATTTCGCTTATTTCGACATTCCAAATTACCATACATTGCTTCTAAGTTAATCTTAACTAGTTATTACCCATATTAGAACTAGTATAACACACTTAGGCACATAGGATATCCATTTCCCACCAAAATTCAAAAATTTCAAAAATCCACCCAAGGAGACCTTTTGCATAAAGGAAGGAACCAAAAATTTGGTTCCTTGCAATCCGTGGATAGTCTGATTGTTAGGATCTCATAATCATTAGAACACATTTATTGCAAATCTTTGTCTCTTCACTCCATCCTTCTTGTATGGATTGACTTGGGTGATATGACTAGCATTAAACCTACTTCAAAATCATTAGAAACCTCATCTCTTCTATGGTTTAACATCAAATCAAACACACTTCTCCATAATTCTCCATTCCTATAAATTAAGAGCTTTTACCATGATCATCTTCACACCTTCTCAATTCTCACCATCTACTAGCAAAAGCTTAAGTCAAAATGACAAAAACTTCACCATCAACCAAGCCTTGCAAGAAAACCGCTAGAATTAGCGTAAGACCTTGTTGCTTTGTCAACATAAGTTCTTCTTCTGAGTCATCGCCACTAACCATCTCATCTCCCATAAGGGATGACACAAACCTCACTTTGGCTACTCCTACACCACCTCCACAATCACCAATCATCATCACTACTCCACCACCAACAAAGACTCCTAGCTCACCACCACCGGCTCCCATCCAAACATCAAAAACACCATTACCTCCAAAATCTCCAACACTCATCCCATTGGAGTTATTCTCCACACCACCTACATCTCCAAATCCATTTTTGGAAGACTTGAAGGACTTGCCTCCTAGGCCAAATCATCCACCACCACTACCATCTTTTGGTACTATTGAGCGGATTGCTCATGAGTCTCCACGACCTTCCTTTGACCCAAATGCCCCGTTAGGGCCAAGACCTCTTCTCTTCCACCCTATCCATAAGGAAATCCATGGTCCTTTGTATGGGGATCACCCACTTCCTACATCAATGTCTCCTCACATAGAGGACATTGAGGAATCCATGTGGGAAGATCATCCCAAAAGAGAAGAGATTCAAGCCGAACTCCAACATCTCCACCAATTTTCAAATATGGTGGATTCTCATATAAGTGATGTTATGCAAATGCAAAGTACTTTGCTAGCCTCCATAATCACCATACCAAACACCAACACCAACACCAACACCAACACCTCCACCATTCCACCACCACAAAATCATCAACCATACTACCCTCCTAGGCATGGTTGCTCCAATTATGAGCAAACCGCCCAAATAACCGAAAGGACCCGGGTGATGGTCCATGAATTCCAAGAGGAAATGAGGTTCATCCATAATCACATCCTAGAGCGCCTAAATGCTCTTTCTCATCCACCACCTCAATAGGACGGTCCTAGATTATTTCTTTTAAGCATTTTTTTATTTTCTAGGATTTTTCCTTGTATTTCTTTTATTTTTTAGGATAATTTCTTTTTTAGGATTTTCTCATTGTACTAAACACTTCATTGTGCTCCCTTTTCATGATTCTTAAATCATGAAAAATTTTAACAAATGAATGATGTTTCTTATATATTGTTGTTGCTTGTTACATGGTGTTTGGAAATGCTTGTGATGATACTTATAACTAACAACTTTTTTGTAGTTTTTTCACAATCCATGTATCTTTCTCTTGGCACCCAATTTAGGGGGAGCATTGGTCAAGGGGGAGATAATGGCTCGGGCTCATTACACATTACGCCTCACATCTTCTTTTTGTTGAGACAAAAAGGGGGAGAAATATATAGAACTTGGTTATATTTGACTTTCTGAAAAAGTCAAACTGCATACATTGACTTTCTGAAAGTTAACATGATACTTCATTGGTAATATTTGACTTTATGAAAAAGTCAACTGCACACTTTGACTTTCTGAAAAAGTCAACATCATGCTTAAACTAGTGAAGAGTTTGACTTTCTGAAAAAGTCAACATCATGTCTATATTGGACATACTTGCATTATCATTTTTTCTTTCAAGTTCTAAAACTAATATTTTTATAACTCTTGTACAATCTTTACATTTTTATAAAAATAAAATTTATGTTTTGTCCTCAATAAAAAGGGAGAGATTGTTAATACAAATATCGTCATTAAACGTTATTTATATTTTTGATCTTTACCTAAGTTTTGTTAACGACAAAAGTAAATTTAATTTTATAAAGCTTAAAGCTTGTCAAGTTTAATAGATATTAAAACAAGCTTTTTCAAATAATATCTTCATCACTCAAGCATTTACATTGTGATTAATCATATCTTGATATGACTCTAAACCATAATGTATGATAGTAGTTTTTAGAATGTTTTGGTTTCTTAAAAACTAAACATTACATATGTATTTACATATTTCTAAAAATAGAAAAACAAACACATGACATCATGTGATGCATCATTGAAATCCTTAAAAGATTTCACTAGATACTTTGTGTAGATTTAGGCTCTACATATCTTACACAATCTTGCATAGATATGGTTGACTTTGGCAAGATTTTGAGATCTTGTTGTCAGACCTCGGCGGCACCAATTATTAACACGGGCGGAACCCTTTCAAGGGTTCCGTGGTCCGTGGTGCTTGCTGATGTTTTTTGCTATAAATAGCAAAGCCAAACCAAGTAGTTTTTCATCCCTTCCTATCATACTCTCATACATTCCTTCTCTCTAACATTTCTAACTCAGTTTCATATCATATTAGTGATCTCTTTTGTAGCAAAGAAGATCAAGTCACATTCAAGCTTCAACGAGAAGTTGGAAGTCTTGTCTGTTTGTTGTTGTATGATCTCGTGTTGATTCATACTTCATTGTTGTACCAAACCATCATAATCTTGTGATTGTGAGTGATTAGTATTTTAGTCCTTAAAATACATTGTGTGTGGGAGTGGTTGTACCCTTGAAAAGAACTCGACATTTAGCTTAGTGTCGGAAATAGTGTGTAAGCGAAGTGTAAAGGTTTCTCCGCCGGTGAAAGGAGCTTGTTGGCTAGTGAAGTTAAACTCTCGAGTGTGAGACTCGGGGAGTGGAGTAGGGCAAGGAAAAAGAGTCCTTGTAGACCGAACCACTATAAACAACTTGTTGTGGTTTGATTGTTTCTTTCCTTATCTACTCTTTATATATTGTTTACATATTTCACTAACATATCTAAGATCAATATCAATTGATCTTTCAATAAGTTTCAAAACGAAGTTTTTTAATCGGTAAACTATTCAACCCCGCTTCTAGTTTTCCACAATCTCATTCCCCAATTTCATCATCCAAATCATCACTCGTAGTTGAATTGCTTTCTAAAGTACTAGTTGTTTCTTTAAGGGCTTTATCAAGTGCACTTTCAATTATCCTGTTCAATTTTTTAAGTTCTCCAATTTCACTAAATATACGAGCGTGAAGTTGGTTGGCATAAGTCGGATCAAGTGGTGGGTTTTGTGGTGGATGGTTGTTTGGTGGAGGATTGTTGTTTGGTGGTGGATTGCTACCCATGGTGATAAGTGACAAGATTACGAACAAAAACACAAAGAAGGGGATAGACTACAAGGAAGCTAATGAAAAGATAAAAAATCTTACTTGATAGGAATCAAGCAAGGGAACCTAAACGAGATAGAGATCTAACTAGCTATTCTATTCCCCGGCAGCGGCGCCAAAAACTTGATGTGCGCAGAAAAGCACGTTCGGGGTCAAGAAAACCTCCTTTTCTACGAGCAAGTTTTTCAACCTCCTAGGCAGTGAACCTAATCGTTGTAGTGTAGTATGGGGTAAGCCTCTAAGATTGATATCGTTCTCTAGGGGAATAGGAATGCTAGTAAGAAATATAAGATGAGAAGGTGGGGTTGAGGATTGATGAGTGTGCAAATACTCATCATTTTTATACCATTTAAACTGCAAAAACATCTGAAAACACTCAGAAATGCATCAAAATGATAAAAATATCACAAATAAGTGTTTTATGTGTTTCAAATGCAAAAATACCAAAATCAGGTGAAAAACATATCAAGTTTGCATAATTGGCAGTTTATCAAGTTTGCATAATTGGCAGTTTTAGTCCCCCAAGTTTCAAAAGTTGTCAAATCTAGTCCCTGGAATCCAAAAATAAGGAGTTTTATCATTCAAGGTCCCTGAAATATTCTAAATTGTCAAAAATGGTCCTTGAATGAATCTTTGGGCAAATGGCCGAAAAGGTCCCTCAACTTTACAAAAGTGTCAAAATTGGTCCTTGGATATTTAAAAATGGAAAATAATCAAATGTGGTCCTTGTACTATTAAAGATTGGCAAATTTGGTCCTTTTGATAAGTTTGGAAAAGTTGCATTTTCAGTCCATCAAAAATCCAGAAATTACAAATATGGTCCTTGTGTTAATACCAAACCAAACGGACCCTTTGTGTATTTTGAACCCCAGCCAAACCCAAAAGACCCCCTGTCATTATCCTGTGACCCCCCATTTTGAACCCCCACTTATTATTAAAACTCGGTCAAACTAAGTCAAACGCGCCAAAAAAACCAGATACACTGTACATCCTCCTCACCCAAACCTGCAAACCAGAAACCAGAGTGGTTTCCTCCACTTGCTTTTTCCACCTTTCCACCTCACCTCCCCAGCTGTATACCCACTCCCTTCCACCTCTACAATCTCCCAAAATTCTTTAAATGCAAAAAACCTGCTTATGACTTTTGGCGCCAAAATGACAAATGGACGAATTTGATGATTTTGATAGATCCAATGGTTGGAAATGAGTGGGAAATGTTCAGAGGTCGACACAAAGCTTAATAAGATCATTATAAAGAAGCTTGGAGCAATGGAGAGAAACATCTAGAGTAATTTTTATTAATGTATGTCGAATTAGTCAATTTTAAATTTCCAGTGTATGTTTTAGCTTTCAAGCACTTTGTTTAACTAATTTCAGTGTATGTGAATCTCTTTCAGTTCTCAATTTCAAGTTTTAGTCTTATTTTATGTTTGTGAAATTTTTAAGTGAAAATTCTCAATATTTCTTAAAGTTGTTAGTAGCTGTTAATTTGGACTCATAAGATCACATAAGCTCCTAGAAAGCTTTTCTAAGCTTTTAGAAACCATAAAACTCAGTTTAGAAGTAAAACTCAAAAAAATACCAAAAATACTAAAAAATGTTGGAAAATCAAAAATCCATGGAGAAGATGATCAAGAAGCTGGAGCAGGGTTGATATTGGATTGCCTTGGTTTAGAGCTTCTTGGGAAGCTATAGGTTGTGTTCTTGTGCCTTGGTTCTCTGTTTTGTGCTTGAACACATTTGTAAGCAATTTCTTAAAAATTTGCAATTCTTAGTCTGAGTGTTTAAAACTTGTTAATTTTAGTTTAACTCTGTCTCATTATAGTTAATTTAAGGTAATCACTAGATTTCTTGCTTTGAAAACCTGTTTTAGTGTTTAAATCTTCAAAACAGTTTCAATAAAGTGTTGTTTGGATATACTGTGTTATCTGTGCTAGAGGCCAGTTGTGTTGTTGTTTGTTGTTGTTCTATGTCACAATAGGATCTTATAACTCAGTGCAACATTAAAAACCAGTGCTTGTTTGTTAAAAAGTCAAAATCATTTTTAATCTCACTTAATTTGATAACTGTTAGGATTTAAAGAGTAAAACTCATCATAGTTGTTTAAAACTTGTTAACATAGCTTAATTTCATCTTTTCTTAACTTAATACATCATAATCAGTAAGTAGGATTGATTTAAAGTTCACTAAAGTCAACTTTTTAGTTTAATTTAAAAAGTCAAAATTTCAGTTTTGCAGTTTTTGAATAAAATAGATAATTTTATGTAGGATTTAATATTGAGTTTCATGCTTTGTGCTTTTGGGATATTAACATATAGCTGCTCACCTTTATCATAATATTTTTTATATTTTCTAGTTAGCTTATTTAACAGCTTATTTCTTAGCTTCTTTTAAGACCTTTTCTAAAATAGTGCCCCTGTGCACAGTTGAGTAGACCATTTTCATAAGCTCACACAGAGCTTATTAGTTAGCCTAAGCTTGTGTATTTTGGTTCTTTGGAAAGCTAACCTAGCTGTCTTGAAGATCCAAGCTTATTTTTCCACTTTATAGCTTATTTAGTAGGGCTGCTAATAGCTTTTAACTTGTCCCATTTCTGTGTACACTAAGCAATCAGTGGTTTACAAGCTTTTTCACAAGCTTGTCATAAGCTCATTAGTCAATCCCAGTATGTGAGCTTGGACTTTTTAGAAAGCTCACCAACCCATCTCAATACCTCAGTCTTTGTTTTGAGCTTTTAAGCTTATTTCATAAGCTAAAATTGCTTTTAGAAATGGCTGCAGGCCTGTTTGTTTGCTTGGTTTAGAATAAGTGCTTATTTGCTTATTTTTAGCTTTTCATTATAGACCTTTGTGCTTTTTAGCTTCATTTCAGTTCATTTAGCTTATTTGTATCTTATTTTACTTTTGTTTCTTTTTATTTAGCTTATTTAGCCACTTTGTTTGAACTTAAAGATCAAAATAAGCAAAAAGCCAAACTGTTAAACCAATAAGCCTTCAAATAGCTTATTTTTAAGTTGTAAAATTTTTGTTTTCATTAAAGTTGCATATTATCAGTAGTATAATAGTTTTGAAAAAGAAAAATCACAAAAACATCATTTTTAAAATAGTGATAGCGTTTATTTAATAGAAATTAGCTTTTTAAATTTTTCTTTTCAGCTTATTATTAAGCAAATTCTGTTTTTATATGTTTCTTAGCTTTCTGTCATCATAGGATATTTATAGAAAAAATTTCATAATTTTCTTAGTTTGTTTAGTATTTATTAAAATTTAAAATAGTTAAAAAGTATTAAATAATTAATAATAAATAAATAAAAAGCATAAAAAATATCTTTTCGGTTTTAAAATTAGTTTTCTAATATTTTAGATTTTTCTAAGTTAAAATTTCATTTTTCCAGGTTAATTTTATATTTTCTTTTATTTAAGTGTATTTTAAATAATTAATAAATAGTAATTAATTAATAATAAATAGATAAAAAGTGTAAAAAATATATTTTCAATTTTAAAATAAGTTTTATAATATTTTAGATTTTTCTAAGTCATAATTTCATTTTTCTAGTTTTATTTCACATTTTCTTATATTTTAGAGTATTATTAAATAGTTAAAAATAGTTTTTAATTAATAATAATTAGATAAATAGTCATAAAAAATAATTTTCTTTTTCTAATAATTTTCTTTTATTATTAGAATTGTAAAAATATCATTTTCATATTTGTAGGTCTTTTATTTCTTAAAACTCACGTTTTATTTTGTACGTTTACGTAATTTAATAAACGTACGTGTTTACGTTTGTTTAATCTGATTGTTGTGCTTTATAATTCTGTATCCAAATACCATTCTAATCAATCAGTAGTGTAGTTATAAAGCAAAATCCTTACTGATCATTATCCTTAGTGCTCATTCGACATCTGAACGTTTTTAAGCACCATTAATCCTCCGTGGGACTTAACGACCCGGGAATCCACTATATTCCAAGGGAAATTGCATTGGTTTTAGACTATTTGAATTTTATTACGGGTGACCATTCACAAGTGGTTGACTTGTGTAATAAACTTGACGGTCTGGAGCGAATCAAATTTTGGCGCCGCTGCCGGGGAGGCTGTAAGCGTGTTTTAAACATTTTCAGATCCATTCTTGCACATATACCACCTTTTGTAAACAGTTTTTTTTATAAGTTATCAAAAAGTTCATTAACACTTTTCCTAAAGTGTTAACAACACCAAAAAATATATATATATAACAACAAAATAATCGTAACGTTCTCTATCTTGTATTCTTAAAGAGGTACGATTTGGTTAAACGAGACGATTCCAAAAATATTGTCCAAAAGTTTTTAAACCCTTAGCACAAATTCATACCTACGTCTTTTCAGTGGTACTTAATAAATACATAAAAATCAACCACCGCAAACCAAGGCAGTACACCTACCAACTGGGGGTGTGAACATTAATAAGTTCCCAATCTTACAGATCAAAACTTGCCTTTGTGTCCTTGTGATTTGGTGTACCTTTTTCAAAGAAGCCATTTCATTTGTGATTATTGGTTTAAGTTCACCTGTCTTTTTGCCTCGCATTTGTTTTGAAAACTGATTTTTATACTTAGTGCATGCGCACTCGTTCTTCCAGCTCTACAAGTCCACTTTCTGAGCTTGCAAGTATTCCTCGTAGACGTAGAGGACGTTCTGCTCCTTCAGCCGTGACTGAGGAACGTCTAGTACCACCACCCCCTGTCGTAATGGCAGAAGACAAACCGATGAATGAGCTTCTCCAAGCACCCATCGAGGGTTACGGAGATGCCATTATTGTCCCAGCCATCGTGGCTGATACCTTCGAGCTCAAAACCGGGTTGCTTAATCTTGTAACCCAAAGCCAATTTTATGGTTTTGAGCGGGACGACCCTCATGCACATATTTGATGGTTCAACAAGATTGCATCGACCATCAAATACAAGAATGTCCCACATGAAGCAATTAAGCTTCTTCTGTTCCCATTCTCTTTAGAGGGACAAGCCCGGAATTGGCTTGAGAAACAACCCCCTCGTTCCATTGAGACATGTGAGGATTTAGTCACTAAGTTTGTTAACGAATTCTATCCTCCATCCCGAACTACAAGTCTTAAGAATGAGATAATGAAATTTTCTCATAGATTTGATGAATCATTCGGTGAGGCATGGGATCGTTACAAAGAGTTGCTCCGAAAGTGTCCGCATCATGGTTTTACCGAGTTAATGCAAATGGATACTTTATACAATGGTCTGAGACAAGCTGACCAAGACTCTTTAAATGCCTCCGCGGGAGGTAATTTCCTGAGCAAGACCACAAAAGAAGCCTTGCAAATCATTGAAAACAAGTCCCAGGTCTGCCCTTTCCGAACAAAGACATATCAGTCTCAGTCTAATGCAGGACCTTCTACTTCATCTCATGTGAGTACATCTAGCACCGATGCTAAGATTGACAAACTCACAGATATTGTTCAGGCTTTGGTTCTTGCTAACCAAAAGAAAGTCACTTTCACACAGACACCATCACATGGTGAAGTGAAGAAAGTCGAGGTCTGTGTTACTTGTGGTGGCCCTCATGCATACTACAACTGTTCTGCCACCGATGGTAGTCCTTTTGAAGCCAATGCTATAGCCGGTACTTCACATCAGGGAGGTAATCAATACCGTCCTCAAAATGAACCAAACTACCGTGCTAATACTTATCAGGGACCACCCGGTTTTAACCAGAATCCTAACATACAAAACCGGAATCAGAACCAACCTAGAATGAACCAAGGTTATCAAAACCAAGGTAATTTCTATCCCGGACCAAATCAAGGTTTCCAACATCAAGGAAACCTTAATCAAAACAATTTCAATCGAGGGATTCAATTTCAGGGAAATGTAAATCCTAACCAAGGGAATTTTCAACAACAAGGTCATAATCAAAACATACGACCTCAAAATTTCCCTCCACCTCCTCCAGTACCATCATCTGATGAGTTATTGAAGCAATTCATGAAATCCCAAGATGAAATGAACAGGTTGTTGGTCAGTCAGATCGCTGATCTAAAGAAGTCTTTAAATGATCAACCCTCGGGCTCAGGAAAACTTCCGAGCAACACGATCGCTAACCCGAGGGGCGATGCAAACGCGATCACAACCAGAAGTGGTGTTTCATACAATGGACCCGCTATTCCTACTACCTCTTCTTCTTCTCTCCCGAAGGTAGTGGAAAGTGAACCTGAGGCAACAAAGGACAAGGAACTTCCTACTAATAACGGAGGTACCAACGATGTCCATCCTCAAGTTGTCCCGAAACCCAAATCCAATCCAGGAGTTGTTTTTGAACCTCCTGTAGCTCCCGTTGAAAAACCCAAATCCAAAACTTCTATTCCTTACCCATCACGTTTGAATGAGCAGAAGCTCCGCGAAAAAGCCAGTCATCAAATGGACAAATTTTTTCAAATTTTCCAAGAACTACATTTTGACATAAGCTTTGCGGATGCTATCATGCTGATGCCCAAGTTTGCATCAACTCTCAAACACATGTTAAGCAACAAGGAAAAACTGTTTGAAATGGCTAAAACTCCTCTGAACGAGAACTGCTCTGCAGTTATCTTGAAGAAGCTTCCAGAGAAGCTTGGAGATCCTGGAAAATTTCTCTTACCTTGTGTATTTCCAGGAATGGTTGAATGTTTTGCCTTAGCCGATCTTGGTGCAAGCATCAATCTGATGCCTTATTCAGTATGGAAGAAACTTTCTCTTCCGGACCTTACTCCTACATGCATGACTCTCGAGCTTGCAGATCGTACAATATCCCGTCCACTTGGCATTGCCGAGGACGTATTCGTGAAAGTAGGAAAGTTCCATTTTCCAGCTGACTTTGTGGTTGTTGATTTCGATGCCGATCATCGGGTTCCTCTCATTGTTGGACGAGGATTCCTGAGAACGGGTCGTGCTCTCATTGATGTATTTGAGCAAGAAATCACATTATGTGTTGGTAATGAAGCTGTCACCTTTAACCTTGATCAAACTTCGAGGTACTCCGCAAACTATGATTCTGAGTCGGTTAACCGAATAGATATCATTGATGTTGCTTCTGAAGAGTACTCTCAAGAAGTTCTTGGTTATGATCATAATTCTTCGAGTGATAATTTCACTCATTCATCTCAACCCATCATTGCCAATTCTACTCCTTCTCTCACTCCATTTGAGGAAAGTGACTTCATCTTGGAAGAGATTGAAGCATACTTGTCTAGTGATTCTATTCCATGGGAAATTGATCACGCTCCCATCGACATCGAGGGGGACATACTTCTCATTGAGAAGTTGCTTAATGATGATCCATCATCACTCCCTCCCGTCGAGCTTCATAACAAGGAAGTCAAGTCAGTTGAGAAAACTGAAGAATTTCCTGAGGTAGAACTTAAGGACTTACCACCTCATCTCGAGTATGCATTTCTTGAGGGTGATGATAAATTACCCGTCATTATTGCTCGAGATTTGAGTAAAGATGAAAAAACTGCTCTCATAAAGGTCTTGAAGTCACACAAGCAAGCAATTGCTTGGAAACTCTCCGACATTAAGGGTATCAACCCTGACTTTTGTACCCACAAAATCTTGATGGAGGATGACTTCAAACCAGCAGTTCAACATCAGAGAAGAGTAAATCCAAAAATCCATGATGTTATCAAACAAGAAGTTCTCAAACTTCTTGATGCAGGATTAATTTACCCAATCTCAGATAGTCCTTGGGTTAGCCCAATTCATTGTGTTCCTAAAAAGGGTGGCATAATTGTTGTCACAAATGAAGAAAATGAGTTAATTCCAACTCGATTGGTAACGGGATGGCGTGTTTGCATTGACTATCGTAAGTTGAATGACGCCACCCGAAAAGACCATTTTTCTCTACCTTTCATGGACCAAATGCTTGAGAGATTAGCGGGAAACGAATACTATTGTTTCTTGGATGGTTTCTCGGGTTATTTTCATATCCCCATTGATCCACAGGATCAAGAGAAGACCACATTCACCTGCTCATATGGAACTTTTGCCTACAGACGTATGCCTTTTGGCTTATGTAATGCTCCTGGCACGTTCCAACGATGTATGATGGCCATTTTCCACGACATGATCGGGGAAACAATGGAGGTGTTTATGGATGACTTCTCGGTCATTGGGGATTCGTTTCAAACATGTCTCTCCCATTTAGAAAAAATGCTTCAACGGTGTGAAGACACCAATCTTTGTCTAAATTGGGAGAAGAGCCACTTTATGGTCAAAGAAGGCATAGTCCTTGGCCATAAGATTTCAAAAAATGGGATTGAGGTTGATAGAGCAAAAGTCGATGTTATTGCTAAATTGCCTCATCCTACTACCGTCAAAGGTATTAGGAGTTTTTTTGGTCATGCCGGTTTTTATCGTAGATTCATACAAGATTTTTCTAAAATCGCCCGGCCTATGACCCATCTTCTTGAAAAAGATGCTCCTTTTATCTTCTCGCCTGAGTGCATCGAAGCTTTTGAAACATTAAAGAAAAAGCTTACTGAAGCACCCATTCTCGTTGCCCCAGACTGGGATTTACCCTTTGAGCTCATGTGCGATGCAAGTGATTTTGCTATCGGTGCAGTCTTAGGGCAACGTAGATCCAAGCATTTTCAGCCTATCCACTACGCAAGTAAGACTATGACTGAAGCTCAAACCCATTACACCACCACAGAAAAAGAGCTACTAGCCGTGGTGTATGCGTTTGAGAAGTTTCGGCCATACCTCATCTTGACCAAATGCGTGGTGTATACGGATCACTCGGCTCTCAAATATCTCTTTGCAAAACAAGATGCAAAACTGAGATTGCTCCGTTGGGTTCTCCTCCTGCAAGAATTTGATATCATTATACGTGATAAAAAAGGAGCTGAGAACCTGGCTGCTGATCATTTGTCCCGTTTAGAAAACCCTCACCAAGATGTTTTCGAGAAAAAGGAAATAAATGAAACATTTCCTCTCGAGACACTCAATGCGGTTTCTTTTCGTGGAAACTCTACCACCCCATGGTTTGCTGACTTCGCAAATTACCATGCGGGTAACTTCATAGTGAAAGGAATGTTAACCCAACAGAAGAACAAATTCTTCAAGGATGTTAAACATTACTTCTGGGACGACCCCTACTTATTCAAAATCTGTGCGGATCAAGTCATCTGACGGTGTGTTTATGGACAGGAAGCTATGGACATTCTAAAAGCTTGCCATTCTGGACCCACCGGGGGCCATCATAGTCCAAACTACACCGCCAAAAAGGTGTTTGATTCCGGGTTTTATTGGCCCTCGATTTACAAAGATGCCCACGAATTTGTCAAAACCTGTGACGCTTGTCAACGTCACGGAAATATCTCTCAAAGAAATGAAATGCCGCAAAACGCCATTCAAGTGTGTGAGATCTTTGACATCTGGGGCATTGACTTTATGGGGTCATTTCCATCATCTCGAGGAAACAAATACATACTTGTGGTTGTTGACTATTTGTCAAAATGGGTTGAAGCGAAAGCTTTACCTACCAACGATGCCCGAGTTGTTGTGAAATTCTTAAAATCTCTTTTTGCTAGGTTTGGAACTCCGTGAGCTATAATCAGTGATCGTGGTACGCATTTCTGCAATGACCAATTTGATCGAGTCATGCAAAAATATGGTGTAACTCACCATCTCTCTACTGCATACCGCCCCCAAACAAGTGGGCAAGTGGAAGTTTCTAACCGTGGTATAAAAAGAATTCTTGAGAGGACAGTAGGCGAAAATCGTGCATCCTGGTCGGATAAACTAGATGACGCACTCTGGGCCATCCGTACATCTTATAAAACACCCATCGGGTGTACTCCATACAAGCTAGTGTACGGAAAGGCGTGTCATCTGCCGATTGAGCTTGAACACAAAGCATACTGGGCCTTGAAACATGCCAACTTCGATATTCAGACAGCTGGTGATCACAGAAAAGTTCAAATGAATGAATTAAATGAACTCCGTGATCAAGCATATAAGAACTCTTTGATCTACAAACAAAAGACAAAGAAGATTCATGACTCCAAAATCAAGAACCGCGTTTTCAACGTTGGTGATCGAGTCCTTCTTTTCAATTCAAGATTGAAGATTTTCTCAGGAAAACTAAAATCCCGCTGGTCTGGACCATTCACCATCACTAAAGTATTTCCTTATGGAACCATTGAGTTATCTCAGCCTGATGGTCCAAATTTTAAAGTGAATGGCCATCGATTAAAGCACTATTTTAGAGAGGACATTCCACCCATGGTTGTCCCGGATCTACAAACTTTCCCCATGAACCAATGAATGCGGGGATCGAGTCAAGCTAGCGACTCGGTAATCAAAAACAGTAGCAACCACATGGGTTTTCACCCATGAGTACCACCCTAGTGTGGGGGAGTTGCCCCCGCTATTGTATATAAGTTTTCAGTAAAAAAAAAAAAAAAAAAATGTGTATATATCAAAAATAAAATAATGGCCGTAGTATTTCCCTTTTACGTTCTATGTTTCGGCATAACCGCCGGTACTTTGAATATTGAGGGCAATATTCATTTCTAGTGTGGGGGGGAATTCTCACGAATTTTATCATGTAATTATACCACCCAATTCCCCCGTTTTTGGCCAAAATTTTTTTTGGAGTAAGTGTTTTGCACTTACTCAGCAAATGGTAATCAGTCCACCATGTCTAACCCACATAAGGACTGGCTAATCCAGGAGCAAACGGCTCTTGGTATAGATATCTCAAAACCGTTGACGGCTTGCAATTTGCCCAAAATTGTATGGTGTTCAGCTCACCATATCTTTAATTAGTGAAGAGTTGGCTAGCCCGCAAGTTTATGGCTTGTGGTAAAGGCAGTTGGAAAACCATAATTGGTAATCGACTCACCAAAGATATTTTATCTAAGAGTTGGCTAGTCCAGAAGCAAACGACTTCTGGTAAAGACAAATCAAAGCCGTTTACAGCTGGTGATTTGCTCAAAATCATTTGGTTATCATTGTACCAAGGTTCTTACTTGAACTGAAACAATTGGCTACTTCAGAAGTAATGGCTTTTGGTAAAGAGATGAAATCCATTAAGTTTTCTCAAAAGATTGCTAGGGACTAGCAACATCTTAGTGTGGGGGATTGATGAGTGTGCAAATACTCATCATTTTTATACCATTTAAACTGCAAAAATATCTGAAAACACTCAGAAATGCATCAACATGATAAAAATATCACAAATAAGTGTTTTATGTGTTTCAAATGCAAAAATACCAAAATCAGGTGAAAAACATATCAAGTTTGCATAATTGGCAGTTTTAGTCCCCCAAGTTTCAAAAGTTGTCAAATCTAGTCCCTGGAATCCAAAAATATGGAGTTTTATCATTCAAGGTCCCTGAAATATTCTAAATTGTCAAAAATGGTCCTTGAATGAATCTTTGGGCAAATGGCAGAAAAGGTCCCTCAACTTTACAAAAGTGTCAAAATTGGTCCTTGGATATTTAAAAATGGAAAATAATCAAATGTGGTCCTTGTACTATTAAAGATTGGCAAATTTGGTCCTTTTGATAAGTTTGGAAAAGTTGCATTTTTAGTCCATCAAAAATCCAGAAATTACAAATATGGTCCTTGTGTTAATACCAAACCAAACGGACCCTTTGTGTATTTTGAACCCCAGCCAAACCCAAAAGACCCCCTGTCATTATCCTGTGACCCCCCATTTTGAACCCCCACTTATTATTAAAACTCGGTCAAACTAAGTCAAACGCGCCAAAAAAACCAGATACACTGTACATCCTCCTCACCCAAACCTGCAAACCAGAAACCAGAGTGGTTTCCTCCACTTGCTTTATCCACCTTTCCACCTCACCTCCCCAGCTGTATACCCACTCCCTTCCACCTCTACAATCTCCCAAAATTCTTTAAATGCAAAAAACCTGCTTATGACTTTTGGCGCCAAAATGACAAATGGACGAATTTGATGATTTTGATAGATCCAATGGTTGGAAATGAGTGGGAAATGTTCAGAGGTCGACACAAAGATTAATAAGATCATTATAAAGAATCTTGGAGCAATGGAGAGAAATATCTAGAGTAATTTTTATTAATGTATGTCGAATTAGTCAATTTTAAATTTCCAGTGTATGTTTTAGCTTTCAAGCACTTTGTTTAACTAATTTCAGTGTATGTGAATCTCTTTCAGTCCTCAATTTCAAGTTTCAGTCTTATTTTATGTTTGTGAAATTTTTAAGTGAAAATTCTCAATATGTCTTAAAGTTGTTTGTAGCTGTTAATTTGGACTCATAAGATCACATAAGCTCCTAGAAAGCTTTTCTAAGCTTTTAGAAACCATAAAACTCAGTTTAGAAGTAAAACTCAAAAAAATACCAAAAATACTAAAAAATGTTGGAAAATCAAAAATCCATGGAGAAGATGATCAAGAAGCTGGAGCAGGGTTGATATTGGATTGCCTTGGTTTAGAGCTTCTTGGGAAGCTATAGGTTGTGTTCTTGTGCCTTGGTTCTCTGTTTTGTGCTTGAACACAGTTGTAAGCAATTTCTTAAAAATTTGCAATTCTTAGTCTGAGTGTTTAAAACTTGTTAATTTTAGTTTAACTCTGTATCATTATAGTTAATTTAAGGTAATCACTAGATTTCTTACTTTGAAAACCTGTTTTAGTGTTTAAATCTTCAAAACAGTTTCAATAAAGTGTTGTTTGGATATACTGTGTTATCTGTGCTAGAGGCCAGTTGTGTTGTTGTTTGTTGTTGTTCTATGTCACAATAGGATCTTATAACTCAGTGCAACATTAAAAACCAGTGCTTGTTTGTTAAAAAGTCAAAATCATTTTTAATCTCACTTAATTTGATAACTGTTAGGATTTAAAGAGTAAAACTCATCATAGTTGTTTAGAACTTGTTAACATAGCTTAATTTCATCTTTTCTTAACTTAATACATCATAATCAATAAGTAGGATTGATTTAAAGTTCACTAAAGTCAACTTTTTAGTTTAATTTAAAAAGTCAAAATTTCAGTTTTGCAGTTTTTGAATAATATAGATAATTTTATGTAGGATTTAATATTGAGTTTCATGCTTTGTGCTTTTGGGATATTAACATATAGCTGCTCACCTTTATCATAATATTTTTTATATTTTCTAGTTAGCTTATTTAACAGCTTATTTCTTAGCTTCTTTTAAGACCTTTTCTAAAATAGTGCCCCTGTGCACAGTTGAGTAGACCATTTTCATAAGCTCACACAGAGCTTATTAGTTAGCCTAAGCTTGTGTATTTTGGTTCTTTGGAAAGCTAACCTAGCTGTCTTGAAGATCCAAGCTTATTTTTCCACTTTATAGCTTATTTAGTAGGGCTGCTAATAGCTTTTAACTTGTCCCATTTCTGTGTACACTAAGCAATCAGTGGTTTACAAGCTTTTTCACAAGCTTGTCATAAGCTCATTAGTCAATCCCAGTGTGTGAGCTTGGACTTTTTAGAAAGCTCACCAACCCATCTCAATACCTCAGTCTTTGTTTTGAGCTTTTAAGCTTATTTCATAAGCTAAAATTGCTTTTAGAAATGGCTGCAGGCCTGTTTGTTTGCTTGGTTTAGAATAAGTGCTTATTTGCTTATTTTTAGCTTTTCATTATAGACCTTTGTGCTTTTTAGCTTCATTTCAGTTCATTTAGCTTATTTGTATCTTATTTTACTTTTGTTTCTTTTTATTTAGCTTATTTAGCCACTTTGTTTGAACTTAAAGATCAAAATAAGCAAAAAGCCAAACTGTTAAACCAATAAGCCTTCAAATAGCTTATTTTTAAGTTGTAAAATTTTTGTTTTCATTAAAGTTGCATATTATCAGTAGTATAATAGTTTTGAAAAAGAAAAATCACAAAAACATCATTTTTAAAATAGTGATAGCGTTTATTTAATAGAAATTAGCTTTTTAATTTTTTCTTTTCAGCTTATTATTAAGCAAATTCTGTTTTTATAATTTTCTTAGCTTTCTGTCATCATAGGATATTTATAGAAAAAATTTCATAATTTGCTTAGTTTGTTTAGTATTTATTAAAATTTAAAATAGTTAAAAAGTATTAAATAATTAATAATAAATAAATAAAAAGCATAAAAAAAATCTTTTCAGTTTTAAAATTAGTTTTCTAATATTTTAGATTTTTCTAAGTTAAAATTTCATTTTTCCAGGTTAATTTTATATTTTCTTTTATTTAAGTGTATTTTAAATAATTTATAAATAGTAATTAATTAATAATAAATAGGTAAAAAGTTTAAAAAATATATTTTCAATTTTAAAATAAGTTTTATAATATTTTAGATTTTTCTAAGTCATAATTTCATTTTTCTAGTTTTATTTCACATTTTCTTATATTTTAGAGTATTATTAAATAGTTAAAAATAGTTTTTAATTAATAATAATTAGATAAATAGTCATAAAAAATAATTTTCTTTTTCTAATAATTTTCTTTTATTATTAGAATTGTAAAAATATCATTTTCATATTTGTAGGTCTTTTATTTCTTAAAACTCACGTTTTATTTTGTACGTTTACGTAATTTAATAAACGTACGTGTTTACATTTGTTTAATCTGATTGTTGTGCTTTATAATTCTGTATTCAAATACCATTCCAATCAATCAGTAGTGTAGTTATAAAGTAAAATCCTTACTGATCATTATCCTTAGTGCTCATTCGACATCTGAACGTTTTTAAGCACCATTAATCCTCCGTGGGACTTAACGACCCGGGAATCCACTATATTCCAAGGGAAATTGCATTGGTTTTAGACTGTTTGAATTTTATTACGGTTGACCATTCACAAGTGGTTGACTTGTGTAATAAACTTGACGGTCTGGAGCGAATCAAATTTTGGCGCCGCTGCCGGGGAGGCTGTAAGCGTGTTTTAAACATTTTCAGATCCATTCTTGCACATATACCACCTTTTGTAAACAGTTTTTTTTATAAGTTATCAAAAAGTTCATTAACACTTTTCCTAAAGTGTTAACAACACCAAAAAATATATATATAAAACAACAAAACAATCGTAACGTTCTCTATCTTGTATTCTTAAAGAGGTACGATTTGGTTAAACGAGACAATTCCAAAAATATTGTCCAACAGTTTTTAAACCCTTAGCACAAATCCATACCTACGTCTTTTCAGTGGTACTTAATAAATACATAAAAATCAACCACCGCAAACCAAGGCAGTACACCTACTAACTGGGGGTGTGAACATTAATAAGTTCCCAATCTTACAGATCAAAACTTGCCTTTGTGTCCTTGTGATTTGGTGTACCTTTTTCAAATAAGCCATTTCATTTGTGATTATTGGTTTAAGTTCACTTGTCGTTTTGCCTCGCATTTGTTTTGAAAACTGATTTTTATACTTAGTGCATGCGCACTCGTTCTTCCAGCTCTACAAGTCCACTTTCTGAGCTTGCAAGTATTCCTCGTAGACGTAGAGGACGTTCTGCTCCTTCAGCCGTGACTGAGGAACGTCTAGTACCACCACCCCCTGTCGTAATGGCTGAAGACAAACCGATGAATGAGCTTCTCCAAGCACCCATCGAGGGTTACAGAGATGCCATTATTGTCCCAGCCATCGTGGCTGATTCCTTCGAGCTCAAAACCGGGTTGCTTAATCTTGTAACCCAAAGCCAATTTTATGGTTTTGAGCGGGACGACCCTCATGCACATATTCGATGGTTCAACAAGATTGCATCGACCATCAAATACAAGAATGTCCCACATGAAATAATTAAGCTTCTTCTGTTCCCATTCTCTTTAGAGGGACAAGCCCGGAATTGGCTTGAGAAACAACCCCCTCGTTCCATTGAGACATGGGAGGATTTAGTCACTAAGTTTGTTAACGAATTCTATCCTCCATCCCGAACTACAAGTCTTAAGAATGAGATAATGAAATTTTCTCAAAGATTTGATGAATCATTCGGTGAGGCATGGGATCGTTACAAAGAGTTGCTCCGAAAGTGTCCGCATCATGGTTTTACCGAGTTAATGCAAATGGATACTTTATACAATGGTCTGAGACAAGCTGACCAAGACTCTTTAAATGTCTCCGCGGGAGGTAATTTCCTGAGCAAGACCACAAAAGAAGCCTTGCAAATCATTGAAAACAAGTCCCAGGTCTGCCCTTTCCGAACAAAGACATATCAGTCTCAGTCTAATGCAGGACCTTCTACTTCATCTCATGTGAGTACATCTAGCACCGATGCTAAGATTGACAAACTCACAGATATTGTTCAGGCTTTGGTTCTTGCTAACCAAAAGAAAGTCACTTTCACACAGACACCATCACATGGTGAAGTGAAGAAAGTCGAGGTCTGTGTTACTTGTGGTGGCCCTCATGCATACTACAACTGTACTGCCACCAATGGTAGTCCGTTTGAAGCCAATGCTATAGCCGGTACTTCACATCAGGGAGGTAATCAATACCGTCCTCAAAATGAACCAAACTACCGTGCTAATACTTATCAGGGACCACCCGGTTTTAACCAGAATCCTAACATACAAAACCGGAATCAGAACCAACCTAGAATGAACCAAGGTTATCAAAACCAAGGTAATTTCTATCCCGGACCAAATCAAGGTTTCCAACATCAAGGAAACCTTAATCAAAACAATTTCAATCGAGGGAATCAATTTCAGGGAAATGTAAATCCTAACCAAGGGAATTTTCAACAACAAGGTCATAATCAAAACATACGACCTCAAAATTTCCCTCCACCTCCTCCAGTACCATCATCTGATGAGTTATTGAAGCAATTCATGAAATCCCAAGATGAAATGAACAGGTTGTTGGTCAGTCAGATCGTTGATCTAAAGAAGTCTTTAAATGATCAACCCTCGGGCTCAGGAAAACTTCCGAGCAACACGATCGCTAACCCGAGGGGCGATTCAAAGGCGATCACAACCAGAAGTGGTGTTTCATACAATGGACCCGCTATTCCTACTACCTCTTCTTCTTCTCTCCCGAAGGTAGTGGAAAGTGAACCTGAGGCAACAAAGGACAAGGAACTTCCTACTAATAACGGAGGTACCAACGATGTCCATCCTCAAGTTGTCCCGAAACCCAAATCCAATCCAGGAGTTGTTTTTGAACCTCCTGTAGCTCCCGTTGAAAAACCCAAATCCAAAACTTCTATTCCTTACCCATCACGTTTGAATGAGCAGAAGCTCCGCGAAAAAGCCAGTCATCAAATGGACAAATTTTTTCAAATTTTCCAAGAACTACATTTTGACATAAGCTTTGCGGATGCTATCATGCTAATCCCCAAGTTTGCATCAACTCTCAAACACATGTTAAGCAACAAGGAAAAACTTTTTGAAATGGCTAAAAATCCTCTGAACGAGAACTGCTCTGCAGTTATCTTGAAGAAGCTTCCAGAGAAGCTTGGAGATCCTGGAAAATTTCTCTTACCTTGTGTATTTCCAGGAATGGTTGAATGTTTTGCCTTAGCCGATCTTGGTGCAAGCATCAATCTGATGCCTTATTCAGTATGGAAGAAACTTTCTCTTCCGGACCTTACTCCTACATGCATGACTCTCGAGCTTGCAGATCGTACAATATCCCGTCCACTTGGCATTGCCGAGGACGTATTCGTGAAAGTAGGAAAGTTCCATTTTCTAGCTGACTTTGTGGTTGTTGATTTCGATGCCGATCATCGGGTTCCTCTCATTGTTGGACGAGGATTCCTGAGAACGGGTCGTGCTCTCATTGATGTATTTGAGCAAGAAATCACATTATGTGTTGGTAATGAAGCTGTCACCTTTAACCTTGATCAAACTTCGAGGTACTCCGCAAACTATGATTCTGAGTCGGTTAACCGAATAGATATCATTGATGTTGCTTCTGAAGAGTACTCTCAAGAAGTTCTTGGTTATGATCATAATTCTTCGAGTGATAATTTCACTCATTCATCTCAACCCATCATTGCCAATTCTACTCCTTCTCTCACTCCATTTGAGGAAAGTGACTTCATCTTGGAAGAGATTGAAGCATACTTGTCTAGTGATTCTGTTCCATGGGAAATTGATCACGCTCCCATCGACATCGAGGGGGACATACTTCTCATTGAGAAGTTGCTTAATGATGATCCATCATCACTCCCTCCCGTCGAGCTTCATAACAAGGAAGTCAAGTCAGTTGAGAAAACTGAAGAATTTCCTGAGGTAGAACTTAAGGACTTACCACCTCATCTCGAGTATGCATTTCTTGAGGGTGATGATAAATTACCCGTCATTATTGCTCGAGATTTGAGTAAAGATGAAAAAACTGCTCTCATAAAGGTCTTGAAGTCACACAAGCAAGCAATTTCTTGGAAACTCTCCGACATTAAGGGTATCAACCCTGACTTTTGTACCCACAAAATCTTGATGGAGGATGACTTCAAACCAGAAGTTCAACATCAGAGAAGAGTAAATCCAAAAATCCATGATGTTATCAAACAAGAAGTTCTCAAACTTCTTGATGCAGGATTAATTTACCCAATCTCAGATAGTCCTTGGGTTAGCCCAATTCATTGTGTTCCTAAAAAGGGTGGCATAATTGTTGTCACAAATGAAGAAAACGAGTTAATTCCAACTCGATTGGTAACGGGATGGCGTGTTTGCATTGACTATCGTAAGTTGAATGACACCACCCGAAAAGACCATTTTCCTCTACCTTTCATGGACCAAATGCTTGAGAGATTAGCGGGAAACGAATACTATTGTTTCTTGGATGGTTTCTCGGGTTATTTTTAGATCCCCATTGATCCACAGGATCAAGAGAAGACCACATTCACCTGCTCATATGGAACTTTTGCCTACAGACGTATGCCTTTTGGCTTATGTAATGCTCCTGGCACGTTCCAACGATGTATGATGGCCATTTTCCACGACATGATCGGGGAAACAATGGAGGTGTTTATGGATGACTTCTCGGTCATTGGGGATTCGTTTCAAACATGTCTCTCCCATTTAGAAAAAATGCTTCAACGGTGTGAATACACCAATCTTTGTCTAAATTGGGAGAAGAGCCACTTTATGGTCAAAGAAGGCATAGTCCTTGGCTATAAGATTTCAAAAAACGGGATTGAGGTTGATAGAGCAAAAGTCGATGTTATTGCTAAATTGCCTCATCCTACTACCGTCAAAGGTATTAGGAGTTTTTTAGGTCATGCCGATTTTTATCGTAGATTCATATAAGATTTTTATAAAATCGCCCGGCCTATGACCCATCTTCTTGAAAAAGATGCTCCTTTTATCTTCTCGCCTGAGTGCATCGAAGCTTTTGAAACATTAAAGAAAAAGCTTACTGAAGCACCCATTCTCGTTGCCCCCGACTGGGATTTACCCTTTGAGCTCATGTGCGATGCAAGTGATTTTGCTATCGGTGCAATCTTAGGGCAACGTAGATCCAAGCATTTTCAGCCTATCCACTACGCAAGTAAGACTATGACTAAAGCTCAAACCCATTACACCACCACAGAAAAAGAGCTACTAGCCGTGGTGTATGCGTTTGAGAAGTTTCGGCCATACCTCATCTTGACCAAATGCGTGGTGTATACGGATCACTCGGCTCTCAAATATCTCTTTGCAAAACAAGATGCAAAACTGAGATTGCTCCGTTGGGTTCTCCTCCTGCAAGAATTTGATATCATTATACGTGATAAAAAAGGAGCTGAGAACCTGGCTGCTGATCATTTGTCCCGTTTAGAAAACCCTCACCAAGATGTTTTCGAGAAAAAGGAAATAAATGAAACATTTCCTCTCGAGACACTCAATGCGGTTTCTTTTCGTGGAAACTCTACCACCCCATGGTTTGCTGACTTCGCAAATTACCATGCGGGTAACTTCATAGTGAAAGGAATGTTAACCCAACAGAAGAACAAATTCTTCAAGGATGTTAAACATTACTTCTGGGACGACCCCTACTTATTCAAAATCTGTGCGGATCAAGTCATCCGACGGTGTGTTTATGGACAGGAAGCTATGGACATTCTAAAAGCTTGCCATTCTGGACCCACCGGTGGCCATCATAGTCCAAACTACACCGCCAAAAAGGTGTTTGATTCCGGGTTTTATTGGCCCTCGATTTACAAAGATGCCCACGAATTTGTCAAAACCTGTGACGCTTGTCAACGTCACGGAAATATCTCTCAAAGAAATGAAATGCCGCAAAACGCCATTCAAGTGTGTGAGATCTTTGACATCTGGGGCATTGACTTTATGGGGTCATTTCCATCATCTCGAGGAAACAAATACATACTTGTGGCTGTTGCTAGGTTTGGAACTCCGCGAGCTATAATCAGTGATCGTGGTACGCATTTCTGCAATGACCAATTTGATCGAGTCATGCAAAAATATGGTGTAACTCACCGTCTCTCTACTGCATACCACCCCCAAACAAGTGGGCAAGTGGAAGTTTCTAACCGTGGTATAAAAAGAATTCTTGAGAGGACAGTAGGCGAAAATCGTGCATCCTGGTCGGATAAACTAGATGACGCACTCTGGGCCTTCCGTACATCTTATAAAACACCCATCGGGTGTACTCCATACAAGCTAGTGTACGGAAAGGCGTGTCATCTGCCGATTGAGCTTGAACACAAAGCATACTGAGCCTTGAAACATGCCAACTTCGATATTCAGACAGCTGGTGATCACAGAAAAGTTCAAATGAATGAATTAAATGAACTCCGTGATCAAGCATATGAGAACTCTTTGATCTACAAACAAAAGACAAAGAAGATTCATGACTCCAAAATCAAGAACCGCGTTTTCAACGTTGGTGATCGAGTCCTTCTTTTCAATTCAAGATTGAAGATTTTCTCAGGAAAACTAAAATCCCGCTGGTCTGGACCATTCACCATCACTAAAGTATTTCCTTATGGAACCATTGAGTTATCTCAGCCTGATGGTCCAAATTTTAAAGTGAATGGCCATCGATTAAAGCACTATTTTGGAGAGGACATTCCACCCATGGTTGTCCCGGATCTACAAACTTTCCCCATGAACCAATGAATGCGGGGATCGAGTCAAGCTAGCGACTCGGTAATCAAAAACAGTAGCAACCACATGGGTTTTCACCCATGAGTACCACCCTAGTGTGGGAGAGTTGCCCCCGCTGTTGTATATAAGTTTTCAGTAAAAAAAAAATGTGTATATATCAAAAATAAAATAATGGCCGTAGTATTTCCCTTTTACGTTCTATGTTTCGGCATAACCGCCGGTACTTTGAATATTGAGGGCAATATTCATTTCTAGTGTGGGGGGGGGAATTCTCACGAATTTTATCATGTAATTATACCACCCAATTCCCCCGTTTTTGGCCAAAATTTTTTTTGGAGTAAGTGTTTTGCACTTACTCAGCAAATGGTAATCAGTCCACCATGTCTAACCCACATAAGGACTGGCTAATCCAGGAGCAAACGGCTCTTGGTAAAGATATCTCAAAACCGTTGACGGCTTGCAATTTGCCTAAAATTGTATGGTGTTCAGCTCACCATATCTTTAATTAGTGAAGAGTTGGCTAGCCCGCAAGTTTATGGCTTGTGGTAAAGGTAGTTGGAAAACCATAATTGGTAATCGACTCACCAAAGATATTTTATCTAAGAGTTGGCTAGTCCAGAAGCAAACGGCTTCTGGTAAAGACAAATCAAAGCCGTTTACAGCTGGTGATTTGCTCAAAATCATTTGGTTATCATTGTACCAAGGTTCTTACTTGAACTGAAACAATTGGCTACTCCAGAAGTAATGGCTTTTGGTAAAGAGATGAAATCCATTAAGTTTTCTCAAAAGATTGCTAGGGACTAGCAATATCTTAGTGTGGGGGATTGATGAGTGTGCAAATACTCATCATTTTTATACCATTTAAACTGCAAAAACATCTGAAAACACTCAGAAATGCATCAAAATGATAAAAATATCACAAATAAGTGTTTTATGTGTTTCAAATGCAAAAATACCAAAATCAGGTGAAAAACATATCAAGTTTGCATAATTGGCAGTTTTAGTCCCCCAAGTTTCAAAAGTTGTCAAATCTAGTCCCTGGAATCCAAAAATATAGAGTTTTATCATTCAAGGTCCCTGAAATATTCTAAATTGTCAAAAATGGTCCTTGAATGAATCTTTGGGCAAATGGCCGAAAAGGTCCCTCAACTTTACAAAAGTGTCAAAATTGGTCCTTGGATATTTAAAAATGGAAAATAATCAAATGTGGTCCTTGTACTATTAAAGATTGGCAAATTTGGTCCTTTTGATAAGTTTGGAAAAGTTTCATTTTCAGTCCATCAAAAATCCAGAAATTACAAATATGGTCCTTGTGTTAATACCAAACCAAACGGACCCTTTGTGTATTTTGAACCCCAGCCAAACCCAAAAGACCCCCTGTCATTATCCTGTGACCCCTCATTTTGAACCCCCACTTATTATTAAAACTCGGTCAAACTAAGTCAAACGCGCCAAAAAAAAACCAGATACACTGTACATCCTCCTCACCCAAACCTGCAAACCAGAAACCAGAGTGGTTTCCTCCACTTGATTTTTCCACCTTTCCACCTCACCTCCTCAGCTGTATACCCACTCCCTTCCACCTCTACAATCTCCCAAAATTCTTTAAATGCAAAAAACCTGCTTATGACTTTTGGCGCCAAAATGACAAATGGACGAATTTGATGATTTTGATAGATCCAATGGTTGGAAATGAGTGGGTGATCCGTGCCAAACCGTCAAGTTTTCTCACACAAGCCGGCCACTTGTGAATGGCCGACCGTAAGAAACTTAAAACAGTTTAAGCACAAATGCAATGAAGTCTAGGAGAGTATAGTGTTTCCCCGGGTCGTTATGTCCCAGCGAGCTATGCGAAGAATCACCAAACGAATAGTGATCGAGAAGATTTGAACGGAAAAGAGTTTTGAATGATTATAACTACAGAAAAAGTTCATAAACTACAGGGGCTTAAATGCAAATTAAAGAAAATTAAAAAGATAAATTATATTAAATAAACGCTATCACTATTTGCAAAATGATGTTTTTGATTTTATGTTTTTATAAAACTGAATTAAAAACTACGCGACGTACAAAATAAAATGTGAACTGAAGCAGTATTAACTCTAAAAATATGAAAATGACATTTTTACAAACCTAATGATAAAAAAAATTTTAGAAAAAGAAAATTATTTTTATAACTATTTATCTAATTGTTATTAATTAAAAACTAATTTTAACTATTAAATAATAGCCTAAAATACAAAAAAATATGAAATAAAGCTAGAAAAATAAAATTATGACTTGGAAAAATCTAAAATATCAAAAGAGAATTTTCAAAACTATTTTTATATTTTTCTGATTATTTTTCTATTTTATACTAGTTTAAAACTATTTAAATCTAATTAAAATTGTGAAAAATACCAAATAAAAGGGGAAAATAAGGAAAAATCTTTTTTATGCTTTTTATATTTTTCTTAAACTGGGAAAATTGAAAAATTATTTTTTGGAACTTTTTCTTAATTATTTGCAATAAAAGCTAATTAAAAGGTACTAAAAATTGATTTAAATCAAAAAAAATAGCAAACAGGACTGGAAAAATATGAAAAATTCAGGATAAGTATAAAATATTATTAGGAATCTAGGAAAAATAGAAAAACAAGTGCTTGTGTGAAGGGATAAGAGGCTGCAGTGGAAACTGCTTATAAATAAGCACTTTGAGAAAAGCCAAAAGCTCTAAATTGCACCAACTGATGACAGAAGCTAACTTATACTATAATTACTCTAAAACAACTAATTATAGCTACTCCTAACCTCAAATAAGCAGTTTACCTAGATTTAAGCTAACTACTTATCTTATCCAAACAGTGACCTGGCCTCTACTTTAAGCTACTGCTCTAGCTTATTCAATGAGCTAGTGCTAAAACCAGATATGTGGACTTCAAAACCACCCAGTAAAGAGCAAATGTGCCAAGTTTGAGACCCTAACTCTTTAAAATGAACTCTGTGCAATTGCTGCAAGATCTGAGGAAAACTGATTTTTGACATGTTTTGACTTTTAAAAACAGTTTATGAAGTTTGACTAAAATGAGATTTAAGATCAAATGTTGGACTGATTAAGATGAAATATGATGAAAGGAAACTTTATCAAGCTAGTTTATCAAAATCTACACCTATATGTAAGATTATATCAACTGATTCCAACAGTTATAAGCTTAATGACAGTTGAGATCAAAATTTGACTTTCAGACCAATGTTATGCAAATAAACTACTAGATTGAGTGTAACTACACTACCAGAGATTATTGCAACAGATTTTTACTAGTGACTAATATTCTAACTCAGTTTTAAGCATTAAACCAAACACTCCTTTAGGACTGATATGCAATTTATTCTAGTTTAAATATGATAACAAGTTTAGCTTAACTGCAAAACAGATTTAGAGCACTAAAATGAAACCAAATGACAGCAAATAACACTACTTATGACAGATTAAAAAGAAACACTACCTGCTACCATGTATTAAGCTAGAATTGAAATGAAAGTTGCACTTACAAGAAGCCCAGCCACAATGGCTTGCGAACCAGCTAAAGAACCACTAAACCTAAACCATTTAACATCAAATCAACCCAGATCCATCATCATAATCAACCCATTTCCATTTCTGAACCAAGAATAGCACACAGTTGACTTTTGTTGACCAAAAGCCAAAATTGCTTAAAACTTAAATGTGAGCTTATCAAAAGCTATAAGAAGCTTCAATTAACTTGTTTGAGCTCAAAAATAAAATACTAGAAGCTTGTACAAGAGAATTCGAAACTGAAATGTGCAACAGTAAACATGAAACTTTGAGACTTATATGAAAACTTGGATTGATAATCAAAAGCACATTACAAGGATGTTTTAACTTAAATGTGATACATAGAACTTGAAATTACAACATTTTGCATTAAACTAAGACATTTATTTAAAAACGACATTAAGAAAAATTATAAAAACTAACTACTTCCTTCTTTGCTTCTTCTTCCTTCCTTTTATATACCAAAAGCTTTATCTCTCCAAAATGAGTAGTTCCCACTTCTTTTTGAGACCATTGGATGACTAGAGGTCATCTTGGCCCTTGATTGCATTTTGGCGGGAAACTGTCTTTTGACAGTTGGGGTTGAGTGTAAAAGGAGGAGGGGCATTAAATGCTATTTGGAAGGTTGTTGAGGATGAGGGGACATGGAGGAGTAGGGTGGCTAGAGGTGAGGGGTGTCTCTGGTTTTGTAGACAGGTGAAGAAGAAAGTGGAAAAAGGAGGGAAGACAGTGGGCGGGGTGTTTGTTTGACTTGGGGTTGACTGGGGGTTATATTATATTGAAGGAGGGTCAAAGGTCCAAAAGGGGTTAAGTGGCAGGGGTCCAAAGTGAATGGCAGGGCCAAAAGGTTTATGACAAGGTCAAATTGGATTGGAAGGGTTTTAAAACACAAGGACCTATGTTGCAATTTCTGAAAATACAAGGACCTAGGCTGCCATTTTCACAAAGTTGTTCCAAGGGACAAAAAGTGACAAGTTTCAATAATTCAAGGACCAAACTTGACATTTTCAAATTTCCAAGGGCCATTTTTGCCAATTTTTAAACTTGGAGGACCAAACTTGTAATTTCTCAAAACTTTTGATATTTTTTTCACCAAAGGACTAATTTTGACAAGTTATGATTTTAAAAGGACCTTTGGTGACTTTTCTTTTGAAATACGTGCTCAAGGACTATTTCTGACAACTTTTGAAACTTGGGGGACTGAAACTGCCAATTATGCAAACTTAGCTCATTTTTCATCTAATTTTAAACATTTTGCATCTGAAACATATAAAATGCAATTTTGGAATATTTTCAGTATTTTGATGCATTTCGATGCATTTTTAAACGTTTTGCAGTTCAGATTTAACCAAAAATGATGAGTATTTACACACTCATCAATCCCCCACACTAAACTATTGCTAGTCCCTAGCAATCTTTTGAGAAAAACTTAATGGATTTGAATCTCTTTACCAAAAGCCATTACTTCTGGAGTAGCCAAATGTTTCAGTTCAAGTAAGAACCATGGTACACCGATAACCATGTGATTTTGAGCAAACCACCAGCTTCTAACGGATTTGATTTGTCTTTACCAGAAGCCGTTTGCTCTGGACTAGCCAACTCTTAGATAAATTATCAATATTATCTTTGGTGAGCTGATTACCAATTATGGTTTTTCCACTGCCTTTACCACAAGCCATAAACTTGCGGGCTAGCCAACTCTTCACTTTTAAGGATATGGTGAGCTAAATACCATACAATTTTGGGCAAATTGCAAGCCGTCAACGGATTTGAGATATCTTTACCAAGAGCCGTTTGCTCCTGGATTAGCCAATCCTTTTGTTTATTAGACATGGCGGACTGATAACCAATTGAGTAAGTGCAAAACACTTACTCCAAAAAAAATTTTGGCCAAAAACGGGGGAATTAGGCGGTATAATTACATGATAAAATTCGTGAGAATTCCCCCCCACACTTAGAAATGAATATTGCCCATATTCAAAGTACCGGCGGTTATGCCGAAACAAAGAACGTGAAAGGGAAATACTACGGCCATTATTTAGCAAGATTTTTTTTTTTTTTTTATATAGATATATATATAACATGTGGGGCAACTCCCCCACACTAGGGTGGTACACACGGGTGAAAACCCATGTTTAACTACTGTTTTTGATTACCGAGTCGCTAGCTTGACTCGACCCCGAATTAATTTGTTCATGGGGAAGTAAGTGGAGGAAACAATCTCCATCGGACTTTCATTCAAAATGTTTGGACAAACATTTGAAGCACGTGAAAGTTCCACACCGATGAGATATACATAGAACCGGCTCAAGATAATGGTACATGGAAATGCCGGGATCAAAGATAATGTCTTCATTCCCGAAGGAGTGAAGAACAGGAGAAGTGACAGAATATATGAAGAAAAGAAAGAAAATCATGATAGAAATCATGACTAACTCTTCGTCCTCAATAGGAGAATTCATAGTTTCATGAATCTCATCAGTTAAGCTTGCTTGATCAAGACATATTATGGGAGTGTCTAGATCAAAGTAGAAATTATCATACTCCGGCGGAGATATGATATGAGTGAGTTCATCTGAGAACTCCATGAAGGTGAATGAATCATATTCAGAATTGATATGAGTGGGTTCACTGGTGAACTCCTCCAATGTAAATGATTCATAATCGGGGAGAGAATTATGAGAATGAAAAGTGGTACTGCCACTAATCTTCTCTCCCATATTATCAAAACAGGAGGCTTTCATTTCCGGATTAGAATCATCGGAAAGAATGTCACTACCCTTAATGGGGGTAGGAGATGAAATTGGTTTCTCTTTGAAAGCCTCGATTTTAGAAATGAGAAGACTGACATTCAATAATGTAAGACGAAGAGCTTCATCTTTGATTTCAGTGTCAGTAACTTCATCATTCTCTTCTTCTAAGCTAACAAGCTCAGAAGGTAAATCTTCCACATAAACGATGTCTCCACAAGATAACGAATCGTCATCATTAGAATCGGAGAACATCTTAACATGATCATTTTGGAAGACAAGAGGAGGAGGGATATCACACACATGATCAAGAATTCCCTGTGACTCTCTTGGGATTGGGACAAGGTTCTCAACACTAGACTTTATGAATTCGTCCGATTCCTTTTCAGGAACAGTGTCGAGATGCTCGTCCCCCATGTTCAGAGAGTGAGTGGGAGCTTCGGGTGTGATAGCAGTTGTTTGAGATGGAATCTCAACTGCTGGAATATCAATTGACTGAGGGAGTTGAGAAATATTATCTTTAAAAGGATAAAAACTCTCCTCGTCATCGTCATATAGAGCTGCCTTGAGAAATTGGGAACGCCTTAGAGCTACATGCTCTAGGACTAATAATTCTTCCCTAGATTTACGGGCCTCTCGTTCTTCTCGTTCTTCGGCCATCAATTCTCCCATGGTCTTTTCACTACTCACTTGATTCTTAAAGTTACTAATCATATCATCAAGTGTTTTCATTACGGTTTCAAATTCTTGGGAGATTTCTTGAGACAACGGCTCAGGTGGAGTTTGAACCGTATGGTGCTGTGGAGGTTGGAAATTGTCAAATCCGTAAGAGTCATGATTGTTACAAGGAAATGGATTCCCTATTTGACAATCAGAGCTGAAGTGGGGACCTCCACAATACTCACAACAGTAAAACTGTTGAGTCTGGACTGGTGAATTATATGGATATTGGTCATAACCAAAGTTCTGAGCATCACTGGAAAACTGTTCATAGACAAACGTGTTTCCCGATTGACAATCAAATTCTAGGTGAGGACCTCCACAAAATTCACAGCAGGTATGTTGATTATATGAAGATAAGTCGGGTTGTGGTGGGTAATTGGAAAAGTTTGAGGGGTCGTTAAATGAGTTCGGATTAGGATCATATTCAAATGAATTCCTCGAACCACAAAACAAACAACTCCCGTTATGAATATCATTACCACATTGTACACAGGTACACCAGCGACATGGTGAACCAAAAAGAGGCTCACCACAACCGACACAAGGAATAAACGATTTCATTTGAAAGTTATGAGAAGGAATCAGTTTATTCAAAGAATCAACAAAACCAACATGGTGATTCGAATGACTATCAAGTCTCGAAGAACATTTTGAAAAATCCGGAGGTGGGACAAGTGGTGTGCTCTGAGAGCTAGCAATTTCCACCACTTCCGTTATGGTCTCAGGTTCTGGTTCTTGAGAAACGTGAAGATTAGGCAAGTCATTCTTGCTAGTCACCGGTCTAAATTCTACATGTTTGCTTTTAACCGTAAATCGTGAAAGTTTAGGATCAATTCTAGACGGCTTAGGAGCAATTGAGGGTTTAGATCTTTGGATAACCGTAGGTTGGACGTATTTAGCACTTCCATTATCAGAGGGAAGTACTTGGTCCTTTGTCACCCCGGTTTCTCGTTCCATTTCCCTACGCAGAATTAATGGATCATCACGAACAACACGAATTCTTGACATTTGTGATAAAGTCTGAAGTTTTTCAACTTCGTCCCAGAATTCGTCCTCGAGAGATTCCATGAGGATAGAAGAAGTTAGAATCAAATGGATAGAGGGTAAAGGGATAAAGAATCAAAAAGGGTAAGAGGGTAAAGATGAATATTTTTGGTATTTTTGAAAAACATGATGTAAAAACAGAGAATGAAAATCTTTTTGGGTTTTTGATTTTTATAAGAAAATATAAATACATACAGATGGTATAAACAAGGAGTGAATATTCAAATCACTAATCTGCTAAACGGAAGATAATCAGCACAGCTCCCCGGCAGCGGCGCCAAAAATTTGATCCGTGCCAAACCGTCAAGTTTTCTCACACAAGCCGGCCACTTGTAAATGGCCGACCGTAAGAAACTTAAAACAGTTTAAGCACAAATGCAATGAAGTCCAGGAGAGTATAGTGTTTCCCCGGGTCGTTATGTCCCAGCGAGCTATGCGAAGAATCACCAAACGAATAGTGATCGAGAAGATTTGAACGGAAAAGAGTTTTGAATGATTATAACTACAGAAAAAGTTCATAAACTACAGGGGCTTAAATGCAAATTAAAGAAAATTAAAAACATAAATTATATTAAATAAACGCTATCACTATTTGCAAAATGATGTTTTTGATTTTATGTTTTTATAAAACTGAATTAAAAACTACGCGACGTACAAAATAAAATGTGAACTGAAGCAGTATTAACTCTAAAAATATGAAAATGACATTTTTACAAACCTAATGATAAAAGAAAATTTTTAGAAAAAGAAAATTATTTTTATAACTATTTATCTAATTGTTATTAATTAAAAACTAATTTTAACTATTAAATAATAGCCTAAAATACAAGAAAATATGAAATAAAGCTAGAAAAATAAAATTATTACTTGGAAAAATCTAAAATATCAAAATAGAATTTTCAAAACTATTTTTATATTTTTCTGATTATTTTTCTATTTTCTACTAGTTTAAAACTATTTAAATCTAATTAAAATTGTGAAAAATACCAAATAAAAGGGGAAAAATAAGGAAAAATCTTTTTTATGCTTTTTATATTTTTCTTAAACTGGGAAAATTGAAAAATTATTTTTTGGAACTTTTTCTTAATTATTTGCAATAAAAGCTAATTAAAAGGTACTAAAAATTGATTTAAATCAAGAAAAATAGCAAACAGGACTGGAAAAATATCAAAAATTCAGGATAAGTATAAAATATTATTAGGAATCTAGGAAAAATAGAAAAACAAGTGCTTGTGTGAAGGGATAAGAGGCTGCAGTGGAAATAAGCACTTTGAGAAAAGCCAAAAGCTCTAAATTGCACCAACTGATGACAGAAGCTAACTTATACTATAGTTACTCTAAAACAACTAATTATAGCTACTCCTAACCTCAAATAAGCAGTTTACCTAGATTTAAGCTAACTACTTATCTTATCCAAACAGTGACCTGGCCTCTACTTTAAGCTACTGCTCTAGCTTATTCAATGAGCTAGTGCTAAAACCAGATATGTGGACTTCAAAACCACCCATCAAAGAGCAAATGTGCCAAGTTTGAGACCCTAACTCTTTAAAATGAACTATGTGCAATTGCTGCAAGATTTGAGGAAAACTGATTTTTGACATGTTTTGACTTTTAAAAACAGTTTATGAAGTTTGACTAAAATGAGATTTAAGATCAAATGTTGGACTGATTAAGATGAAATATGATGAAAGGAAACTTTATCAAGCTAGTTTATCAAAATCTACACCTATATGTAAGATTATATCAACTGATTCCAACAGTTATAAGCTTAATGACAGTTGAGATCAAAATTTGACTTTCAGACCAATGTTATGCAAATAAACTACTAGATTGAGTGTAACTACACTACCAGAGATTATTGCAACAGATTTTTACTAGTGACTAATATTCTAACTCAGTTTTAAGCATTAAACCAAACACTCCTTTAGGACTGATATGCAATTTATTCTAGTTTAAATATGATAACAAGTTTAGCTTAACTGCAAAACAGATTTAGAGCACTAAAATGAAACCAAATGACAGCAAATAACACTACTTATGACAGATTAAAAAGAAACACTACCTGCTACCATGTATTAAGCTAGAATTGAAATGAAAGTTGCACTTACAAGAAGCCCAGCCACAATGGCTTGCGAACCAGCTAAAGAACCACTAAACCTAAACCATTTAACATCAAATCAACCCAGATCCATCATCATAATCAACCCATTTCCATTTCTGAACCAAGAATAGCACACAGTTGACTTTTGTTGACCAAAAGCCAAAATTGCTTAAAACTTAAATGTGAGCTTATCAAAAGCTATAAGAAGCTTCAATTAACTTGTTTGAGCTCAAAAATAAAATACTAGAAGCTTGTACAAGAGAATTCGAAACTGAAATGTGCAACAGTAAACATGAAACTTTGAGACTTATATGAAAACTTGGATTGATAATCAAAAGCACATTACAAGGATGTTTTAACTTAAATGTGATACATAGAACTTGAAATTACAACATTTTGCATTAAACTAAGACATTTATTTAAAAAACGACATTAAGAAAAATTATAAAAACTAACTACTTCCTTCTTTGCTTCTTCTTCCTTCCTTTTATATACCAAAAGCTTTATCTCTCCAAAATGAGTAGTTCCCACTTCTTTTTGAGACCATTGGATGACTAGAGGTCATCTTGGCCCTTGATTGCATTTTGGCGGGAAACTGTCTTTTGACAGTTGGGGTTGAGTGTAAAAGGAGGAGGGGCATTAAATGCTATTTGGAAGGTTGTTGAGGATGAGGGGACATGGAGGATTAGGGTGGCTGGAGGTGAGGGGTGTCTCTGGTTTTGCAGACAGGTGAAGAAGAAAGTGGAAAAAGGAGGGAAGACAGTGGGCGGGGTGTTTGTTTGACTTGGGGTTGACTGGGGGTTATATTATATTGAAGGGGGGTCAAAGGTCCAAAAGGGGTTAAGTGGCAGGGGTCCAAAGTGAATGGCAGGGCCAAAAGGTTTATGACAAGGTCAAATTGGATTGAAAGGGTTTTAAAACACAAGGACCTATGTTGCAATTTCTGAAAATACAAGGACCTAGGCTGCCATTTTCACAAAGTTGTTCCAAGGGACAAAAAGTGACAAGTTTCAATAATTCAAGGACCAAACTTGACATTTTCAAATTTCCAAGGGCCATTTTTGCCAATTTTTAAACTTGGAGGACCAAACTTGTAATTTCTCAAAACTTTTGATATTTTTTTCACCAAAGGACTAATTTTGACAAGTTATGATTTTAAAAGGACCTTTGGTGACTTTTCTTTTGAAATACGTACTCAGGGACTATTTCTGACAACTTTTGAAACTTGGGGGACTGAAACTGCCAATTATGCAAACTTAGCTCATTTTTCATCTAATTTTAAACATTTTGCATCTGAAACATATAAAATGCAATTTTGGAATATTTTCAGTATTTTGATGCATTTCTGAGCATTTTTAAACGTTTTGCAGTTCAGATTTAACCAAAAATGATGAGTATTTACACACTCATCAGTGGAAAATGTTCAGAGGTCGACACAAAGCTTAATAAGATCATTATAAAGAAGCTTGGAGCAATGGAGAGAAATATCTAGAGTAATTTTTATTAATGTATGTCGAATTAGTCAATTTTAAATTTCCAGTGTATGTTTTAGCTTTCAAGCACTTTGTTTAACTAATTTCAGTGTATGTGAATCTCTTTCAGTCTTCAATTTCAAGTTTCAGTCTTATTTTATGTTTGTGAAATTTTTAAGTGAAAATTCTCAATATGTCTTAAAGTTGTTTGTAGCTGTTAATTTGGACTCATAAGATCACATAAGCTCCTAGAAAGCTTTTCTAAGCTTTTAGAAACCATAAAACTCAGTTTAGAAGTAAAACTCAAAAAAATACCAAAAATACTAAAAAATGTTGGAAAATCAAAAATCCATGGAGAAGATGATCAAGAAGCTGGAGCAGGGTTGATATTGGATTGCCTTGGTTTAGAGCTTCTTGGGAAGCTATAGGTTGTGTTCTTGTGCCTTGGTTCTCTGTTTTGTGCTTGAACACAGTTGTAAGCAATTTCTTAAAAATTTGCAATTCTTAGTCTGAGTGTTTAAAACTTGTTAATTTTAGTTTAACTCTGTCTCATTATAGTTAATTTAAGGTAATCACTAGATTTCTTGCTTTGAAAACCTGTTTTAGTGTTTAAATCTTCAAAACAATTTCAATAAAGTGTTGTTTGGATATACTGTGTTATCTGTGCTAGAGGCCAGTTGTGTTGTTGTTTGTTGTTGTTCTATGTCACAATAGGATCTTATAACTCAGTGCAACATTAAAAACCAGTGCTTGTTTGTTAAAAAGTCAAAATCATTTTTAATCTCACTTAATTTGATAACTGTTAGGAATTAAAGAGTAAAACTCATCATAGTTGTTTAGAACTTGTTAACATAGCTTAATTTCATCTTTTCTTAACTTAATACATCATAATCAGTAAGTAGGATTGATTTAAAGTTCACTAAAGTCAACTTTTTAGTTTAATTTAAAAAGTCAAAATTTCAGTTTTGCAGTTTTTGAATAAAATAGATAATTTTATGTAGGATTTAATTTTGAGTTTCATGCTTTGTGCTTTTGGGATTAACATATAGCTGCTCACCTTTATCATAATATTTTTTATATTTTCTAGTTAGCTTATTTAACAGCTTATTTCTTAGCTTCTTTTAAGACCTTTTCTAAAATAGTGCCCCTGTGCACAGTTGAGTAGACCATTTTCATAAGCTCACACAGAGCTTATTAGTTAGCCTAAGCTTGTGTATTTTGGTTCTTTGGAAAGCTAACCTAGCTGTCTTGAAGATCCAAGCTTATTTTTCCACTTTATAGCTTATTTAGTAGGGCTGCTAATAGCTTTTAACTTGTCCCATTTCTGTGTACACTAAGCAATCAGTGGTTTACAAGCTTTTTCACAAGCTTGTCATAAGCTCATTAGTCAATCCCAGTGTGTGAGCTTGGACTTTTTAGAAAGCTCACCAACCCATCTCAATACCTCAGTCTTTGTTTTGAGCTTTTAAGCTTATTTCATAAGCTAAAACTGCTTTTAGAAATGGCTGCAGGCCTGTTTGTTTGCTTGGTTTAGAATAAGTGCTTATTTGCTTATTTTTAGCTTTTCATTATAGACCTTTGTGCTTTTTAGCTTCATTTCAGTTCATTTAGCTTATTTGTATCTTATTTTACTTTTGTTTCTTTTTATTTAGCTTATTTAGCCACTTTGTTTGAACTTAAAGATCAAAATAAGCAAAAAGCCAAACTGTTAAACCAATAAGCCTTCAAATAGCTTATTTTTAAGTTGTAAAATTTTTGTTTTCATTAAAGTTGCATATTATCAGTAGTATAATAGTTTTGAAAAAGAAAAATCACAAAAACATCATTTTTAAAATAGTGATAGCGTTTATTTAATAGAAATTAGCTTTTTAATTTTTTCTTTTCAGCTTATTATTAAGCAAATTCTGTTTTTATAATTTTCTTAGCTTTCTGTCATCATAGGATATTTATAGAAAAAATTTCATAATTTGCTTAGTTTGTTTAGTATTTATTAAAATTTAAAATAGTTAAAAAGTATTAAATAATTAATAATAAATAAATAAAAAGCATAAAAAAAATCTTTTCAGTTTTAAAATTAGTTTTCTAATATTTTAGATTTTTCTAAGTTAAAATTTCATTTTTCCAGGTTAATTTTATATTTTCTTTTATTTAAGTGTATTTTAAATAATTTATAAATAGTAATTAATTAATAATAAATAGGTAAAAAGTTTAAAAAATATATTTTCAATTTTAAAATAAGTTTTATAATATTTTAGATTTTTCTAAGTCATAATTTCATTTTTCTAGTTTTATTTCACATTTTCTTATATTTTAGAGTATTATTAAATAGTTAAAAATAGTTTTTAATTAATAATAATTAGATAAATAGTCATAAAAAATAATTTTCTTTTTCTAATAATTTTCTTTTATTATTAGAATTGTAAAAATATCATTTTCATATTTGTAGGTCTTTTATTTCTTAAAACTCACGTTTTATTTTGTACGTTTACGTAATTTAATAAACGTACGTGTTTACATTTGTTTAATCTGATTGTTGTGCTTTATAATTCTGTATTCAAATACCATTCCAATCAATCAGTAGTGTAGTTATAAAGCAAAATCCTTACTGATCATTATCCTTAGTGCTCATTCGACATCTGAACGTTTTTAAGCACCATTAATCCTCCGTGGGACTTAACGACCCGGGAATCCACTATATTCCAAGGGAAATTGCATTGGTTTTAGACTGTTTGAATTTTATTACGGTTGACCATTCACAAGTGGTTGACTTGTGTAATAAATTTGACGGTCTGGAGCGAATCAAGGATGATTCTCTTTTTTTTTTTTTAATCTTTTTTATGGTTTTTTAGAAAGCTAAGGTAAATATCTCGGGGCAATTGGTTGGGGGGTGGTACTTCTACCGATTGCTCTACTTCTACTAATTATCTAATTATCTAATTACTACAGATAGCTATGTTTAATTGAGGTGTGCTCGTATGATGATTAAAGATGTGTTCACTTAGATACTATTACTCCCTAGTTATCTTTTATTGGTTGGTTGAATTGTCACGTCCTTTATCTTAACGCGTTGTATTCCTAAAAGTCGTAAGGTGTGCGTATTCCCTAGTTCTATGAGGTTATCTCTCGTATATGATTCACAGAATCGACAAACCTAAGCTATTTCATCCATGCACCATATCATCATTAAGCATACTCAATCATTAAACACAACGATAGCCTCGATGCACTTCTAAGCCAATTTCAATTAAGACAAGAAACAACCTAACAACAATCAATAACTAGGTTTCATAGATCTAAGCAAACACACAAGTAATTTAGCTAGACATGATAGACAAGCAAGCATACACACAATCAATCAAACATGGGGTAGACATAATGATAAATTGGATTAACAAACTTATCTTGATGTGTAAAATAGGGTATGGGACCCTAGAATACTGTCCAAGTCGGACTACAACTGAGTTAGGGTTTGCTCTCCAAAATTCTACCTCTTAAAATACAGAAAAATCGAATTTTATATATATATTTACAATCGCGACGGCGTCGCCTTTTCCAAGCGACGCCGTCAGGTCGCCGTCATTAGGGTTTCGTCTGGGCCAAGTCATCGATGGGACGACGTTACTTTAGAGTTGTGACGCCGTCGGTCTTTAGTTGAGACGTCGTCTTGATTCTAGATCTGGGCCGTCTGGAGTGAAAACTATGAGTGAAGCCCTCCATATTTAAAGCGTGACACCGTCAGGCTTTACAACCAGGAATTTCACTGAGCAGTCGCGTGCATGTTTTGATCAAGTCTTCATAAAGGGACGGCGTCACCCTTTGGATGGGACGCCGTCAGGTTCTGTTGATCAGTCTTGAGTGGCTTTGATCTGACTTTGCCATTTTCTTCATGTATTTGCTCCTTTTCGTCCAAATGTGCTTCATTCCAGCATTTCGCTTCCAAAAGACCTAAAAAGAAAAAAGAAACGAAATTAAGCAGTAACGGATATAAAATGTGTCAAAATAGGGCTTAAATGGCCCCTAAAAGCGTACGTTTTAAATCCTTATCAGCTTTATAAAAAAAATATAAGATATGCAATTCCAAACACCCCATAAAGTTGAAACTAATACTAAAAGCACGCATCTTTCTTACATTGTTTTATCTGTTGAGCCACTTTTCCGACCCTAAACTTGTATCATCCTAAAACTGCTTCACATAACCAGATAAAACTACTAAATTTCAATCAAAATAAGCAGTTTAAAAATACCAAGTATCAACCATGAACCATCTAAACTAGAGTCAGCCAAGTGCTTTTTGGCTTACAACCCCAAAATATTTATTTACACCTTTTGTGAATGATTAACATATCAACGTACTAAAAAAGATTAAAATGTCCTAATAAGTGCTAATTTCTAAATATACGTGACTCAGATATCTAACCTCAAGTTTCCGATGGCTGTTCTTTCTGAACTGAAGAGACTTTGGGGTGTCTTATGTGTAGAACCAATTATGATGATCCTTGTTATCTGTTGAATCAGTTATGTGAGTATAGAGTTTGTCACCTAAATCCTCAATCAAAACATAAAACACAACCACTCAATTACATAAAAAACTAAAACCCTAAATCTATTAATTAAATTCTTACACCAAAAACATACGATTGATTAATCCAGTAAAGAAGACCAATATGATCAAAATTTTGAATTCTTTAAAATGAATTGCCGGATATTTAGATGGTGCGCGAATGGTGGTGATCGAGTTGTGGTGGTAGGAAGAGATCGGGTGGTGATCGGATATTTATGGTTATTTTGTTTTTTTCATGATTTAAATAAGTTATATAACATTCCACATTTGGTCCTTGTAGTTTATAAGAATAAGTCCCGTTTTTTTAGAAGTTCTTTTTATCATATTTTTGACACATATATTTTTTGGAGTTATTTTCCTGTTACACGAAAAATTTCAATTTTAACTTTTTATTAACCAATCACGTCTCACTATTTTGTCTATGTGGCAAAATCAAGCAATGTGATTGCTCTAATTTTTTTTTCAATAAAAATGATTTGACCAAATCACTTCGAAATGATGTAATTCTTTTATTATATAAAAAATTTAATTGGTTGCAATTTAAAATTATAAAACTTGATAATAATAATAATAATAATAATAACAATTTAAAATTATAAAACTTGTAGGGGTAGCCCTACATAATGCTGTGGAGAAGAAGAAAAGGAAATATGTGTCCAAATGTGAGGAAAACGGTTACAAGTTCATTCCATTTGCTTTCTCGACATTCGGGGAGCTTGACTCGGAAGCCTTGGATACACTTTCACGCATCAAGACGGTTGCTGTTAGCCACTCAAATAATGTCAAGAGTGGGGTTTTTATTTTTCACAGATTAAGCTTTTGTATTCAGAAAGGAGTGGGAGCCCAACTAGTGTCTCGGCTTCCCACCAATTTCTTGTAATTCCTTTTGGTTTTCTAATGAAGTGATGTTTTATAAAAAATAAAATAAAATAAAAATAAAAAATAAAAAAATAATAATAATAATAATAATAATAATAATAATAATAATAATAATAATAATAATAATTGCACATAATATTGAAAATGTAAACATATTTGACTTTTATATGTTTCTTTATTAACACTTATAAAAACAAAAGTCTATGATTTTTTTCACATCTATTCGACCATTGATCTAACATTATTATATACCGGCTTGATCTAACAATTTTTTTTACTCGCATTCGACCATTGATCGATTAAATATCCATCTATAATATAGTATTGTTTACTGATTTCACTCTTTGAAATTTTATCTCCTTAGTTTGACGGGTTAATAAGATGAAGATGATAAATTGACAAGAAAAAAGGGGGCCAAAGACTTGGCATTAAAGTGGGACCACAATCTCCTTGAAACACACACAACCATCCATAAGTCACACGTGTTTTCATACGTGTCTTTCATTCCGTCACGCTTCCTGTTAAACCTCTCTTCATCATCTTTCATGATCAATCAAAAACCTTCTTTTTTCTTCTATTATCATCTACCTCCTGATCACATATATATTATTATATTAAGTCTTACCGCTTTGATAATTTACTTGCAACCTTAAAACACTATCACATGTGTTATACAAACATATATATATATATATATCTGGTTTTGTAAGAAACTAGTTGTGTCTTTTGACAATATATATTACAACTAGGTACTTTGTTTTTTACTCAAAGACACTTGGGTTGCTTTAATATTTGTTATTTGTCTGACTTTTTTTTATGTTATATACTATAAATAAAAGGGTGCTTCATAAAAAGGGTATATAAAAAAAGAAAGATGATGATGGAAAGTGGTGGTGATGAATTGAACAAGTGTTTCAATAAAATGATGGTGTTTGGAAGTGGAGTGGTTATTACTGAATGGAAGGATATTCCAATGGAGCTTTTGATGAGGATTGTAAGTTTGTTGGATGATCGGACGGTTGTGGTTGCTTCTGGTGTTTGTACTGGTTGGAGAGATGCTATTTCTTTGGGGCTTACTCATTTTTCACTCTCTTGGTATGTTTTCTTTTTCTTTTACTAGATGTTTACTTGCTTAATTGGATGGTGTTTGGAATTTTGCTTTTTCTTTTCTTTTCTTTTTTTATTAAAACGAAAGCTGAAAAAAATAAGCCACCCAAACACCCACACCCTTTTACTCTTTTAGTATGCAAATTAATGTTATGATGTTTTTACTTGAACAGAGTCATTTTTTGGATATGGATATGTTACTAGTTGTTTGTTTTATTGTTAGCTATTTGTGGCATTTAATAAGGATTATCATAGATTGTGTAGGCTACTAGCTAGTATTTTACAATGAGGCTTGAATAAGGAATTAAGGAGTTCTGCCCTGTTTTAGTTGTGTGCTATCCCGTTTTTAATATTTTGATCAATATTGAGCTAGCCTTCTAGGTTGGCTTGGGCTATATAATTCGTTAGGATGTAAATGGTTTTCCTGCACAAAAACGTGATGGACAGCATCCATAGTTTTGCACAAAACATTATGGACAACATCCAAAAATTTGGTGCAGAGCAAGCATTTTAGGTTCTTGCATTTTTTTGTGCTTAAAGACTCGAACTTTGTGCAAATGCTATAATTTGGGTGGGTTTTTCGCATTTGATTGACAACAATATCAATTTTCTTTTTCATTGAGGGTGTCTCTTTGTTTTATAAAGTTATTCCGCTAGTTTAGGAGGTTGGTGGTAAATAAAATGATTGGATCTGATGGATGTAGAAAGGGTTTAATAGTATGGCTCCTGGTAATAAAAAGGTTGTTAGTCTGCTACCTTTAGTAATACATACTTCATTCTTGCATCATTCAGACAAGTGTATGTACTTCTTTGAGTACGAGTATGTGCTCCTTCATATATGTAATTCGTGGTTGACTATATGATGACAACTAAGAATACCGTCAAGTATACAGTCTTATGACCTGGCCTGACACGAGTCTCATTTTATTTCTTATTAAACTGTAGGTGCAAAAACGGCATGAACGACATGGTGCTATCTCTTGCTCCTAAGTTTACAAAATTGAGGGTTTTGAACCTTAGGCAAGATAAACCACAGCTTGATGATAATGCAATCGAGACCATTGCAAATAACTGTCATGATTTAGAGGATCTGGACCTCAGCAAGAGCTTTAAACTCGGTGATCGATCTCTTTATGCTTTGGCTCATGGTTGTCCTGATCTTACTAAGCTAAACATCAGTGGCTGCTCGGGCTTTAGTGATGGTGCTCTCGAGTATCTTAGCGGTTACTGTAGAAAATTGAAGATTTTGAATCTTTGTGGATGTGGAAAAGCGGCATCTGACAAGGCCTTGAAGGTATTAGAAAATAGTTTTCCGTCATTTGACTCCTGTGTCTTGAAATGTATAAGTTTTATTATCTGACTTTTGGTTGCGCTTGTAGGCTATTGGATACAATTGTAATCAACTTCAGTCGATAAATCTTGGTTGGTGCGAGGGAGTTGGTGATGTTGGAGTTATGAGTTTAGCTTATGGGTGTCCTAATCTTCGCGCTCTTGATCTGTGTGGTTGTGTTCTTATAACAGGTATGTGTTGATCATATAGTTGGCTTTTTAATGTTAAAGACCACTAGTTCCGGATTCTATTTTAAATGTGAAATGGATCCTTTTACATCTTAAAACTAATTTCTTTTGTCCCTTTCGTTCCTTCTATACACTGGAATACGTTTTACTAAAAACAGTAGAGTGGAGTAAATGCATTTATTAGAATTTGGAGTTAAAAATTTGAGTTGTGTGACATTGAAAAGTTTCTTAGTAGATATGGTTCTGTGATGTTTTAAAATAACAAGTTTTTGTGTCATTATGTGTTTTCTTTCAAATATTTTGTTTTACCGTTGTTGAAAATGCCAAAGACCTTTTAACAATTTCATAGCTGATGTTTAATCATGTATATATAAGTTTTACAGGGAAAATGGAGAAGTATATTTAAAAATACAATTAATTAATCAAAAGAAAAAATAATCGGTTAAGAAGGTTCTATTTGACCAACAAAAGTTGACATTTGAAGTCAAACAGTTACATAGCAGGGATTATTTTCTTATTGCGTTGATTGGGTTTATATGCTTCTGAACACTCCAAACCTGTCGATGATCAGTCAAGTTGTGATAAAATGCATATTTTCTCTCAAGTTCAAACCAAGTCTACCCAAAAGAAAAAGATTTTATTTCAATGGTATCAAAATTTCTATAATGTTTTTTCGTATACTAATGTTAGTTACTTATACAACTAAAGAGAAAAGGACAGGGGCACTAGGTTTTAGCCGATTACTACTAATTATATCCTGAAACATGCAGATGAGAGTGTGATAGCTCTGGCAAACAACTGCCTACATCTGAGATCTCTTGGACTATATTACTGTCAAAACATTACAGACCGAGCAATGTATGCTTTGGCGCACAGTCGTGTTAAAAACAAGCAGGAAGTATGGGAGTCTGTTAAAAGCCGATACGAAGATCAAGGGCTCATAAATCTCAACATTAGCCAATGCACTGCTCTAACCCCTCCTGCAGTTCAAGCACTCTGTGATTCCTTCCCTGCACTCCACACGTGCGCAGGTAGGCATTCTCTCATCATAAGCGGTTGTTTGAACCTCACCTCAGTGCACTGTGCTTGTGCTTTTCAAACACATCGTACGGTAACAAGGTTTTCTCATCCCGCTCATTGATCCATGGTCAAGTGGTTGGCGGCGAAAGGACTGTTTCTGGTGTTGGTATGGATAATGTGTATATAGTTTGTTTATGTAAAGAAAAGTGTAAGTTTGGACATTTATCAGTATTATTGGATCTTTATCTAGTAATTGACATTTAACATGCGGAATCGGAAGTTATTTGCAAATAAAACCCAACTTAAAATGTATATCTTTTGGTCTTCACGACTTGAATGCATATGCTTAACATTGATTTTAATGGTACAGGGTTGTTGCATTCACTTTTTGTTGGTTGAGTGGTCTTCTGTTATTTACATGTAACATGCGAAAACCTCCCGAGGTAATCTGACCCCTACTTACTTTTGTAGGCGGAAGATCAAATAAAAAGTTTGATTTCTTTAGAAAATAGAAAGTATAGAAAGTGATTACAACCGATCGCGACTTTGTTTAACCCGGTTCCCCTCGCGGCTAAAGGGTACATCCGTCAAATAACAAAATTCGAATCTCAACCACAACCAAATATGAAACCACCATCCTGGGCGTCAGACCACTTATTACCATCATTGCCCTCAAAACCGTCGGTTATCACCATTATAACCACCACCACAACATGCAACCACTGCACGGGCGTCGGACCACTTATTACCGGCACAGCCAAACAACCGCAACCTTTGTAATTGTTACAACCACGATCACCAAACATGTCGCAACTCACAATTTTTACATAAACAAGAAGAAACGATTTAGAGATGAAGAATCAAACAGGTAAAATGAAGAAATAATTTATGGAAAGTGTTGCCTCCTTTTTGTCACGAGCAACATTTATGCTAAACAAGTTATTCAGATGAACATTGTTATCGATTAACGTCACACAAGCAACTTTTTTAGTGATGAAATGATGTTATGTCACATTGTTCATCAGTTTTATTTTAAACAAAAAGTAGATTATTGAAGAACATGTGATAAACAAGTTTCACTTTCTTTATTTGAACAAAGTTTTTGTTAGAATTATATAATATGACATTCAATAAATAAACCACAAACATAAAAGTATACATGCGGAAGCGTATAGGAAAGATTAACGAATAATTAATTAACATAAACAAGAATATGCGTACCTTACTTGATTCTAGCCGAACAAGAATCAAATCCACAAAACTAGCAATTTGGATGAACCCTAATTAGGGTTTATAGGATTATGTGAATTACCCCTTACCGTTTTGTAATTCAATCCAAGAATACTAACAATAATGTGTTAGTACCACTTTCTTGTACACACGTACTATACCGAATTAAAGGAATGCTAGTTTTAATTAAACAAATAACTTGAGTTGGAAAAAGGTGGTGATCGACACCTTTGGTGTGGTGTACGATCGGTTTAAGCAAAGAAAACACACAAACAAGTTTTAGGTTTAGCTTAATGAATACAAGAGATAAATTACAAACACCCTTGGTTTTGTATTTATACCCAAACTAACTTGGTGAACAAGTTTGAGTTGTAGATGGGTTGGGTTTGGGTCCTTATGGCCGATTGGTTTGTAATCCCCAAGGGGATTTCGGAACCTTCCCAATATTTACAATCTAGTCCTTTTCCAATTACATTTAACGACTGTTAGTCCATTACAACTAATTACTTAACGTCCGTTATGTTATTTCGTTTTATTTCGTTTAATTAATAAATAAATATAACTATTACATTTAATTATTAACTTTAATTCTCATACACAAAGTGTGCAATTTCGTGGTCTCGAGTTCGATCCTAACTCACGTCTACTAATTTATATCCATAAAACCAACAGCTCCCACTTGGATATATCTTAATAGAGTGATCACATCGGTTAGCGTCTAGCAACACTTCGATGCCTCTAGTACGACTCGCGTATGGCTCCTGGAAAACCTTTTAATGATTTCTCATTATTATTATCCTTTTGTTTCTAACAACACGTTAAATAAAGATATGGAATTAAGTCATTCTTTATTAACTATTTTGTTTCTCGTTGTAAGTGATTGACCAAGATTACCAAATCTTCTAAACATATTTAGGGGAGATTTTGGGTGCGGCCGCACAAACATCTTGTCAACCCTACGAGGGGCCCAGCAGTATTAAACTCCAAATAAATTTGAAGGAACAAATTCTATCTTGACTACAAGACTTAACCCACAAACTTTGTAACATTTCTGAAAACAACCCTTATGACTACCAGTTAAGTATAGCGTTAAGTTGCTCCACAGAAATGCACTACATTCATGACACTTATCTCGTATCTCAAGTCCGAGGATAACTATTCATAATTTACTTATAACAATATCCACAAAGTAAATCATGTAGTTGGGATAAGTCCTATATTTAATTCATTGAATATCATCTGAAATTGGTATGCATTCTCATCAATATACTTTCAAATATATTCTACCACATCTCTCAGATTTGTCTTAGTTTAATGATACTCCCATATCATTAATCGACAATGGACATTTAGAATAACTTAGTTACTCACGGATTAAACATGCAAATATAGGACAACAATATTATAAATGAAAATAAACATAATCAAAATTTTATTTCATCAAAATAATAAATGTTTTACAATACCCTTTATCCAAATACTAATCACAGTTCTGCATGAAACTATTAGCTAAACGAAGTCCAATTCCATTGGCAAGTCCAATAAGCTTGTCTTTAGCCAAAGCCTTAGTGAAAGGATCAGCTAAGTTATCATCTGTGTGAACTTTCAGTAGATTTATTTCACCTTCGCGGACTTGTTCCCGAACATAGTGATACTTCTGTAGAAAATGTCTGGTGCCCTTCATGACTCCAGGTTCATTGGCAAATATGATTGCAGTAGAACTGTCACAATACATATCAATAGGCGATTCAATTGAAGGCATAACACCAAGCCCTGAAATGAATTTCCTAATCCAAACAGCCTCCATTGCAGCTTCCGAAGCAGCTATGTATTCGGCTTCTGTCGCAGACATCGCAATCGTACTCTGCTTCTTGCTCTTCCAGTCAACTGCTCCTCCATTGATGACAAATACATAACCCGTCTGAGACTTCGTATCATCTTTATCACACTGCCAGGACGCATCACAGTAACCTGTAACACCAAGCTCTGTGTCTGGATTTCCACCATACACTAAAAACATATCTTTCGTATTCCTAAGATACTTTAGAATATGTTTAACAGCAGTCCAGTGAAGTTCATCCGGATTCTGTTGATATCGACTGGTCATGTTCTGAGCAAACGCCACATCTGGCCTTGTGCATCTCACAACATACATAATAGATCCTACTGCCGAAGCATAAGGAACTTTCTGCATGCGTGCCACCTCAGCAGGTGTTGAAGCACACATATCGCTACATAAGCCATGCTTTACTTCCATCGGCAAATATCCTTTCTTGGAATTTTGCATATTGAATCTCTTCAATATTTTATCAATGTAAGCGCTTTGACTTAAACCAATTAACCGCTTTGACCTATCTCGGTAGATCTTGATTCCCAAAATGTATGCAGCTTCTCCTTAATCCTTCATGGAAAAACACTTCCCAAGATATGCCTTAACATTTTGCAAACTTGGAATGTCTTTTCCCATAACTAATATGTCATCAACATAAAGGATAAGGAAAATTACATCACTCCCACTAACTTTGTGATATACACATGGCTCATCAAGATTTTGAATAAATCCATACCTTTTGATTCATCAAATCTCTTATTCTATTGCCTCGATCATTGCTTCAATCCATAAATGGACCTTTGAAGTTTGCATACACGGTTTGGAAATTGTGGATTCACGAACCCCTCAGGTTGCTTCATATAGATGTCTTCATCTAAGCGACCATTCAAGAAGGCGGTTTTGACATCCATTTGCCATATCTCATAGTCATAGTATGCTGCTATAGCTATGATAATTCTAATAGCTCTAATGTCCGCTATAGGAGAAAAGGTCTCCTCGTAATCTATGCCATAAGTTTGAGTAAAACCTTGCGCAACTAGACGAGCGTTATAGATGTGTACATTGCCATCCATGTCAGTCTTAATTTTATAGAGTCACTTACTTCCAACCACCGTGGCGTTTGGAGGTAAATCGACCTCTTCCCAGACTTCATTTTCTCTCATGGATTGCATTTCCCCATTCATTGCAACTTGCCATTTTTCCTTTTCAGGACTTGCCATGGCAGCTTTATAACTATTAGGCTCTCCAAGATCTCCTAACATAGTTTCCTCAACCTCTACATTAAGACATAGATGTTCAGGTGCACGCGTAGACCTTACGGATCTACGAACGGGAATCACTTCAACTTCTGGTGGAGGACCCAGACTATCAGGTTCTACCGGAAGTACGTTAGTGTTTTCAGAAGGTAATGCATCTTCATGATCATCTTCCAGATCATAAACTCTCCCACTGAATTCTTGAGATACTAGATCATTTTCAAGAAAATCTTCATACCTAGCAACAATTACTTTATTTTCAGTTGGATAGTAAAAGTAGTAACCCATAGTTTCCTTAGGGTATCCTACGAAGATACACTTTACAAATCTTTGTTGGAGTTTATCTGTTGAGTCACGTCTAACATACGCCTCGCAACCCCAGACCTATAAATAAGACAGGTTAGGAGCTTTACCATGCCATATTTCATATAGTGTCTTATCAACCTTCTTTGTGGGAACCATATTTAGAATGCAAACAGCTGATTCTAAAGCATAATCCCAAAAGGATAAAGGTAGAGTAGTAAGATTAAACATAGATCGTATCATGTCCAACAATGTACGATTTCTTCTCTCAGATACACTATTTTGTTGTGGAGTATATGGAGAAGTGAGATTCTGGACAATTCCATTCTCAGCTAAGTAATATTTAAACTCTTGGCTTAGATACTCGCCTTCTCTATCAGATCGAAGAGCTTTAATCTTCTTTCCCAATTGCAGTTCTACTCCCGCTTTGAAAACCTTAAATGTTTCAAACACCTCATGTTTATGCTTAAATAAATAAACATAACCATAACGGCTGAAATCATCAGTAAAGGTTAAGAAGTAGCTAGCACCTCTCTTTGACACATGTCTAAGTGGTCCACACACATCAGTATGAATAAGACCAAATAGATCAGATGCCCTCTCCATATTGCTATGAAAAGGTTTCTTCGTCATCTTCCCAGATATGCATGACTCACATTTATCAAATGATTCATCATTGATATTTTTCAAAAGCCCTTCTTGTTGCAGCTTATGCATGCGAGCCTTGCCTATATGAGCAAGTCTACAATGCCAAAGATAAGAAGAATTCAAGTCCAACTTTATTTTCTTATTGATGCTAAACATCGAATTATTATATTTGTTAGATTCATTTCCAATCACATCAATTTCAAACACACCATTCACAGTAATCGCATTAAATAAAATACACCATTTAAAGAAACAGAAATTCCATTACGTGAAATAGTATGAGTAAAACCATCATCCAACAAAACTGAAAAGGAAACAACACCTCTAATTATAGAAGGTGCGTAATGTTAGATATTAGTTTTCACATACACATCAAACCATTAACATAAGTAGGCGTATAAGTGGAATTCTAGAGAGAGAAAGTTAGAGGTTTAGGGAACTTAGTGAGAGAAAGTGAAAGATATTATTATGAGCTCCAACTCTCTACCTTGGGAGGTAGAGAGTATTTATAGTCTTACATAAATCGCCACACATCGGGCTGTGGATCAGGCATACAGTGGGTAAAGACTCGTCCGTCCTCCACGGTGTTACATAACTAAATACTACTTAACTAAAAGGAACTACGACTACGAGCTTTCTAACGATTACATATACTTGAGGTGACCGACTCTTTAATACCTGGAATTTCTAATTCCTAACAATCTCCCCCTAAGGGAGGTCACCTCAATCATGTACCAAAATTACATTGAATACAACTAGATAATACATTAACAATTGATCTTGCATTCTTGATGTAGTCCTTTGCTCCTAAGCTCGTAGTCATTGATTCTTCACATTGCATGTTTGGTTACTCCAAGTGGAGGTCTTTTACTGATCCACGTGATAATAAATTTGAGCCATCTTTTGAGATCATCAGCTATCAAAAATCTCTGAGACATCCTTTGTGGTGTTAGTATTATGTGATGTTGTGACTTTAGGACCGACATGCTCACATTCTGGATCATGATATCTTCTCATCAGAGTAGCGGAAGCATTTGTTGAATCATGATATTGGCAGCAGCGTAGCAGAATCATGGAGTGAAAATATCAGAGTCATTGATGCACTAATCATGATTTCTTTTTAGATGAATGTGTTAAGTGAGCATGCGGCTATGGATTGACCGCTTCATTCTGATCAGCTGCAAACGTCGGGTGTACCTGCATACAACAGTTAGCAATAAATCGCACGAAAGTGTCTTTGATCACTTTCATTGAATTGAGGTACACGACCCACGGTTCCCCGTTGATCAGTACATGTACTGCCTGTGATCAGGTATAATTCCGAAGAATTTCCTTGACAGGGTTTCGCAGCTGTTCTAGCTGTTCTCAAACCGGAACATCTCAAAGAAGACAACACGGAGTGAGTGAACCAGCGAATTTTAAGTCCACTGATTGATGAAAAAAGATTTGAAAAACAATCGTGTATTGCTCAATAGAAATTTTTTTTGCAATACAACGAAGGTTTTATTGAAAATCAATTATCAATCATAAAAACACCTTTTGGTTTGAAAAATGAGTACACGGTCGATGTGCTAAAGAAAGGAGTTGTTAAGCACAAAGACCGGTTTTTCAAAGGTATCCGTCAATCTATAACCTGAACCAGGATTGATTCAAGAGATTGAATCGCCCCATTGTTTCTGTTCAGTTGTCACATGGTTGATCCATATAATAGATCTCACATGCCACCTACCAGGAGCTTGTTTGATGTTGGCTCCAGAAGGCTTTCCATCTTCATTGTGAATATGTATACACATCACTCAGATGTTCTGGCAATACCACAAGGATAATGCGTAGGACTCAAGATATAATCTCTCTTTCCACATTGTGTGAAACAGAGAGTCTTCATTCAAAGTGTCCTAATGAGATTTATTGATGATCTCGTGGCTCTAGACTCAATTTGTGCATATTTGGATCCTGTGCCGGAGACTAGGGAGAGGGTCTCCTTCTTCAATATCAACAATATCTAAGAGAAAGTCGATAGATAATGTTGGTTCCCCGTGAGAATGAAACAAGTCCTTTTAAGAGGAACTTGAGTGGTTTGGAAAGTTGAAGTGCAGTGCGTCACTGGGTCCATGACGTCTTGTCTTCAATACCGATGTTACCATCAGTAGCATATGAATTGAACCCGGTTTCTGCCCTAAGGTTGAATAAATGGAGGGCTATTTGTTTTCACCCTTTCCTCATTCAATTCTTTTTAATTCTTCAACCCATTCAGTGCTTACCGAGACTTCATAGCTAGAACCTTGTTGGGATTATTCCAGTACTAGCTCAGTCTTAGTCCGCACTCTTCCCATATCTTATTTTTCTCCTTTTATCATCATACCTAAGGACTTCTACACTAACTAGTGGATTGTCCCTGGGTAGATCCCTCCGGTTCTGGCGGATCATGGGAACACATACCTAACCTTATCATCCTTATATCACCGTACATAAAGTAAAGTTGGTCGGTCAATTTGGTATTGTTCATCTGTCATTGGATCCAATTGAAAACCATTTGAAAATCAATCCAGATACTTGTGATATATTATCAAAACTTTTTGTGCCTGAATTGTTTTTGATAGATTTAGAACAGGTGCTCCCCCTCAACATGTGCATCAAATGTTTGAAATCGTTTTGCACACGAAGGCAAGAGGAAGAATTTACTTCTTTGATTACCATTTTCTAAAAGATATCAGCATCACTTCCCTGATCAAATCAAGAAGATAAAGCATTTCCGGGAAGGATGAGGTTTTCATAAGTTTGCTCCCCCTTAATATGTGCCTCGAGATTAGAAAAGAGTTTTGCACATACTAGAGGGAACCTGCACATTGGGATAAATGATCACGTTTCAAATCATAGGTTTAAGATAGATGCTCCCCCTCAACATGTGCATTCTAAGATTTCTTGAAATCGTTTGTCACATGTGGGAAGGACAGCATGTACATCCTTATAAAACCATTTACCGAATTATCAGTTTAAATCCAATTTAAATCACACATTCTCCCCCGATCACAATTATCAAATCATTTGAGATTTGTGATCTCTTATAGATTTAAATTGATTTTGAAAACTTTTAAGGAGAATTGTGACTTGATTATGAAAGCGTTTGAACTGATAAGGATCGGATTTTAAGACTTTAAACTCCATTGATAAAAACATGCATGTACATCTTTTGAAAACAATTTGAATGCCAAATAACTTTTTAATTTAATTGAAATCATTCTCCCCCTCAATCAATGACATAGGTTGTTGATTGAGAGATTGATGTTTTGACAAATAAGTCCAGATGATTATCAAAGATAGAGTCCGAGTTATTTTTCAAAGCATTTAGTTTTCAGCAGATAAATGTTTATAGAATCAGAGCATGGAATTTTGAAAGCATGATAGAACATGGCTCTGTTCTTTCTTTTAAAACGGGTTATTGCCTGAAATGACAATAAGCCAATGTTTCTCTTTCTCCCAAAAATATTTTTTGAATTTTTGAATTTTTTGATTTTTTTTTTTGATTTTTTTTTTATAAAAATTCGAACAACATCTAAAGTCCCGTGTCATTCTTTGAATGACAACATCAAGACCGTAGATATTATCGAATCGAGAGAAACATGACAAAATGACAATATTTTTTGAAGATTTTTCGAATTTTTTAAATTTTTATGGATTTTGAAAGTTTTATCTTTTTCTATTTGATTTTTGAGGGTTTTATAATTTTGTATTTTGATTTTTCGAATAGATATATACAAGAGATAGATGAAGATAGACCTTTACTCTTCGTCTTCCTCCTGAAGACGTTTGAGTGTTTCTGGTTGAAGGCTTTTCAAGCCAAGACGTGGAAGAATAAACTCAAAACGTTCTCTTGGAAGAGCTTTGGTGAAGATGTCAGCTAACTGGTATTCAGACCTCACAAAATAGAGTTCCACCACACCTTTTTCTACTTGTTCCCTGATGAAATGATGTCGAATGTCGATATGCTTTGCTCTTGAGTGTTGAACATTGTTGCATGAGAGAGCAATAACACTTTTATTATCACAGTACAGAGGGATTTTGTTGAATACAAAGCCATAGTCAGATAATTGAGATCTCATCCATAAGATTTGAGCACAACAGGATGACATGGCTATGTATTCAGCCTCTGTAGAGGAAATAGAAGTGCTCATTTGCTTCTTTGAAGACCAGCTCACAAGCTTATCACCCAAAAACTGAGCACCTCCAGACGTACTTCGACGTGTATCTTGACAACCTGCATGATCAGCATCTGCATAGGCCGTTAGTGACATACCGGTGTCCTTCGGGTACCAAAGACCCATATTGATGGTTCCTTGGAGATACCGAAAGACCCGTTTAACTGCTTCAAGGTGCTTTTTAGTAGGCTTAGCCTGGTATCTAGCACACATGCAAACAGCGAACAAGATGTCTGGTCTACTAGCAGTGAGGTACATCAGGGATCCAATCATACTATGATATTTCGTTTGGTCAATCATGATCCCTGAGTGGTCCTCATCTAGTTTGGTTCGGTCAATCATGGGGGTGTCAACAGGGTCACTTGAATCAAATCCAAATTTCTTTAAAATCTCTGTTGCATATTTAGATTGATTTATGAAAATGCCTCCGGGACTTTGTGAAATTTGTAAACCCAAGAAAAATGACATTTGTCCCATCATTGACATTTGAAATTTTGAACTCATTTCATTTGAAAAACGATCACATTCCATTGGGTCTGTCGAGGCAAAAATAATATCATCAACATAAATTTGAACATGAATTAAATGTTTGCCTGACTTCCTGGTGAACAATGTAGGATCAACTGCTCCTTTGATGAATCCGGTTGATAGAAGAAACTTTGACAGTGTATCATACCATGCCCTTGGAGCTTGCTTTAAACCGTAAAGAGCCTTCTTCAAACGATAAACGTGAGTAGGATGCTCTTGATTCACAAATCCTTCAGGTTGGCTGACGTAGACGACTTCTTTAAGATCTCCGTTCAGAAATGCCGTCTTCACATCCATCTGATAGACTACCATGTTCTTACTAGCAGCATTAGCCAGAAAGATTCTGATTGCCTCGATTCGAGCAACATGAGCAAAAGATTCTTCAAAGTCAATACCCTCCTCTTGACGGTATCCTTTAGCAACTAATCGAGCCTTGTTCTTCAACACATCACCATGCTCATCAAGTTTCACTTTGAAGATCCATTTAAGAGCAATAATCATAGCACAGTCTGGAGCAGGTACTAACTCCCATACATCAAGTCGATCAAACTCATGAATTTCATCTTGCATGGCATTGAACCAGCTATCTTCATTCATGGCGGTTTTAACATCTTTTGGTTCGATCTTAGATAGTACGGAGTTGAAGAAGCACCATAAGGCATCGGTTGCAAGTTGTTTCCGGGTTGATACAGGACGAGAGGGATTTCCAATGATGTTGTCTAATGGATGATCGTGAGTCCATTTTCTGAGGTGTTCATGTGGCAGTTGTTGAGGGACTGGGGTAGCTGAGTCGATGTCTCCTGAAGAAGATGGTTCTGATGATGATTCAGGAGCAAATATGTTTTCAAATGGAGCATCTTCAGGAGTAGCAAAGGGATTAACTTCATCATTGATGCCAGAAACATTTCCATGATGTACATTTAAAGAATGATGATTTGTTGATGAGACTGAAGGATCAGCAGCAGGTGCTTTTTGACTTAAAGATATTGAGACTGGAGGATTGACTTCATTCACAGGAATATGAGCATTCTCTGTTGTAGGGATCAACACCTCATTAGTAATTGAATCATACAGTTCATCAAACATAGGATCAAACAATTTCTTTAAATCATCTTCAGAAAGAGGTACATATGGAGTTTCTTGAGAAGAGTTTGGAACAAGGGATGAACCAATGGGACTGTTTTGAAGTGCGGGTCCTGAGCTGGAGTGTCCAGGAGCCATTTGACCGGTCAGCTCATCAAACGTAACGTGAATTGTTTCCATGATATTTCGGGTTCTTTTGTTGTAGATTCGGTATCCCTTTTTGTTTGGTGCATATCCTACAAATACTCCAATGTCAGCTTTAGCCCTAAGTTTGCCTAAGTCTTGACCCTCATTAGTTGGATAACACAATGCACCAAACACACGAAGGAAAGAGAGATTAGGTTTTCTGTTGTGGACAAGTTCATATGGAGTTTTTCCATGAACAGTGTGAATCAGGGAACGATTTTGTGTGTAGCATGCAGTGGCAATTGCTTCAGCCCAGAGAAACATTAGAACCTTTGAGTAAATCAGCATTGTTCTAGCGGCTTCAACAAGAGTTCGATTTCGTCTTTCAACTACACCGTTCTGTTGAGGAGTTCGTGGAACACTTCTCTGATGGCTAATTCCAACGCTTTCATAGAATTCACTAAGTTGTTTGTTGACAAACTCATTTCCATTATCTGTTCTGATAATTCTGACGGTTTTGTTAAGGAACCTGCAGCTGTTTGATGAGTTTGATGATGATATCAGGAGTTTCATCCTTTGTCCTTAAGAACTTGACCCAGGTGAATCTAGAGTAATCATCAACCACAACTAACACATATTTCTTCCCAAAGATATTCTGCACCCTCATTGGTCCACATAAATCCATATGAATCATATGAAGAACTTCTGTGACAGAGTTAGTAGGTTTGGGTTTATGGGCATACTTCTTGCTTTTTCCCGATTGACATGCTGAACAAAGATGATCCTTTTCGTACTTGAGTCTAGGTAAACCTACAACTAAGTCCTTTCTGGTGAGATCATTGATGGTGCCGAAGTTCAGGTGATTGAGACGACGATGCCATAACCATGACTTTGTTTTAGAAGCCTTTGATAACAAGCAGATTGGAGATGACCTCATCATGTCATCGATGGAGATGGTGTAAAGATTTGAGCCACGAGTTCCTTTTAACAGTTCATTACCGTTAAGATCTCTAACAAAGCAGGTATGTTTTCTGAAGGCTACTTCTAGATCAGAATCACAGAATTGACCAACAGAGAACAAGTTATGACCCAAACCTTCCACATAGTAAACTCTAGAGATGACACTATCACCAACAACGTAATCTCCATAACCCATAATAGCACCGAAATGATCATTACCGAATCTAACAGTCCCGATGAATTTGCTCACGAAGTTCATGAGCCGTGACCGGTCTCCAGTCATATGCTTGGAACAGCCTGAGTCCAGGTACCACAGAACGATTTGAACGATCTGCAGTTGAACACAGACAATAGTGGATAACTGGATAATTGGGATCCCCATGCAAGAATGGGTTCCATTTGGTTAGTTACAATGGTTGGAACACCCACATCAGAAGTAGAAGCATTCATATCAGAAAGTGAGGCAATGGAATCATTGTGAATAGATGCAGTACTAGTGTGATCACTTCTTAAGGGAATAGTTCTACCAGTAGGCATCCATTTTCTAGTGGGCATTATCTGATTAGTCTTATGACCAACAGGTATCCAATAAAAGCCTATTTTACTGAATGTTCTTCCTGTGGGTTTCCACTGTTTTCTAACTTTCTTTCGTTTTTGCCTTTTAGCCTTCTTAGCATGAATTTTAGCATTAACAATATTAACTGGACAATTAACATCATTAGGCAGAACATTAACACCACATTCATGATTAGAAACAGAATTCAAGCAGACATCAGTACAAGGTTTGCAAATAGTATCAGAATTCGAATTAATTACAGTACGCCTATGGCTAATACTAGAATCAACACGATTCGTTTTATTCAATTCAAGCTTAAAGTTCCTAGATTGTTCTTCTACTCTCTTCCAGTGCACATTCTTAGCTTGAGAGGTCCTATCATTCCTTGTATTGTCTTGAGACTTTGACCTGCTCCCTTTAATGTCACTGATTACTCCTGTAGAGGGAATGGGAACATTAGTTGGTTTAACTACTCTTTGCATCACCTGTTTAGATGTGCTGGGATCTGAACTACATGCAGGTGCACTAAGGTTCACTTTCTTAAAACTAGAGGTACTGAGATTTGTACTCCTAGAAGGCACACTTGAGTTCTCTTTCTTAGCATTGACAGATCTGGAATCTGAACTACTTAAAGGCACACTCCGGTTCACATTCAAAATATTGGGAATCGAATGCATATCATACTTGGCATTAGGCATCGAGCATGGAATCAAAGGATTAACTCTCTCACCTAATGACTTTGGGCATATTGTGATCAAGCATTCTAAGATTTCTTGAGATCGTTTGGCATATAAGCATGCATGTCCAATTGCATTATCATGAGGTTTCTCTAGCTTGCCCTCTTCAACAATCTCACACAGACATTCTAAGCAATCCTTAAGAGATGAGAAGTATGTTTGAATAGCAAGTTTGTTGTTCCTTAGATGAGGAGGGACATATGTCACAGACAAAGCATATTTATTACAAGAGTGAACCTTTGATACACCATTCTCCCCATTGGTCATTGGCATTTTCCCTTTTACCTGACTCTTCAGATTCTCAATTTCCTTTTGCAATGAAGCTATTTGTTCGTTATTTTTGTTACGAGTGACCTTAATTGATTCAAATAACTCATTGAAATGACGTTTAACCTTTTCATTTTCTTCTAGAAAACTTTCGTTTTCCTTTTGTAAAGCATTTACTAGGTTTTGAAGATGAAACGTTTGAGAATTCTGAGAATCTAAAGGAGGAGGCATTTGGGAGCCTGTCATATTGTTCGTTTGACCCTTTAATTGAGAGATTTGGGCTTTCAACTTTCTGATCGTGTTGCACTGAGCTTGAATCTGTTCATCACGTTTGTTAATTTGAAAAACTGCATCAAACTCTGGAGCATCTGATGATGTCTTGATATTTGAAGTTTTGACATTTTCTTTAAGATGTTGATATTTTAGTTGTAAATTAAAATGCTCAACTTCTAGTTTAGAAAAATGTTTAACCAAATTGTCGTGATCATCCAGTTCAATTTTCTCGTTTAGTTTAGAATTAGTTTTTTCAAGCTCAATGACACGATCATGGGAGACTTTCAGGGCAACAGATAGTTCATGAAATTTGGAAGCATTAATAGAGCAATTTGAAGCAGTAAAAAACATATCTTGAGCAACACATTCAGTAATAAGAGTCTCATTCAATGTATGCAAGTTCTTCCTCTCAATCTCATTATATTTTAGTGCACGCTCATAGTTACTAACTTCAACTATCATTGCATCAAATTCCTTTTCCATTCCCTTGATATCAGTTTCTATCCCCTTTTTAAGACTCTCAAAGTGATCCTTTAGGAGTTTAAAGAAAGGCATGACCTCAGTTAAATAACATTCTTTCATTTGCTCAAAACCCCTTTCTTCTTCAGTTATACCAGTGGGTGTGATCCTTTTCTTGCAAGTTTTCTCAAAATCAACAAATAGTTGAAATATAACATATTGGCTAATTAAGGTCTTGCTTTTAGTGGCAATTGTTCTAGGAACAAGATGCATTGGTGTATTAGGAGGATACACAGTTGCTCTAGGCATTTTCCAAAGGGGAGGGTTTGTTTCAACAATATTTTCAGCTTTCTGCTTATCTAAGTCCATTTTCCAGAAGACTTGTTCGGGAGTCAACAATGTCTGAGGCTTAAACTTGTTCAAGGAAATCCAATTTTCCTTCTTGTAGTCATGAGGAGTGATAATTACTTTTTTCTCTTTGCATTTAGGATCATTTAGTTTCTTATTCATCTTTTCCCTAGTGATTTCATTTAGTTTATTATCATCCTCTGTGCACTCAACGCAACTAGGTTTTTGTCTAGGTTTAAGAATCTCATTGCCATCATAGATCACACTTTGAGCTGCTTTTGCTATCTTTCCGTACTCAGGGTTGGGTTTATCTATAATGGGAACACTATGCTTATCGCTTAGAACTCTATGTTTAGTGACCATGTGAGCAGTCTGAATGGTGTTTCCTTGTATGTACAACTTGTTTTCAAGTTTTTTTTTCAAAGTTTTCAGATTAGAAAAGTCTCTCAAGAGTTTTGATTCCTTTGCATTAAATTCTTGCTTAAGCATTTTCACATTTTCTTGAAGTTCTTGTTTTTGCTTAGCTGTTTTAGAAAGTTTTTCTTGCAAGGAATTTAATTCCTGTTTCAATACTTCTTCTCTAAAATTACTTTTTCTAATTACTGTACGCACTTGGTCATCCATTTCCTGCTCACGAGTGGTCAACTCAAATTTAGCACGTTGTTCATAAATAGCAACACGTTCTTTATAGGCATTTAGTTAAGAAATTACAGAATCATCAGGGGCACTTGCAGTGTATTCATCAAAGACATAGTCATTGTTGACTGCAGAAGATGCATTACTTGGTACAACTTCACTTTCACTTTGTTTCACATATTGATCATATGGGACAACATTGATATTACCCATATTTTCAATATTTGATTCAATAGTTTCAGTTGATTGTACTTTGTCATGCATCTGTTGCACATCAGCATCATCGTATAGTTTTAATACCTCTGAGATGAGTTTGTCCTTGGATGGGCCAGCTTGTGGTGAAGAAGAGACCTTGGGAGAAACCATTGGAGAAATGCTAGCCATAAAAATTGTGTGTGCAGTAGGTCCATCATCCACATCAGAGTCGTATGCATCACAATCAGTGACTTGAAAGGCATTCTGATGATTGTGACCTATCTCCTGAATAGGCTGCTCATCCACATCTGCATCATAGGTCTTGGCATTACCCTCAGCAAGAAACAGCAATTCCTCTTTATCCAAAGCAGCACCATTGTCCTGAGCTTGTACAAGCAGCATCTTATCTCTGAAGTAATCAGCATTCTGTGGACGCTTTGGAGATGTGCAGTTTCTTGCAATGTGTCCCTCACCACCACAGTTATAACATTTGATCGGCTTAGCTTGACCTTGGTTACCATTCCTTCCTCGATTCTGGTTACCAACATAACCTCTACCAGCTCCACCTCTTCCCTGATCATACTGTCTTTCCTGAACTGGTTGCACCACGATCCTTCCATCTTTAACAGTAGCTTGATTGTGTGGGTTAGATGCAGTTCTGAGGTTGTTGTTGGTTTGTGGGAGAGAATTCATGTTTTGACTAATCAGAAGAGCTAGTTGATTAATGAAGTTACCCACGTGTGCATCAGCATCAGCTTGTTTGAACATAGGATCAGGAATGAGTTTGTGATTACCATTACCCAAGGGTATGACTTGTGAAGCTTTGGTTGTGATTCTAATGTTTGAGTAGAAGGCAGTTGAGTCATTGGACGAGCTTGTCTCTCCCTGGTTGGTTTTGAACTGATTGAGAACCAATTTTTCAAACATAGCATGTCTCTCATTCTGAAGGAGGAAGGCATAGAGTTGCTCATAGTTTGTATTCTTCAATCCTTTAGTGAGCTTCACAGAGGTGACAAACTTGTGCCATTCGGGATTCATGTTGTTCACAAATTTTGAGTTCAGCTGAATGTTAGGCATAGTCATTCTGATGTTCCTCATGTCATTCACCAACTTATGAAATCTCACATAGTACTCATAGACACTCTCATCTGGTTTCATCTTGAAGTGTTCAAATTCGTCATAGAGTTGTGATTCTCTGTCTTCCATAGTTAATTCTGAACCTGAGAGAAGCATCTTGACATTATCCCATACTGCCTTTGCTTCGGTGTTGTGATTGATCAGCTTGTAGATGTCTTTAGGAAGACCTTGAAGAACAATGTTAGAAGCCCTGATATCTGCATCGAATCTCTTTTTCTCCTTATCATCAAGCTCATCATACATTTTAGGTCTGTCCATTCCGTAAATAGGAGTTCCATCTTCATTAGTATCAAGTATATCTCTAGTCGTCTCAACTCGATACGGTCCTTCATCAATTGATTTGAGAATGTTGACACCATTTTCCTTTCCAAGGCAGTACAATCTGATTCGTTGAGCCCAAGAATCGTAGTCAGTTCTGTCAAGCATGGGTGGACGAGTATCTGAGCCAGCTGCTTGAACATCCTCGGCAACAGTGGAGATGATAGTAGGAACGTTGGTAGACATGTTAACAGATTATACGGGATTTTATAACTCTATGATTAAACCGGGAAATAGATTCTTTCACGGGATTTTACTAAATCAAGAGAAAACCGTAAACAATCACCCAAGTTGCTAGAAGATAATGCACCAAGTCGCTAACACCTAATTCGCTACACCACTAAGTCGCTAGAGTCCCAAGTCGCTAGACGAATGCAAGTCGCTAAGTAGTAACTCGCTAAGCCTCAAGTCGCTAGCAAAATTTTGGCAGCAATTCGCTACTCAAGTCGCTAAAGATACAAGTCGCTAAAGAGCAACTCGCTACAGACCAAGTCGCTACCACCAAGTCGCTACCCGTAGTGGAGAGTCCACTACTTGTACTGTTAATCGCTAGATCTAAGTCGCTAGCTCCAAAACTGTAACTCGCCACGAAATTACAAAGCAAGTCGCTACGAAGAATGAAGTCCGAATGTCAAGTCGCTAGCAAGAAAACCACAAAAACATCACTTTTCAATCCAAAAACTACCCAACAACGATGATTCAAGCTTACCAAATCAAAACCTAAACACTTGTGATGATTCTAAACATAAAAGTACTATCAAAATCCAAACTTTAACACTAGAAATCACCCAAATGATGCAAAAACCACTAAGCTTTTTCAAACTCAAAAACCACCTAAAAACTACTAGAAATCCAAAGATGTGCAAGATATGATCAAACCATGGCTCTTGATACCAATTGTTAGATATTAGTTTTCACATACACATCAAACCATTAACATAAGTAGGCGTATAAGTGGAATTCTAGAGAGATAAAGTTAGAGGTTTAGGGAACTTAGTGAGAGAAAGTGAAAGATATTATTATGAGCTCCAACTCTCTACCTTGGGAGGTAGAGAGTATTTATAGTCTTACATAAATCGCCACACATCAGGCTGTGGATCAGGCATACAGTGGGTAAAGACCCGTCAGTCCTCCACGGTGTTACATAACTAAATACTACTTAACTAAAAGGAACTACGACTACGAGCTTTCTAACGATTACATATACTTGAGGTGACCGACTCTTTAATACCTGGAATTTCTAATTCCTAACACGTAATGACAATTGATCAATAACAGTACTAAGCCCGAAGGCAATACTAAACTAAACGTTCCTATGGCTTCAACAGCTGCATGTGCGCCATTTCCCACATGCAGATATTGATCCCTATAGGATAGCTTCCTCTTCACTCTAAACCCCTGCTTTGTATTACAAATGTGAATACCACATCCAGTATCATATACCCAGGAACTTTTATGATTTAGAGTAAATAATTCAATGACAAATAAATTACCTGAAGGACCGGCGCCCGAGGACCCGTCATACTTCATCTTATTTGCCCGCAATTCATCAAGATAGAGAGCACAGTTTCTCTTCCAATGCCCAACGACCTTGCAGTGGTTGCATGCTTGATCCGTTTTAGGATTTTCCTTCCTAGGAGTAGGGTACTTCTTAGGTTCTGGTTGATAGGCCATAACCTTTTTACCTTTATCAACTTTCCCTTTGCCCTTCACCTTCTTGTTGTTCGCACGCTGCGGTTTTGGCTTATTTATCCTTCCACCCTGAATAGCAAGTACCTGGGGAGTAGGAGCCTTCTGAGGTAACCCTTTCTCATAGTCAATTAGCAATGCGTGTAGGTCAGTAACTGTCTTCCCCACGCAGTGCATATTGAAATTTCGAACAAAACCATTATAATCCTTGTTAAGGGATCTGTTGATCAAGTTCACGGCCATATCATCTTCATAAGTTTTGCCAAGTGCCCTTAATTGGTCCATGTAAATTTTCATTTCCATTAAATGAGCACTTACGGGTTTACCCTCTCCCTGCTTGCAGCTGTGTAATGCATCGATCAAATCATAAATTTCGACAGCAGCTGGTTTCTCGAACATAGTTCGAAGTTCATTGAGCATGTTAAATGGGAAGTAGTTTTCGAACTTCTTTTGGAGAGCATGTTCCATCGTTCCCAACATTAGGCAAGCCACATCGTTATGACGCTTATACTCAATTTTCCAAGCATCCTTTTCCGCTTGAGGAGCGTCAAGTGCTGGTTCAGTAGGACAAAGCGCGTACAGATAATTCAACCGGTCAGCAACTCTACAGACAATTCTCAAAGAGCGGTGCCAATCATTGAAATTCTTAGAGCCAGTCAATTTTTCTCGATCAAAAAAGCTTTTGAACGCAGAACTGAGTGCAGTGTTAGTGTTATCGTTGTTTTGAGCCATTTCTACAGAAAAAGTTCAAGTATTAGTATTTTCGATAATACAACTTTTCAAGAAAATAAAATATACCCAACGGTAATATAAACATATAACCATATAATTTTCTCAAAAACTAGGATCCAAATTATCATAGGTTCATTACATCAGTTGATCTTCTAGTAACGAAAGCATATAATAAGGTAATCTGTCGAACACTAATTGGCAAACAAAATTCCAATTCCTAGATCATTATGGGATTTATATTTTCCAATGCTATTGCAAATATAAACATGTTTCATCCCATCTTATGCCTTGAGTCCAGTTCTCACTTCCTACTCAACTTAAGTGTCTAACTTAAAGAACTGCAAATATGTTCATGTAAGGTCTGACTTTACATAAGGATTTACCTCTTCATCACAATCTCGCCAAGTACTGTCATGACGTAAATTGCAACTTCAAGTGTTCCTTTTAATTAGATGGCACATAACTTAATTTATAAAGGGTACTAGTTTTGATTTTATGTGGTCAAATCAAATATGTACAAAAATGTCATGCATTCATCTTGTAGCATAAATTTAATAAAAAACTTTTTATTACCAATTCATAAAGATCAAATTATCAAAGTTTTGATTGAGGTATTGGGTTCACCAATCAAGGAATTTACCTTTAATTATCGTCCATTATACCGTACTTTTGCATAAGTGTAAACACTTAGTGTTTCGGGTAATTACCACCGAAGTGGCGCATGGAATTAAAAGTAATTCGCCCTTAAAATGATTTTGTACGCATAGCCTACTTGGTAACTCCAATTTGAAGCGCAAGCAAGCGGAGAGTTTGGTCAGCGCTGAAGCAATAACATCCCTCTTTAGGGTCACAATTTAATGCGCTCCCCTCCTAGTACTTCCCACACAGTCCATCAAATTGGGTGAGCCGTTCTCACTTTTGTACCAAAATCATCAATCAATTAAACCATTGAAAACTTAACTCTTCAAAAACAAATCAAATTTCACCATTGTGTAGTCCGTATTATTTTTCTATTCAAAATTACCTTTTGCTTAAAACTGTCTAACATAATAAACAAACAAGTAAACAAATAAAAAATAAACAACTAAAAACAATGCGCACATAATAAATAATTTAATACGTGTAAACAAGTATCCACATGCAACTTATTTGATAAAACTCTATTAATAATCAATGTCTAGGTTAAATTAATGTATATATTAATTAGGGCTTTCACTCTCTCAATTAAAAGTAAGCCACATACATCGATAAATCGATTGTGTAAACCCATAATTAATAATATACCAAATAGCACATAATTGATTCATTAATATATATAATTGGAGTCTTCCCCAATTCAAGATTTATCGTAAATAAACATGTGATAAAAATATCTTAACAATTAAACAATATTCAAGCAACTATCCATGACAAACATGCATGTACCATCATGGATATATCATAACAATTATTCAAATAGTCACAAGATCGCATATAAATAATTCCATGTCACATAACATATTATTCATGAATTAATCACGTAACATATATATATTAATTTTAGGTTTCGATAAGGTTAACAAACAATTTTAAAACCCTAAAAAAAATTTAATGTGTTGACTAAAAAAAATTAAAGGGGTACGCCCCATAAAAATTAAATAAATCGACCCATGCAAAAAACTAAACCAAAACCCTAGATTAACCATATCAAACAACATGCAATTATTCGTTTTTTACGCGTTTACTAATTAATTGCTCATTAAAACCAATGACTCGTGATGCCACTGTTGGAATTATATAACATGACATTCAATAAATAAACCACAAACATCAAAGTATACATGCGGAAGCGTATAGGAAAGATTAACGAATAATTAATTAACATAAACAAGAATATGCGTACCTTACTTGATTCTAGCCGAACAAGAATCAAATCCACAAAACTAGCAATTTGGATGAACCCTAATTAGGGTTTATAGGATTATGTTAATTACCCCTTACCGTTTTGTAATTCAATCGAAGAATACTAACAATAATGTGTTAGTACCACTTTCTTGTACACACGTACTATACCGAATTAAAGGAATGCTAGTTTTAATTAAACAAATAACTTGAGTTGGAAAAAGGTGGTGATCGACACCTTTGGTGTGGTGTACGATCGGTTTAAGCAAAGAAAACACAAAAACAAGTTTTAGGTTTAGCTTAATGAGTACAAGAGATAAATTACAAACACCCTTGGTTTTGTATTTATACCCAAACTAACTTGGTGAACAAGTTTGAGTTGTAGATGGGTTGGGTTTGGGTCCTTATGGCCGATCGGTTTGTAATCCCCAAGGGGATTCCGGAACCTTCCCAATATTTACAATCTAGTCCTTTTCCAATTACATTTAACGACTGTTAGTCCATTACAACTAATTACTTAACGTCCGTTATGTTATTTCATTTTATTTCGTTTAATTAATAAATAAATATAACTATTACATTTAATTATTAACTTTAATTCTCATACGCAAAGTGTGCAATCCCGTGGTCTCGAGTTCGATCCTAACTCACGTCTACTAATTTATATCCATAAAACCAACAGTTTTATATGACGAACTTTATTCAAATATGATAAACATCGCAATATTCAGAATTTTTCGTTAATAAATTTTTTATGTGGTTTGATTCATCTATGATGAATTGTTTACTTAGATTACATTGTTTATTAACGTTTTTTTTAATGAATTGCTATGCTTTTCATCTATGATGAATTTTTTATTTAACAGCATATTGTTTATTACTTAGTTGTTCATCAGTTTTTTATGAAATTCTTTACTTTTTCATCTATGATAGAACTTTTGATTCATATATAATGAACAACATATTGTTCATCAATTAAATTATGTTGTTTACGAGTTTGTCGTTTTATAAACTACTTACTTTTTAATGAAAAATCAGTATGTATATTAATATTGAAAGTTGATTTAGAAAAGAAGGAGATGATAGATATGAGAAAAAATTAGATGGTGGGAAGGAAGAAATGAGGAGGGAGAAATGAGAATAAAGGACGGGGAGTAAGTTAGGAAAAGCATGAGGATGAGAATATATCCAAGTGTCAAGATCTGATGACTTTTCATATTTTATAAATACTAGGCGAGTAACCCGCGCTTAGCGGCAGCGGTTTTTAACATCACATAATTAATGATTTGTGATATTGTGGTGAGTGTTTTGTGTAGCGTTTAAAATAGAACGTGAACCCGTAAAAATGCAATTGCAAACGGTTGTACTATACGATAACTAAAGTCTAGACAAAATTCTTAACAACTATCAAACAACATATAAAAACATTCAATGGAAATGAAAGTAAACATTACATCAATTATGAGATAAAAATTAACAACACACGTTATTTGTCACGTAAAAACTAACAAGGATGGGATTCATGGTGACCAAAATTAGCGTGAATGTGATTAGCCCAAAATAAAAAAAAATAGGATAGTTTTGGCTATTTTGTAAAACATTTGGGCACGTTTAGCCCCATATTTTTTTTTTTGAAATTGACGTATTTAGTCTATTGAAAAGTTAAATGTGCACTAACGGGCTCATATTTTCTCTTAATTCTAAAACATTATAATCGTTTTTAAAGAAAAACTTATATATATATATATATATATATATATATATATATATATATATATATATATATATATATATAGCGACAGATCGTTTTGTGTTAAACATAATGTTTTGAAACCTGGTTCGACCCGGGTGGTTCAACCGGTTGAACCGTTCCCGTTGAAAAACCTGTCGATTTAAACCGAGTCAACCCGACAGGTTGGGTCAAAACAGGTCAAATTAAACAGGGTCAACCCACCGGATTTGAAGCATCCCGGGTCAACCCGGTTTTCGATATGTATTAATAGTTTCAAATTTTCACTTTTTACATTTTGGTTGTTCGTTTATATATAATATAACAGGGTACCCGCGCGTTGCGACAGCGGGTACTCTGTGACGATTAACCGGAGAAATAGATCTCGATGAGACCTGATTCACCAGTTTGTATCGGTGTCAACGGGTCATCTCTAGTTCATTTTCGGATGGCTGTTATTGGTTAGCCGAACCGGTGGCGACACCGGTTTCCGGTTGAACCCGTTGGTCCGGTCCGATTTTCAAAATTATATGTACCATCAACTTGTTAGCTTGTATGAAGCTTTGTGTGTTTTATTAATTTGTATAATGTGTATAATAACATATACTTTTCATTTTAGGGTGTTTTAAAAATAACATTAATTAGTGTGTTTAATTATTTTATATTTAGAATTACGTTGTAGCTTGTTTAAATTATACATTGTAAAAATTTTATTGTACTTTTTAGTATGAGGTGTTTTAATTAGTTATTTTTAATTTAGTAGATATGCTTTTAATTGGTTGTACAATATTAATAAATTATTGCACTTTAAGTAATGAGATGTTTTAATAATAGTATTAAGGGAAAATGACGCAAATAGACCGCGCGCCCTGAGGCTTATCACTTTCTGGACCACTTTTATTTTTAATTTGATAATAGACCGAGGGCAAGCGCTGTCATTGGGCAACTCATCGAAATTGTGACAAGTGTCCCGTATGTGTAAGGTATTGTTTTTTGGCCAAGCAAAAATCGTTGGGCAACCGTATTTTTTTAAAAGGATTTTTGGTCATTTTACATTACATAGAACGTACACAATTGAATAGTGAAAGTACATTACATATGTATTCAAAATCAATTTCCCACTCGCACAAAAACATTCATAGTTACCGTTTTTCTCTGTTTTTGCTTCTCGCATAAAAACATTGTAACTAAGTTGTTTTCACAAATGAGACCGTCTTCTTCGTCAGTCCCTCTTTTTCTTGTATCGTCAGTTATGTCACCAGCTATAAAGGTACACTGTTGAGTGCAACCCACATTGGATTGATCAAGTTTGTTTAAAAAATGTGGCCAAATATGGTACGTAAATATTTTCCTCGTTGTTTATTGTACATTATTTATTTCCAATTGGTTATATGCTTCAACAAATCGTTGTTGTTATTCGATTAATACCTTTGATTTCTCCTCTTTTATGTCTGTCTAATTCGTAATTATGTAGGGTATAATACGGTAGATGTCGTCTATTAGGTATGTAACATAACCTGGTTCATTAAAAAATTTAGTGGCACTCTCTAGACTAATAAGGAGTGGTTTATATGCATTGTATACGCAAAATTGTTTACGACGTTGGTATAGATTCCATCCATGGTCTGATTTAAATTGTTTTTTTTGTTGACCTTTTTTAAGACTATGAAGCTAAGTTAATCATTACCAGTAAACAGAACTACTTTTGGTTGATAAAGCAAAAGTTAGACGCAAGACGCCGCATCTTGTTTAGGAATACCTGCTTTGGAAGATGGATTGATCTGTTGTTTTTTGAACATGAAACGCACATCATAGATTATATGCTAAGGAAACAGCATAAAGTCGACGATTCTCACTATGATATGCCCTTCATTTTTTACATTGAAGGGCATGCTTTACATTTTGGTGGTCTTAAGTTTTGTATAATGACCGGTCTGCGGTTTGGATCTCTAACCTTTGGGTTGTATACATCTGGTTCTCTAAATTTTCGTAACAGGGTATTTCCTGACAAGCAAGGGTATATTCTAACCAACTTAGATGTTATTGGTGTTATCGAGGATGAAGAGCGGTTTCGACAGATATCTGATGAAGATGTTGTACGTCTTTGTCTTTTGTTAGCCTTAGAGGTGATCTTTATGGGTCGTTTGTTGACATGCGAGGTAGATGATACACTGATGAGGTTAGTTGATAATCTAGATGATTGGAATGCTTTTCCATGGGGTGAGCATATTTGGACTCATTTATACGACCAACTTCATATTGTATTTGATAAGCACGCGGATGACCACCTTTTAAGATTGAAGAAAGATCCAAAGCATTGTCCAACATACACACTGTCTGGATTTGTGTTTGGGTTTCAGGTATCCATTTTTCAACTTAACATTTTTACTGATTTGTATATAAGTTTATGTTTTATTTTCATTTTTTATTTTTTATTCTCATAGATGTGGATCCTTGAGTCGTTTGAAAAATCTCATGCTTGGTGGATTAAACATCCAAATGTGATACCAAGAGCACTTGCCTGGTCTAGGAAGTCCATCTTTAAAAGAACTGATCGTTCGAACCTTTTTTCAAACGTAAGCCAGTTAAACTTTGTTGTTATTTATTTATTGTTTATAGGTAAAAAAAAAGTAAACCTACACACAAAATTAGATGTTCCATTTCCACCTATCTAAGCACACAATATCTTATCAGACTCAGATTCTTCATCAAATGCTTTTTATCTGTCTGCCTTTCTTTTCATTCTACCTTGAGGCTTGCCTTTGATGGCCAAATGAATTTCATAATCAGCAATATTCTCAATCTTTCTCAGCAGTGGATGAACAATTGGATTAGTTGATTTTGTACACTGCAAATTAAGGCTATATGCTCCTCTCTACTTTTAAACTTCAATGTTGGCTCTGAAATCCCTTTACCCTTTCTAATATCAGGTTCAGTAACTACACCTTTCTGCACAGTTTCACCAATCTGTAGACTCTTAGCAATAGGTTTGGGTGCAGGGATAGGGTCAGATTGCTTTATGTTGAGCAATTGTATGGCAACCTCATTCTCAGGCTTATTTTGGTTTTGGTGCTGGTGTTATTGTGGTGCTTATAATTGTAGCAGATGTTGCCTTTGGGCTTGAAACGTTTGAATTGGCAGTGGCTATAATAATACCAGCAGTTGTTGCAGCAGTGGTTACTTCAATACTATCAGCGGATGCAGCAACACTGGCACTGATTGCCTGCACCACTTCCTTATCCTTTTCTTCAACTGCAGCCTTTAAAGAATCATCCAGTACTGCTTCTTTACCTTCCATGCGTAGCCTGAATTTGTACTCTCACTCCTCCCCTATTTGGATGCATCATCTAAACTTTTAATCATATTGCAGCTTGCCTTCTTTCCCAGTTTCTTCACTTTTCTGAATGCATGGAACCTTGGCCTTCGTAGTCTCTCCAAAACACTTACCCTGTGCTTTGAACCTCCTGATTGTTTCAGCGCGAGTTGTTGTCGAATTTTTAAGACCAGTGATCTTTGACTCCATTCTTGTGAATATATCCGTCAATTTGAGATTGAGTTTCATATTATCCTCACCACCTTGACCTGTGTAACTTGGTCCTAGAAGTTCAAGATTCTTGATAGATCGTTAACACTTGAGAACAAGAGGAGTGTATTCGAACATCAGCAGCAAAGAAACAAAACACACACATCTCTATGATGCAAAACCTTGAAACCTCTGATCTTTGCAGCAACAAATGACAAAGTGTACATCAAAACATATTAGTTTCATACTATTCTCATCACATCCAGGTGTGTTAACTCCTGTGAGAGGTGAATCATTGAAAATAATGGATTTGATGTCTCTTTACCAATAGCCATTACTACTGGAGTAGCCAAATGTTTAAGTTCAAAAACTATGGTACACTGATAACCATCGATTTTTAGCAAATCAGCAGCTATAAACGGGTTTGAAATGTCTTTACCTGTAGCCGTTTGCTCAGGACTAGTCAATTCTTAGGTGAAAGAATCACCTTTGGTGAATTGAGTACCAAATATGGTATTCCACTGCCTTTACCACAAGCCATATATTTTTGGGCTAGCCAATTCTTGGATTCCAAAAAGGAATAAGCCATGGTGAATTGATGACCATACAACCCTCAGCAATTAAGCATGGGTGAGTTGCATACCCTATGATTTTGAGCAAACCATTACAGCTATCAACAGATTTGATGTGTCTTTACCAAAGCTGTACCTTTTGGACTAGCCAACTCTTGGATGTACACAAGTCACATCTGGTGAGTTGATAACCATCAAAAAGTTATATACAACAAAACTGAAGATACAAAGAAATATATTTTTTTTTTAATTTTTTTTAACTAAGAATAATAAAACAAAGAAAGAAAGAAATACATATAAACAAAGAATGAAAGGATACAAAATACCAGAATCAAGAAGAAGCTTTGTGTTGTAGAAGCTTTGACTTGATCAACCCAATCAATTTTTCAGCATGTGTCATATCATTCCCCACTGGATCAGGAGGAACTTCCAATTTCCTTCGAAGCATACGTTTCAGCAGTTTAATGGACAAAGGATAATGCTGATCAGAAAACATATAGACAGAAAGTCCACACTTTGTCTCCACAACATGCATATTTGGAATAGGGTAAAATCTCCAAGTATCAACCTTCCACTTATGTGAATTCTTCCAAATTGAATACCCTTTACCATTTGGAGACTGAGAATCAAAAAGAACTTGAAGATCTCCCAATAAGTACAAACCAGAACCCTGTGGTGTATGAGTGGCATAATACTGTGTGACAAGTCCATGGAGAATAATCAAATCTTGCCTATCCACCAAATGAAGGATGTCTTTCAAGAAAGTAAACTGCATAGAAGAGTTATCCAACCTATATATGGTGTTAAGCTGTCCATCAGTCAATGTCCATTGTGTCAACACACCATAAGAACCCTCGGGAAAAGTTGCAAAAGAACCCACTTTGAGAAATGTTGTATCAGCAGCCTTAAGGTCCAAATGCTTAGAAGAACCACCCTTGTGAGATTTATGAACTCCAGAGGCCTTCTTCCCAGCTAATCTCACAGATCTCCTAATGGCAATGTGTCTCCTTTTGGACATCCTTTTCCCCCTCCTACCAGGTATATAAATACCCATAGAAAAAGAAGAAGGTACCTTCTCAGATGCACCAGAGGCATCTTTAGCAGGACGAGAAGAGGTAGAAACAGAAGGAATTGGAACAAAACCACCCTCTTCATACAATTTATCAAGTTCTTCTCTGGCCTGTTTAGCTCTAGCAGCTTCTTGTTCAGCTCTCCTAACCATGTCTGCATCAGATGTAGACAGATGTAATCCTTCTTGTGCAGCAGATGCAGAAGAAGGAATAGTATCAGGCTCAATAGTGCTAGTAGTTTCCTTTGGATCCATCGATGTATCAACAGCATTGGGTGAGGCTTCAGTAGAAACAACAATAGGTTCACCAGATTGTACTCTCTCAGAAGAATGTACACCTTCAGTAGGTTCCTCAGCAGAAATAGCATGAGTGCTCAGCTGTGCTCTATCATCATCAAAAGAATCCACAATCTCAACTTTCTTGGGTCTTTTGGCTTTTGGAGCATCCATACCACCCACAATCCATTTCACTTTAGAAGCTGGTGGAGTATGCTTCATGATCTTATTGTACATACTGGTCAAGTCAGAGTCAGATAAAGCCCAGACTTGCTTCTTTGTCAAACCAGATTGATATAGAGCAGAGCTCTGATTACACACCACATGTCGCATATAAGTTTTCTTCTGTGTTGCAGTCTGTGGTTTCTCCCTCTTAGCTTTAGCCCTTTGTGCAGCAATAGCTTTTCTCTTTTCAGCTGCAGCTTTCTTCTTTTGTTGTCCAATAGCCATCATTTGTGCAGCAAAGTTTTGACTATTAAAATCAGCTCCTAAAATGCTTTGAGCAAGAGTAGGATTAGAAGCAGCTTGAAGAGTGTACGAATCCCATTGCTCATAAGTAAAATTAATAGATTGTGCATCCAATTCTCTTTGTCTCTCAGGAGGCAAAGTTGTAGTAAACTGATCTGCTATCTTTTGTGCCAATGCTTGACTCTTCATCAAATCTTCATACTCTTTTAGCATTCGACCTTGCTCTAACCTTTCCATTTTTGTTACAAGATCTGAACCAAGATCTTCATCAACCATAACCCCTTTCCCTGTGTCAGAAATATCCATAGCAGGAACATTGGTAGCATGCTCATGAGAAGAATCATCGTGAGAAATATCAACAATTGGAAATGTGTCAATATTCTCAGAAGGAACACCCATTGCAGCATCAGGAGAAACATGTTGAGAAGGATCTTCAATAGGTGTATAAGATACAGCAGCATCAGGCTCCACAACAAAGGTTCTCCCAGCAACAAATATTTCATGAGTATCTGCTGAAGATATAGGACATGGTTGTTCTTGCAAAGATGATTCATGACCTTGTTCAGAGGCAACATCAACCATGTGTGCGTCAGTCAGAGGATGATCACCAGTAATAGTAGCATCATCAACACTTGGCACCTTAGAAGATTCAGTGGAATCCTTTCTCAAATATTGTTTTCTCCTTCTTCGTTTAAACTTAATAGGTTCCTTTGAGGATTCAGCAGCAATGGGAGAAGAATCATGAGTCTGTTGAGCAACATTAGCCAATAACTCAAGAGAATCCAAATGTATATCCGCCTGCTCTTCATCAGAGGAAACCACAAACTTCCTTTTGATGTTCTGCCCAAGTTTTGCTTCTAACTCCTGAACCTTCTTTTTCAACACGACAATCTCACCACCAAGTGTGGATTTGGTATCTGCAAGCTCCGTTCTGAGATCATCAACTTCTTTCACATACCTGTTCAGTAAAGCATATACAGAGGTAAGTGTAATAGGGTCCTCAGTTCCACCAGCAGATTGCTCAGTGGTAATGGGAGCTTCATTGGGCCTTTCAGGAGAAACATGTACATGCTCAAAGATAGGAGAGCTTTCATCAAAAGGCTCTCTAACTAGACTAGGTGTGGGCAGTCTAGTAAACTCAGGTTCAAGCTCATCAGGAGCAACATGAGTAGGTGGTGGACTAGGACTAGGTGACACAGGTAAAGGAGTAGATGGAGGTTGGTCAGGAGAAACATTGGATGCTTCAGCAGCTAAGGAAGGTCCCTCATCAATGGTAACTGATGGATTACCATCAGCAGCAACATTATCCTCACCAGCAGCATCATTGCCATGTGGCAATGATAACGCTACACGCGTCGTTCGGGGTCAAGGAAACTTCCTTTTCTTCGAGCAAGTTTTATAACACCCTAGGCAGTGAACCTAATCGTTGTAGTGTAGTAATTAGGGTAAGCCACGGGTATTGATATCGTTCTCTAGGGGAATAGGAATGCTAGTAAGGAGTTACTACGCTAAGGTTAAGGTTGAGAAAGATTATTTTTTATCTTTTTATGTTTTATGAAAATGGAAAGGTACGAATCTCGGGTATTGGATTTGGGGGGGTTGGTATTTCTACCGATTACTCTACTATTATCTAATTATCTAAACTAAGGTTGTGGGAGTCTATGTCTAATTAATGTGTGCTCGTATGATATTTTAAAGATGTGTTTACTTAGATTGTATTACTCCTTAATTATCTCCTATTGATGGTTGAGTGTCACGTCTTATTCCTAGTTGCGTTGTGTGTCTAAAGTTGTAGGGTATGCGTTTCTCCCTAACTCTTTGAACTTACCAAAGGGTCTTGTCTACAAACCCACTAGGGATTATAAACTCCTACTCTAAGGCGCTCTTTGGATGGTTTAGCCTACAACTACTCAGGTAATTATATTCTAAGGTTCACAAAGATGAATCAAGCATTAAGTACACAACGAATGACCTATCGCATTACTAGATCATTAATCAACTAAGATAAGAAACAACCAATCAATATTCAATAATTAAGTTTCATACTTCCTAAGCAAACACACAAATAAATTAGCCGGACATGGAGAACATGCAAGCATACACACAAATAATCAAAGACATAATTGAATTAATGAAGTAAAGACTTATCTTGATGTAACATAGGGTTTAAAACCCTAAAATACTGTACAAGACACCTTAGGTTCGGTTTTAGGTTTTTACTCCAAAGACTCTCCACACAAAGACTGAAAAATTCGGATTCTAGATATAAGATTACAATTGCGACGGCGTCACCTTATGTTTAGTGACGCCGTCGTGTCGCCGTCATTAGGGTTTCGTCTTGGCCACGTTAACCTTGCGACGGCGTCACCTTATGTCCGTGACGCCGTCCTCTTCAGCTTCTGACGTCGTCTGGATTGCATCTAGGCCGCCTGAGTAGCGACGGCCTACTCTTTCACAACTAGACGCCGTCTCTTGAAAATACGAGTTTTGGGTTCTGGCCCGTCACAATAATTTTGGGACGGCGTCGCCAATAGCACCTGACGCCGTCGCCTTCTACTTTCAGCAACTGTGAGTGTCTCGATTTTGACTTTGGCCATTTTCTTCATATATTCGCGCCTTTTCGTCCAAATAAGGGATTGTAATGTTGGGAAATTTTCTGGAGAAACTATCAGAAAGGATCCACGAATGCGGTTTCGCTACCTCCAAACTAGATAAGAGTTCGGATACCATTAGATACATGATCCTGGCCAATTACTCACAAATAGAAGGTAAAGGATATAACAATATAAAGTATATATGTGGGCTCTCTCTACACTCATAGGTTTGTGGGGTACACTCCACGATCATACATTAAAGGCACGAACAATACTGAAAACGCCCCGAATATACACAACACCTGGCAAAACTTAATTACGAAGTACTGGGGATTGAATATTTAATTAACCGATTTTCGTGTAAACGAACTCCTGTTCGTTTATTGTTCACATCCCTATAAACTATTCCAAAATTTTCCATGGTAAAACTCCCCAGCAAATTCAGGAATAAACTAGTGAAAACATAGGCAATAACGAATTATAACAAGGAAAAGTGAAAAATCCAGAGCACTTCCGTTTTACGACCTTACCGTGAATAAACCTGCTTTTCCGCGCTTATATACTTCTTTTACCGGTTTCAGTTTTAGCTCTGTGAGTGTCAACGACTTTCATCTTCCGCTGCCGCAGTCCACGATAACCGCTGCGGCAGGGTTTTAATAACACTGCCCGGTCTTGGGTTTTGAGCATAAAAGTTCTCTGCCGCAGATCAACACTTTCTCATCCGGCAGCGATGAGT
>BPTQ01000009.1:170684915-170705389 GCA_019973895.1 Chrysanthemum seticuspe
GATGTTACCATCAGTAGCATATGAATTGAACCCGGTTTCTGCCCTAAGGTTGAATAAATGGAGGGCTATTTGTTTTCACCCTTTCCTCATTCAATTCTTTTTAATTCTTCAACCCATTCAGTGCTTACCGAGACTTCATAGCTAGAACCTTGTTGGGATTATTCCAGTACTAGCTCAGTCTTAGTCCGCACTCTTCCCATATCTCATTTTTCTCCTTTTATCATCATACCTAAGGACTTCTACACTAACTAGTGGATTGTCCCTGGGTAGATCCCTCCGGTTCTAGCGGATCATGGGAACACATACCTAACCTTATCATCCTTATATCATCGTACATAAAGTAAAGTTGGTCGGTCAATTTGGTATTGTTCATCTGCCATTGGATCCAATTGAAAACCATTTGAAAATCAATCCAGATACTTGTGATATATTATCAAAACTTTTTGTGCCTGAATTGTTTTTGATAGATTTAGAACAGGTGCTCCCCCTCAACATGTGCATCAAATGTTTGAAATCGTTTTGCACACGGAGGCAAGAGGAAGAATTTACTTCTTTGATTACCATTTTCTAAAAGATATCAGCATCACTTCCCTGATCAAATCAAGAAGATAAAGCATTTCCGGGAAGGATGAGGTTTTCATAAGTTTGCTCCCCCTTAATATGTGCCTCGAGATTAGAAAAGAGTTTTGTACATACTAGAGGGAACCTGCACATTGGGATAAATGATCACGTTTCAAATCATAGGTTTAAGATAGATGCTCCCCCTCAACATGTGCATTCTAAGATTTCTTGAAATCGTTTGTCACATGTGGGAAGGACAGCATGTACATCCTTATAAAACCATTTACCGAATTATCAGTTTAAATCCAATTTAAATCACACATTCTCCCCCGATCACAATTATCAAATCATTTGAGATTTGTGATCTCTTATAGATTTAAATTGATTTTGAAAACTTTTAAGGAGAATTGTGACTTGATTATGAAAGCGTTTGAACTGATAAGGATCGGATTTTAAGACTTTAAACTCCATTGATAAAAACATGCATGTACATCTTTTGAAAACAATTTGAATGCCAAATAACTTTTTAATTTAATTGAAATCATTCTCCCCCTCAATCAATGACATAGGTTGTTGATTGAGAGATTGATGTTTTGACAAATAAGTCCAGATGATTATCAAAGATAGAGTCCGAGTTATTTTTCAAAGCATTTAGTTTTCAGCAGATAAATGTTTATAGAATCAGAGCATGGAATTTTGAAAGCATGATAGAACATGGCTCTGTTCTTTCTTTTAAAACGGGTTATTGCCTGAAATGACAATAAGCCAATGTTTCTCTTTCTCCCAAAAATATTTTTTGAATTTTTGAATTTTTTGATTTTTTTTTTTTTTGATTTTTTTTTTTATAAAAATTCGAACAACATCTAAAGTCCCGTGTCATTCTTTGAATGACAACATCAAGACCGTAGATATTATCGAATCGAGAGAAACATGACAAAATGACAATATTTTTTGAAGATTTTTTGAATTTTTCAAATTTTTATGGATTTTGAAAGTTTTATCTTTTTCTATTTGATTTTTGAGGGTTTTATAATTTTGTATTTTGTTTTTCGAATGGATATATACAAGAGATAGAAGAAGAAAGACCTTTACTCCTCGTCTTCCTCCTGAAGACGTTTGAGTGTTTCTGGTTGAAGGCTTTTCAAGCCAAGACGTGGAAGAATAAACTCAAAACGTTCTCTTGGAAGAGCTTTGGTGAAGATGTCTGCTAACTGGTATTCAGTCCTCACAAAATAGAGTTCCACCACACCGTTTTCCACTTGCTCCCTGATGAAATGATGTCGAATGTCGATGTGCTTTGCTCTTGAGTGTTGTACGTTGTTGCATGAGAGAGCAATAGCACTTTTATTATCACAGTACAGAGGGATTTGTTGAATACAAAGCCATAGTCAGTTAACTGAGATCTCATCCATAGGATTTGAGCACAACAAGATGACATGGCTATGTATTTAGCCTCTGTAGAGGAAATAGAAGTACTCATTTACTTCTTTGACGACCAGCTCACAAGCTTATCACCCAAAAACTGAGCACCTCCAGACGTACTTCGACGAGTATCTTGACACCCTGCATGATCTGCATCTGCATATGCTGTTAGTGACATACCGGTGTCCTTCGGGTACCAAAGTCCCATATTGATGGTTCCTTGGAGATATCGAAAGACCCGTTTAACCGCTTCAAGGTGCTTTTTAGTAGGCTTAGCCTAGTATCTAGCACACATGCAAACAGAAAACAAGATGTCTGGTCTACTAGCAGTGAGGTACATCAGGGATCCAATCATACTACGATATTTCGTTTGGTCTACCATGATCCCTGAGTGGTCCTCATCTAGTTTGGTTCGTTCAATCATGGGTGTGTCAACAGGGTCACTTGAATCAAATCCAAATTTCATTAAAATCTCATTTGCATATTTAGATTGATTTATGAAAATGCCTCCGGGACTTTGTGAAATTTGTAATCCCAAGAAAAATGACATTTGTCCCATCATTGACATTTGAAATTTAGAACCCATTTCATTTGAAAAACGGTCACACTCATTGGGGTCAGTCGAGGCAAATATGATATCATCAACATAAATTTGAACGTGAATTAAATGTTTGCCTGACTTCCTTGTGAACAATGTTGGATCGACTACTCCTTTGCTGAATCCGGTAGATAGAAGAAACTTTGATAGCGTATCATACCATGCCCTTGGAGCTTGCTTTAAACCGTAAAGAGCCTTCTTCAAACGATAAACGTGGGTAGGATGCTCTGGATTCACAAAGCCTTCGGGTTGGCTGACATAGACGACTTCTTTAAGATCTCCGTTCAGAAATGCCGTCTTTACGTCCATCTGATAGACTACCATGTTCTTACAAGCAGCATTAGCCAAAAAGATTCTGATTGCCTCGATTCGAACAACAGGAGCAAATGATTCCTCAAAGTCAATACCCTCCTCTTGACGGTATCCTTTAGCAACCAATCGAGCCTTGTTCTTTAACACATCACCATGCTCATCAAGTTTCACTTTGAAGATCCACTTTAGAGCAATGATCATAGCACAATCTGGAGCAGGTACTAATTCCCATACATCAAGTCGATCAAACTCATGAATTTCTTCTTGCATGGCATTGAACCAGCTGTCTTCATCCATGGCGGTTTTAACATCATTTGGTTCGATCTTAGAGAGTACGGAGTTAAAGAAGCACCACAAGGCATCGGTTGCAAGTTGTTTCCGTGTGGATACTGGACGAAACAGGTTTCCAATGATGTTGTCCAATGGATGATCATGAGTCCATTTTCAGAGGTGTTCATGTGGTTGTGGTTGAAGAACTGAAGTTGCAGAGTCAATTTCTCCTGGTGAAGATGGTTCTGATGATGATTCAGGAGCAAATACGTTCTCAAAGGGGGCATCTTCGGGAGTAGCAAAGGGATTAACTTCATCATTGATACCAGACATAGTTCCATGATGTACCCTCGAAGTTTGATGATTTGTTGATGAGACAGAGTGATCAGCAGCAGGCGCTTCTTGACTTAATGATATTGAGATTGAAGGATTGACGTCATTCACAGGAATATGAGCAGCCTCTGAAGTAGGAATTGTCAGTTCATTAGCACTTGGCTCATAATGTTCATCAAACATGGGATCAAACAATTTCTTTAAATCATCTTCAGATGGAGGTACATATGGAGTTTCTGGAGAAGAATTTGGTATAAGGGATGAACTAATGGGACTGTCTTGAAGTGGGGGTCCTGAACTGGAGTGTCCAGGAGCCATAGGACCACTGCGATAGAAACTCTCTCTGACTATCTTTATCAACCCATATGTAGACAATTTGAAGTGACCACTGATAAAGAAAACCTGATATACCAAACTTGAAACTGAAGAAGAATTCCCTGCATTTGCATCTTAAGCTTGCCTTTGTGAATTTTAACTTCAATCTCAAATAAGTGATAATTGATTAACTCCGAAGTAATCAGCTTGTGTCAAATGCCCAACACGTGAATAAACGTACAACCGGATGTGCGTCGATCCACTGAATGAACCGGAACAAATGATTTCTCGACATTAATGCATTCTTCCTAAAGGTATACATGTAGAGACAGATCTGGAAGATTCACCACAAATGTCTTCGAGCGAATGAGGTAGTCATTTTCCTTTATGTTCATGTGGTTGATTTATAGCGTGCACAATGAGAGGAACAATAATCCGTAAAGATTTGGCAAAGAAATACCAAAGAGCGGATCATTATCCATGAACAACAATCCGTGAAGATTTGGCACAGGAATACCAAAGAGCGGATCATTATTCAATAGTGCAACTTACAATATCATGATAGTCATTATAAACGCCTTGTGAAATAACTGGAGATAAGGTTTCTTGAGAATTCCAAGAAGTACTTCTTAGATGGTGAACTAGTTGAGTTAATAGAAACCGGAGCATGAGCTTCAGAAGCTGGATGATCAACATTCGTCGAAGGTTGAAAGTACTCATCAAACCTATCTTTGAAAAACAATGAATCCCAAACATTGATTCCCAATTACCCTTAGTATATTCACTCTTCATCAAAAAGAATATACACTCATCATCATCAAAAATTAAGTCGTATAACCATTCTTCAAACATCCATCATCATGTAGTATATTCACTCTTCTCCCCCTAAAAAATTGCATCCGAAGTTGCCATTTTTGATTTAACAAGTGAATAAGAGTATACACCAATGAACATAGATCCACTTGATGATTCAATGAGCGTGGAAAAACATGAAGCTTATTGATGAAGAATGTAGATGAGTATGGCCATTCATGAGAGAATTTATCATTAGCTGAAGATAAAGCGCACAGAAGAGCGTACACTTTTCTTTTCTTTGAAGAACGGGGCCTGAAGTGTTATCTGCAGACACCATAATGATGAAGTACGAGGCCTGAACTGATTTGAACAGACGTCATTGTTAAGAGCTCAGTCATATGTTTAGACCTGCCCGAATCCAAATACCAAGGGACGATTTGTACGACCTGCTTTGGACAACAGACGAAGACAGAGAATTGGAAACATTGGATCCCCACGTGCTGATGGGTTCCTTTTGGTTAGCACAAACAGTCTTTGAATCAGCAGAAACCCTAGATGCAATGGCATTATCCCTAGGAGCTGAACTAGTAGAGGCATCAGACTTAGTCAAATGACATTTTGTGCTTAATGGGATTATTCTACCAGTTGGCTTCCAAACCTTAACAGGCACTATTCTCGGCATAGTGGATCTAGTTAAAGAGCAAGGTTTGCCATTCGTGAACATTCGACCTGTTGGCTTCCACTGAAATCCTACATTGGTAAAAACCTTCCATGTAGGTTTCCAGGATTGCTTAATCTGTTTTACTTTCCAAACTTTCTTAACTGGGGTATGATTCTTAGATCTCAGAAATAACACATCACATTTATCATGATTACCAGAGAATAAACATTTTTTACATGTTTTGCAGACAGCATAAGGCCTCGAATTAATTTCAGTAAGCTTAGAGCTAATACTAGAACTAACACGATTCTTTTTGTTCAAATCAAACTTCTTGTCCCTATGGTGTTCTTTTACTTTCTTATCATGATCACTTTTAGTTTGCGTAATCCTATCCTTCTTTGCATTGCTTCTAGGTTTTGACCCGCTAACTTTAGTGTCAATCTTAACATCTGTAGAAGTAACGATGGGAACATTACATGGCTTCACTACTTTCTGCATTCCTGGTCTAGAAGTGCTGGGATCTGAAATTCTAGGAGGCACATCAAAGGTTGCTTGCTTGAATTTCGACATGGAACAAGGCATATCAAGGGTCACATGTTTGGCTTTAGGCATAGAACAAGGCACAACTATTCTATCTCTCCTATTGTTAGATTTCGGACTTGTGACAATTACATACTCTAAGAGTTCCTGAGATCGTTTGGCATCCATGCAGGCATAGGCTATAGTACTATCAAAAGGTTTTTCTAATCTTTCATCTTCAACAATCTCACGGAGACCCTTCAAACTTTCCTTAAGGTATGAGAGATATGCTTTATGTGAAAGTTCATTATTCCTAATGGGCGGAGGAATATATAACATATCGATAGTATATTTATCACAATCAGAAACCTTAGGAACAGAGTATTTGCAATTGGGGATTGGCAACTTTCCTTTCACCTCATGCTTCAGATTCTCAATATCGTTAAGTAAAGAAGTTATCTTTTCAATTTGTTTATCATGATTAACATTAAATGAATCACATAACTCTTTGTTTCGATCATTAACCTTTGAAATTTCAGCTTTAAAACAATCATTTTCCTTTTGCAAGTTATCAATTATGTTTTGAAGTTGGAAATTCTGAGAATCTAAAGGTGGCGGCATATGGGAACCAGTCACATCCTTCTTTTCACCTTTCAGTTGTGAAATTTGGGCTTTCAATCTTTTGATCGTGTGGCAATGAGCTCGAATTTGTTCATCACGTTTGCTAATTTCAAAAACTGCATCAAACTCAGGAGCATCAGAGGATGTCTTGATATTTGAGGTTTTAACATTTTCTTTGAGATGTTGATGTTTTAATTGCAAAGCAAGATGTTCAACTTCTAATTTAGAATAATGTTTGACCAAGTTATCATGATCATCCTGTTCTATTTTCTCATGCAATTTTGAATTTGTTGTTTCAAGCTCAATGACACGATCATGGGAGACTTTCAGAGCAACAGATAATTCATGAAATTGAGAAGCATTAATGGAACAATTTGTAGCAGTGAAAAACACATCTTGAGTAATACATTCAGAAATCAGATTCTCATTCAGTGTATGCAAGTTCTTCCTCTCAATCTCATTATATTTTAATTTTCTCTCATAATCACTAACCTCAACAATCATTGCATCAAATTCCTTTTCCATTTCTTTAATGTCTGAATTCATTCCTTTTTTAAGACTCTCAAAATGATCTTTTAGTTGTTTAAAGAAAGGCATGACTTCAGTTAAATAACATTCTTTAGTTTGCTCAAAACCCCTTTCTCCTTCAGTAATACCAGTGGGTGTGATCCTTTTCTTGCAAGTTTTCTCAAAATCAACAAATAGTTGAAAGATAACATATTGACTAATTAAGGTCTTGCTTTTAGTGGCAATTGTTCTAGGAACAAGATGCATTGGTGTATTCGGAGGATACACAGTCGCTCTAGGCATTTTCCTAAGGGGAGGGTTCGTTACAACAAGATTCTCTGCTTTTTGCTTATCTAAATCCTTTTTCCAGAACACTTGTTCAGGGGTTAATAGAGTCTGAGGCTTAAACTTGTTCAAGGAGATCCAACTTTCTTTAGTGTAATTATGGAGTTTAATCGTTATGTTATTCTTTTTACACTCAGGATCATTTAGCTTCTTATCCATTATCTCCCTAGATGCAATATCTAGTTTTCTATCTTCCTCAGTGCACTCAATGCAACTAGGTGTCTGTCTATGTTTAAGAATCTCATTTCCATCATAGATTACATTTTGAGCTGCTTTTGCTTTCTTACCATACTCAGGATTGGGTTTATCTATAATGGGAACACTGTGCTTATCGCTTAAGACTCTGTGCTTAGTGATCATGTGAGCAGTCTGAATGGTATTCCCTTGTACGTACAACTTATTTTCAAGCTTGTTTTTCAAAGTTTTTAGATTAGAAAAATCATTCAAAAGTTTTGATTCCTTAGCCTTGAATTCTTGCTTAAGCATTTTAACATTTTCTTAAAGTTCGTGTTTTTGCTTAGCAGTTTTAGACAGCTTTTCTTGTAAGGAGTTTAACTCTTGTTTTAATACTTCTTCTCTAAAATTACTTTTTCTAATGATTGTACGTATTTGGACATCCATTTCCTGCTCACGGGTTGTCAACTCAAACTTAGCACGCTGTTCATAAATAGCAACTTGATCCTTATAGGTATTGAGTTCAGTGGTCAAGGAATCATCAGGCACAAATGCAGTGTACTCATGCAATTCATAATCATCATTTTGAGAAGAAGATGCATACCTAGGTACTGCAGAAACTTTCATGCAACTTTCCTCTGCATTAACGTGCACAGGTTGTGGCCGGTGCATCTCTATCTTGGGTACATCCGAAGCTTCCATGGAGCGTTCCTTTGCATTAGCTTGCATGGGTTGTGACTGGTGCACCTCTCTCTCTTGTGAACATGAGCATGAAGATTCTATTTTATCATTGTCCGACTCATCATTATTTGTTATCTCTAACATTCTGCATTCAGCAACACCCGATTCTTCCACAGATACATTACCCAACTTATCACAACAATCTCTCAACTGTACCTGACACTCATTCACTTTTTCATCCTTTTGTGCAGTTTCCTCAATGTACTTTTTTACATTATCCATGAGTTGGATAAATGTCTCAATGAATTCCTGAATTTCCATTCCAGTATGTTTTTTGAAGGAAATTCCAGTCAAGTGTTGATCGTAATCTGCTGAATATTCCCCACTGATGAATGGCTGAAATTGTTTGTAGATTACTTGAAGAGCTGCACTGGAACCATCTTTTTGAACTTCTTCATTGGTAAGTTGCAGCTTTAAATGCTCTAAGTTCAACAGCAAGCTTCTTGTCAATGTAGGTAAGTCCTGGCGGAAAAGAGCACTACATGTTCGATCCCCAGCTATGGATAACAACTGTATGAGGTGCAGATGAAGTAGTTGATAGGGCTCAATGCTGCATTCCATTTGCATGGCATTCTGTAGCAGGTGCAATTCATTCTCATTGTACTCAGAACATGAAGATCTCACATTCTCGTTGTTTAATTCAAACATCTTTAATCGTTCAGTGTAGCATCCATTACCATTATTATCCACAGCATCATACAATTTAAGCACTTCTGAAATCACTGGGTCAGTAGAGTAAGACATGATGTGGTAGAATGCACGGGATTTTACAAGTCTATGATTTAAACCGAGAAATAGAATCTTTCGCGGGATTTTACTAAAATCAAGACTAAACCGTTAAGCAATGACCAATGGAATGTGTTAAGACGACTAATGGATCGACACAATGATAGACAATTGTGTGTTAGGTCTTATGATTGTTTGTGGGATAAGCAGAGATGTTGTTTGGTTGTGATTCGGATTGGTTTATGCCCGTTTTTCCTGAGAAATTTAGGTCTAAAAACTTAAAACCCTCAATAACTTCTGTTCGAAGCGGATTTAGACCTCGAAGATTGACCCGAATGAACTTTGGTTAATTGGGCGTGCCATTCTCCTCATTCTCACGGTCGTTTTGATGGATAGAACGCTGAAAACGGAGTTACGGTTCAAAAGTTATGGCCGTTTGAATTTTTGACGGGAAAAACTCAACCAAGTCGCTACGAATTCTTGAACCAAGTCGCTAACAACTAATTCGCTATACCACCAAGTCGCTAAAGTCCCAAGTCGCTAAATAGCAACTCGCTAAGCCTTAAGTCGCTAGCAAAATTTTGGCAGCAATTCGCTAATCAAGTCGCTAAAGATTCAAGTCGCTAAATAGCAACTCGCTACTGACCAAGTCGCTAACACCAAGTCGCTACCCGTAGTGGAGAGTCCACTACTTGTACTGTAAGTCGCTAGGCCTAAGTCGCTAGCTCCCAAAACTGCAACTCGCTACAGAATTGTAAAGCAAGTCGCTACGAAGAAACAAATCCGTATGTCAAGTCGCTAGCAAGAAAAACAACATAAACATCACTTTTCAATCCAAAAACAACCCAACCAAGATGATTCAAGCTTACCAAATGAAATCCTAAACACTTATGATGATTCTAAACATAAAAGTACTAACAAAATCCAAGCTTTAACACAAGAAATCAACCAAATGATGCACAAACCACTAAACTTTTTCAAACTCAAAAACCACCTAAAAACCACTAGAAATCCAAAGATGTGCAAGATATGATCTAACCATGGCTCTTGATACCAATTGTTTGATATTAGTTTTCACATACACATCAAACCATTAACATAAGTAGGCGTATAAGTGGAATTCTAGAGAGACAAAGTTAGAGGTTTAGGGAACTTAGTGAGAGAAAGTGAAAGATATTATTATGAGCTCCAACTCTCTACCTTGGGAGGTAGAGAGTATTTATAGTCTTACATAAATCGCCACACATCGGGCTGTGGATCAGGCATACAGTGGGTAAAGACCCGTCCGTCCTCCACGGTGTTACATAACTAAATACTACTTAACTAAAAAGAACTACGACTACGAGCTTTCTAACGATTACATATACTTGAGGTGACCGACTCTTTAATACCTGGAATTTCTAATTCCTAACAGAATAGTTCTGACTTTATTCTCTCTTTGCATAGCTAGTATCTCTTCAGCAGTTTTGGGACCAACAATGGTAATAATACCATTAGCATCTTTGACACACTTCTTCAAACTGTTACCCTTACGAACAACTTCCCAAAGATTCCAGTCAATATTGGAGATCCAATTCTGCATCTTCATAGCCCACAATTCATACTCCTCCTTCTTGAGATATGGGAACTTTGCATTGCTTGAGATTGAGTTGTTGCAAAGATGTGGTGTTTTGATTCTGAGTAACTTCAGTTTCATTGTCTGACCCAGGCATTGTTATGGTTGTTTTGGTTGTGAGGGTGTAACGTAAAAGATTTTCTTAGTATCACAGAGACTCTCCCGAGGCTCTGAAACCACTTGTTGAACCTAAGACCTTGATAGATCTTTGAGCGCTCGTGAATCGTTAGTAATGTTTATGTAATCACAAACACACTAATAGAAAGTCTCTATTACTTGTATTCTAAAGCGGAAAACAAACACAAGTAACAACATAGATAACTAAGAATACTTTGATCCTCTATGGATCTTTCAATAATACTAAAAACTTGGTTTTCAAACTCGTACATCATACATACTAATGTGTTTCTTTTATAGATAAGGAACCCTAAACCGTTTCACAAGAAACGTATAATCATAAAACTAAAAGAAGATATACATTATCACTTCCTAATAAAGCTCATGCATATCCTAACTAACTATAAAATACGCGGAATAACTATATCCGCAGAAACAAGCTACACGGTTTTACTACTTCCGAAGAAACACTTCTTCAGCAGAATACATGAACTTCAGCAGAATCCGTCAGCAGTATCTTCAGCTAGGGGTGAGCATGGTGCGGGTTGGTGCGGGTTTTGGTAAAAACCGAACCGCATCCGCAATTGCGGTTTTTAAAAAATGAGAATCCGCAACCGCGCGGTTTTGCGGGTTTGCGGTTCTGCGGTTTTTGCGGTTTTGCGGGTTTTGCGGTTTTTAAAGTTTTTTTTTTCAAATTCAATTTTTTGGTATATATTTATTATAAAATAAATATATCATATGGTTACTGATCTGTGCAAAACAGTCAAGTCAAACAGACTTAAAACAGCTCAGACACAAATACAATTAAGATCAGAGAATACAGGGGATTCCCGGGTCGTTTAGTCCCAAGGAGACTCAATGGTGTGTACAACACTGATTCAGAGGATAGAATGATCACTAAGGATAGTGATCTGTAAAGGTTATGATTAGAAATTACACTACTGATTGATTTGGAATAGAATTGGACACAGGATTGGAAAGCACAACAACCAGATCAAAGAAACGTAAACGTAAGTTTTAAAAACTACGTATACGCACAAAATAAAAAGTGAAAACTAAGAAATAAAAGGCCTAAAAATATAAAAAAGACATTTTTGGAATCCTAAAAATAAAAGAAAATTATTAGAAAAGAAAAATTATTTTTAACACTATTTAATTTATTATTATTAATTAAAAACTATTTTAACTATTTAATAAATACTCTAAAATAAAAGAAAATAGGAAATAAGGCTAGAAAAATAAACTTATGATTCTGAAAAATCTAAAATACTATAAAACTAATTTTAAAACTAAAAATATATTTTTCACACTTTTATTCTAATTATTACTAATTAATTATTATTTAAAATATACTTAAATACTAGAAAATAGAAAACAAACTTGGAAAAATAAAATTTTAACTTTGAAAAATCTAAAATATGATAAAACTAATTTTAAAACAGAAAATAAATTTTTTAGACTTTTTAATTATTTATTACTAATTATTTATTATTTATTAACTATTTATAATTATAATAAATACTAAAAAGATAGAGAAAAATCTGAAACTTTTTCTAAAAATCCTATATGATAACAGAAACCTAAGAAAAAGAGAAAAACAAGTTTTGCTTATTAATAAGTTAAAAAGAAAAATCAAAAAGCTAAAAAATCTTAAATAAACGCTATCACTATTTTTATATTGATGTTTTTGTGATTTTTATTTTTGAAAATTACTTATATACTAATAATATGAAACTTTAATAAAGACAAAAAATTTACAAAAGTCAAATAAGCAGTTTTGATAGCTTTTTGGTCCAACAGTGGCTAAAATAAGCTTGTTTGGTGAAATAAGCTCAAACAAGCTTGCAACTTGAAATAAAAGCTCAAAATAGATTTAAACAAGCTTATTAAACAGAAATGAGGCTAAAAGATTCCAAGAAGCACACTGATTAAGCTAAGAATAAGCAAATAGCACTTAGCTATTGAGACAGAAATGGGACAATATATAAGCTATGTGCAGCCCTAGCTAACAAGCTCAAAAATGAAAAACAAAACTTGATATTACAAGAAGACCAGGTTGGCTTTCCAAAGAAGTAGAGAACACAAGAATTGGACAGGTAATGAGCTTAATGCAAGCTTTTCAATATGGACCCAAGTTCTGTGCACATGACAGATTTTGAAATAGGTACCTCACAAAAAGCTAACTAAAAAGCACTCAAACAGCTAAGAAACAGAGAACTATCATTTTTCTAATTTTCTTTAGCAGCTAGACTTCAATTCCCCAAAATCTTATAATATGAATCTCTTTAATAAGCCCACAATGAAATTCCAAACTTTATTCAAAAACGACCTTTTGCAATTTTGACTTTTTGAGAAAAACCAAAAGTTGACCAAAATGAGATTTGATCTGATCTAAAGCACTTGATATGTTGTTTTAAAATGTAATGAGACTAACTAGAGCATGATTAACCACTTTTGAACACAAAATCAAGATCCAACTTTTGAAAAATCCAACAGTGGACTGCTGATACAAGATTATGTGATTTTTTGACTTTTTGCTAAGAAGAACTTGATTTCATGACTGAACTAAGTTACTTAGACCTGTTTAGACAGTTTTCCAACAAAGCCAAAGACCAAAACACCTTTGAACACACTAAACCAAACACACCTTATGTTGACTGTATTGAAGTTTTTTCAAACCAAATCACAATTGTAAACCTCAAACTTGATTTAAGACCTTATATTATCATTAACTAAGACTAAACAAGCTTGAATCCACAGAAATAATGACTTAAAACTAAGGATTTAGACTTAAACCATTTTGACTGCCCAAATGATATTTTCTCAAAACACAAATTTAAATTACCAAACTACTGATTTTAATGATCAAATATACTAAGTTATAAATAGTAAACAAATAGAAATAGGAATTAGAGCTAATGAACAAGCAAAACAGTAAAATGCTAAAATGATCAAAAGAGCTTACAAAAGCTTCCAATGCTTAAAACTGAGAACCAAGACCAAGTAGAACTTCCTATAGAACCCCCACAGGTTCACTAACCCAAGGCCATCCAATATCAACCTTGCTCCAGCTGTGAACACCTTCTCAAAGTGATTTTTGATTTTATACCTATTTAATTGGTATTTTTGATATTTTTTCTGTTTTGATTCTAAACTGATTTTTAGTGTATCTAATAGCTTATAAAAGCTATATGGGAGCTTACATGAGTTATTCTAGTCCATACAAACAACAAACAACATCATTTGAAACATTTGAGATTTTGCATAATTATGAGATTTTTCATAAACTGTAAATAGAACTTGTAACTGAAATTGATGATTCACAGAAGATTTATTATAGCATTGAAACTTAAAATACAGAGTTTGAAGATAAAAACATACACTTAAACTTGAGAATACTTAAAAACGACAATAAAACTTAAAATTATACTAGATAGCCCTTTTCTCCAATGCAACTCTCTTCCTTTATAGACTTTTTCTCATCTCTGATAACCTCTGAATGTATCCCACCAACATTTAGCCATTGGATCTCTCAAATTAATCATAACCGTCCAAGTTGCATATTTGGCGCCAAAAATTTCTTCAAAGCAGGTTTTTGCATTTAAGGGATTTGGTTGAGATAATTTAAAGGTTTTGGAGTGTATAGGAGTTGGAGGGAACATGGCATGGAGGGGGGTTGAAAATATGTTGAAAACCAGTCATGGTTTTGGAGAATCAGGCTTGGAGAGACACTGCTACAGTGTCTCTGGTTTTTGAGCGCGTATTTGGGTGGGTTTTGACTTTGGTTGACCACAGAGTTAATAACACGGGGGGTCCAATTTGGTTGTGGCTGGGGTTCTTTTTGATTTGGACTGGGGGTCAAGGTGCAAGGGTCAAGGCAGTTGGGCTATCATTTGGATTTTGGGCTTGATATTGGGCTTTGGATATTAAAGTGTCCGTTTGGTTTGGTTTAGTAAACAAGGACCAAAAGTGTAATTTGACCAAACTTCAAGGACTGAAATTGAACATTTCCAAACTTCTCATAAGGACCAATTTTGACAAACATTGATAAAACAAGGGCCCTTTTTGCATAAAATCCATTTTTAAAGTCCAAGGACTATTTTTGCAATTTTCCAAAGTTAAGGGACCTTTCTTGCCAATTGACCAAAGAATCATTCAAGGATCATTTTAAACAACTTAGAATACTTCAGGGACCTTGAATGATAAATTTCCACATTTTTGAATTTCCAGGGACTAGATTTGACAACTTTTAAAACTCGGGGGACTAAAACTGCCAATTTTGCAAACTTGATACATTTTTCATCTGATTTTGATATTTTTGCAATTAAAACACATAAAACACTGATTTGTGATAATTTGATCATTTTGATGTGTTTTTGAGTGTTTTCAGATGATTTTGCAGTTTAGATTACACAAAAATGATGAGTATTTGGACACTCATCAGTTACATAATGAGTAAAAACATATATATACTAATGTTGGGTAGTAGTATGAAATTATAAATCTCTAGAATAATAAAAGTCAAATGAGATGAATTTTTTTAAAATTTCGACGATATGTTGATAGAAAAACAAAATTATATAATATAAAAACTCAGACAATAATTAACTAATAAAATTCGTTTGAAATAACTAATTATGAAAATATTAACAAAAGTTTTTAATCATACAAAAATTATAGAATATAGTTGGTTTATTTAAAATAAAAATAAAAATATATTTGAATATGACTTTGCGGTTCGATGCGGTTTTTTGGTGGAAATCGAAACCGCACCGCAAAATGCGGTTTTTTTATTTTCAAGAACCGCACCCGCGGTTTTTGTTGCGGTTTCGGTTTTTGCGGTGCGGGTTTTGCGGTTTTGTGCGGGTTTGCGGTGCGGTTTCTGCTCACCCCTATCTTCAGCAGAATTCTTATTTAGAGAATTCCCAACAATAAGTTTCATGGTATCCTCATGATAACCTAACTAGCAGTGTTTTCGTAACGCTAACAGTTTCTCCATGCAAGCTAGCTGTTGGAACAGTTTTGCACTCCAATCTTCCAACCAAGTTATTATAATTTTTTTTACACAATGTTATTATTATTATTTTTTTTGTTATTTATTTATTTATTTATTTAATTTTTCAATTCATTGTTTTTTTTCGTTTTTTTTTTATTTTTTTTATTTTTTTTTATTATTCTTTTTTTTGACACTAAAAGGTCCAGCAGCAAAGCCCAAAAAAATCCTAGTGTTCATAAACATAGTAGTTATAACTTATAAGTGTAACCCAACCACAAAAGCATGATATCCACTAGCAGGATTTAACAAAAAGAATAAGCAATTGAATCATACACACTAGCCGTACTATGATTTCCAATAGCAGTACTACCTTTGTTACAAAGTTTTGAAAAAAAACATTTTGAGACTTGAGACCAAGTATGCATGAAATTTACAATCCAAAACTAGTTGATTTAAAGCCTTCAATGACTAGTCGATCCTTCAACGCAGTTCTAGAACGTGCAGCAGCTTCATACTCACCTTCAGTGGTGGAATTCGCCATAACTATTTGCGTCTTACACTGCCATGAGATAAGTCTGCTTTCCAAAAACTGAGCCTCTCCATTTGTAATCGTTCGATCCCAGCAGTATATTGATTACCCTAGCAGCAGTTATGGTAACACAAGCAGTAGTTAACAGTTGGAGCAACATATCAGGAACTACATAAGCAGATGAGTTTCCCAAAAGCAGTAGTTTCTATACAACCCAAGATCGTGCATGAAAACGTTCTCCATTATCTAAAACGTCCATTAGTAAGTAACATATTGCTTACCAGCTGTAAGCCATGTCAACAGCACATACAAACACGACAATTGTATTCTTGTATTTACCTTTGACCACATAAATAAAAAGTCACTTTTATTAATTTCAGACGTTGACTAACTATATCCTAATACACAGCCAACTTTCTTTTAGGTTTTTATTCCTCTCAACGAGACTGTTAAACACTGGTGTCTTGCCCAATTTAACATACCTACAGGAGTGGTAACATTCTATGATAGCGGCGACATGCGTGACTATGAGTCACATGTATGGTATGTCCGTGTTAGGGAGTGCTTACAGGTATCTTCTTATTATAACCCACTCATATTATTACTTGTTTGTTATACTTTGTGATCAGACACCATGCTTCTTATAACCAACATATATAATAAAATTACGGACAACACATACATAAATAAACTTATACAGTAATTTGTTATACTTTGTGACCAGACACGAATACACCATGCTTGTGAGTAGTTGCCCATTATTTGTGTCTAGTTGCCCAAGAACAAATTTACTGTTGGCCAAAGTTTCTTGGGTGTTGTGTTATAGCAGTTTGACTTTGAGTTTTGTGCACACTAGTTCCCTTCAAGTACATGCAACTATGTACCACCATCATTTCTTTACATCTATTCACCATTAATAAACCGTCCTTCTTATTTGAAATCCCAATTTTTATTTACCACAACCAACAACATAGTTTCTCATAAACATTTGTTATACTTACTTGTCTATACTCTATAGTAGTAACATCAAACGAATACCACAACCAATAACAGATTATCTAAAATATGTGTACATTAACTAGAACCAACCAAAAATAAAGTACATAAATCTGCTTGCTTCGGTATTTTAACAATTTATTTTCCTGATTTTAATTTACATTGTGTCCCGCACATATAATACGATATAAGAAATATATACTTAGCTAGCAAGCTTGATTACTTTTAATTTACAACAGCACATAAGGTTTATGATTTAATAGGGCCACATATGATTTAGTTTCCCATCGTATGTATGTGCTTGCCCAAAAACAATTAACTTATTGGACACAAGTTTCTTTGTGCCTTTTTTGTGCAATAGTTAAAGTTGAAAAATTAATGGACTAGTTCCCTTCAAGTACATGCCACTAGCTACCACCATCATTTCATTACGTCCTTTCCTTATTAATAAAGTTTGTCCTACTTATGTGCATCCCCGATTTGGGTTTTTTACAAAATATCCATTCAATATTGAAATAGCACAGCCAAGTGCACACTTAGTCAGACTTTATGATATAAAAGTCTGAGTTATATTATGGTAGTGTATAAATAAAAACGATATGCACATCTAATAATAGCATATGTGTGTTAGTTGATGTAACCAAAAAGTAATCAATATAAACCTGTTTAATGGCGTCTATTTACAAAACATACTCAATTAATACTTTTTCTAACCCAAGGGACGTAAAATTTTATTGCATTTGGAACTAAACAAAATTCAAACTGGTTAAGTTGCCCCCAAACTGAAACTAGTTGCCCAAAATGGTTATCTTGTGGCCAGGAATCGGTTGAGTACAAGAGAAGCTTCATTAATTAAACTTGGCCGAATGTGCAACAGTAATTACTTGACATGACTCAACTATTCACCACTTGACTATCCACATTAATTCAGATAGATGATAACGCTACACGCGTCGTTCGGGGTCAAGGAAACTTCCTTTTCTTCGAGCAAGTTTTATAACACCCTAGGCAGTGAACCTAATCGTTGTAGTGTAGTAATTAGGGTAAGCCACGGGTATTGATATCGTTCTCTAGGGGAATAGGAATGCTAGTGAGAAGTTACTACGCTAAGGTTGAGGTTGAGGAAGATTATTTTTTTGTATTTTTATATTTTATGAAATTGAAAGGTACGAATCTCGGGTATTGGATTTGGGGGGTTGGTATTTCTACCGATTACTCTACTATTATCTAATTATCTAAACTAAGGTTGGAGGAGTCTATGTCTAATTTATGTGTACTCGTATGATAGTTTAAAGATGTGTTTACTTAGGTTTTACTACTCCTTAATTATCTCCTATTGATGGTTGAGTTGTCACGTCCTTATTCTTAGTTGCGTTGTGTGTCTCTAAAGTTGTAGGGTATGCGTTTCTCCCTAACTCTTTGAACTTACCAAAGGGTCTCGTCTACAAAACCCACTAGGGATGATAAACTCTTACTCTAAGGCACTCTTCGGATGGTTTAGCCTACAACTACTCAGGTAATCATATTCTAAGGTTCACAAAGATGAATCAAGCATTAAGTACACAACGAATGACCTATTGCACTACTAGATCATTAATCAACTAAGATAAGAAACAACCAATCAATATTCAATAATTAAGTTTCATACTTCCTAAGCAAACACACAAATAAATTAGCCGGACATGGAGAACATGCAAGCATACACACAAATAATCAAAGACATAATTGAATTGATGAAGTAAATACTTATCTTGATGTAAAATAGGGTTTAGAACCCTACAATACTGTACAAGACACCTTAGGTTCGGTTTTAGGTTTTCACTCCAAAAAGACTCTCCTAAAACTGAAAAATTCGGATTCTATATATAAGATTACATATGCGACGGCGTCACCTTATGTTTCGTGACGCCGTCGTGTCGCCGTCATTAGGGTTTCGTCTTGGCTACGTTAACCTTGCGACGGCGTCACCTTATGCCTGTGACGCCGTCCTCTTCAGCTTCTGACGCCGTCTGGGTCACATCTAGGCCGTCTGAGTTGCGACGGTCTACTCCTTTAAAGCCCGACGCCGTCTCTTGAAAATACGAGTTTTGTCTTCTGACCCGTCACAAAATCCTACGACGGCGTCGCAGTTAAGCAGTGACGCCGTCGCCTTCTGTTTTCAGCAGCTTTGGGTGTCTCGATTTTGACTTTGGCCATTTTCTTCGTATATTCGCGCCTTTTCGTCCAAATAAGTGCCATTCCATCATTTTGCCTTCAAGAGACCTAAAAAGTGAAAAGGAACGATATTAAGCAATAACGGATACAAAAGTGATTAAATAAGGGCTAAAACGACCCCTCAAAATGGTACCTTTTAAAACCTTATCAAATATCCCTACACTTGGTATTTGCTTGTCCTTAAGCAAATGTGCTTTTAGCCAATTAATTTATAAGTTAGGGGTCATGAAGCATTGATTCAAAACGGTCCACAACACATATAAGCCCCGCAAAAGTCATAACAAGTACGGAAATTACATACTAGCACCTCACATGGGGTGTTTGGATACTCACATCTCTCTCGGGTGTATATATGAAATATAACAAATAGGAAATGGAAGATAAACAAGTTAAGCCCAATTTAATCACAATCTCATTATTTTTGAGTTCACATCCCTACACGGATATTTAGGGATAATAAAACTACAATGGCATCTCCTACCATCTCATTTTCACATACTTTTTTTTTTTTAGCTTTTTTTATCTTTTTCTTTTTTTTTTATATCTCATTTTTTTTTTTTTTTTTTTGTATGCCCGACGGTAGGATGTAGATAGGAAATTTAAATACAAACAAATAAAGGCAACGGATCTCAAAATCTCACAGCTCAGAACCGAATCGTTGTGGTAATAAGCATACGAACATTGTATCTCTAAAAACTGAACGGTGGTGATTTATCGGATAGGGTGGTTTGGGAATAAAGGGATGGCATTCGGATTGTAATGTTGGGAAATTTTCTGGAGAAACTATCAGAAAGGATCCACGAATGCGGTTTCGCTACCTCTAAACTAGATAAGAGTTCGGATACCATTAGATACATGATCCTGGCCAATTACTCACAAATAGAAGGTAAAGGATAAACAATATAAAGTATATATGTGGGCTCTCTCTACACTCATAGGTTTGTGGGGTACACTCCACGATCATACATTAAAGGCATGAACAATACTGAAAACGCCCCGAATATACACAACACCTGGCAAAACTTAGTTACGAAGTACTGGGGATTGAATATTTAATTAACCGATTTTCGTGTAAACGAATTCCTGTTCGTTTATGGTTCACATCCC
>BPTQ01000009.1:170706641-170953331 GCA_019973895.1 Chrysanthemum seticuspe
TTTACGTTTCTTTTGAAAACGTGTGTAATCCTCCCTACACTTATCCCTTATGTAAAATACCTTTATATGCAATTAAGACGAGGTTAAAAACAAAATAAAGCATTTTTACAAATTTAAACATGAGGATAAACAATTAATAAAAGATATATGACACTAACAAGCAAACAATTAAGCATGGGTTGCCTCCCACGAAGCGCTTTTCTTTATTTAAGAGTCTTGTAGCTAGACTCGAAGTCGTGCTCCTACGTTTTTTCGTTTTGCATCCTTAATGAGAATTCTATCATGTTGACAAAATTTTCATCGACTCTATACCTAGGCCCTAGGGTCAAGCAATCCTTGTAATAATGCCTCCTTCTTTCCCACATGAATTTATAACCTTTTTCAACATCTTCCTTGCTTTTGTCCTCAAAAGCTTTGATGTTGTCTCGATCATAAATGGACAAGTGGCCATACTCAGTTGTTTTCCAAGGCATCCTATAGGTGATCTCATCGGTTCCTTCCTTAAACCTAACTGTTCCATCATGCTTGTTATGGCTCATTCTAGATGTTTCAACAAACGGTTTCCCTAGCACTACTTGGGATAAACTATAGTCAATGACGCATCCTACATCTTCTAGGACCATAAAATCAACTAGGTAGGTGAAATTTCCTATAAAGACATGCACGTCCTTGACTCTTCCCACAAAGTTGCAAACTCCTCCCGGATACTTAGGGTCTCTCCTAATATTGAGTCGCTCATTCATAATGTCATTGTAGACAGCAGATAAAATTACATTGATGGGAGATTCCGTATCTATGTAAGCGTGGTCGACACTCCTATATCCGATCATACAAGGGATTTTTAGGTTCCAGGGATTTCCCCTCCTAATCTTTGGGCATATCCTAATGATAGGTGATCGTGGATTATCGATTATGTATTGATGGTACGCAATCTCTTCCTTAGTGGGGTAAAGATTGAAGTAAGCACTATTTTCCACATCCACGTTGTTGTTTATCATGCCATTGTCCGAATTACTGCTAATCATAGAGCCAACTACAGCAGCGCTGACTACTTTCTCAACAGCTTCCCTAATTGTACTATCGAACATTTTCTGCAAATCCTGAAGGTCGGTGTTTCTACTCACATAGCGGCTTCGACGGTTGTGTTGGTTATTGGGTTGGGTTTTGAGTGACATTGAATTTTTTGGTGTTGGGTTATCAAGTGGTGGTTGGTTATCATCCTCCATGATGAAAAGTGATGGGGTTACGAACAAAGGTCACGAAGAAGGGGGATAAACTAAGAGAAAGCTAAAAAATGAGAAAAAATTTACTTGATAGGAATCAAGCAAAGAACCTAAACGAGGTGGACTACTAACTAGCTATTCTATTCCCCGGCAGCGGCGCCAAAAACTTGATAACGCTACACGCGTCGTTCGGGGTCAAGGAAACTTCCTTTTCTTCGAGCAAGTTTTATAACACCCTAGGCAGTGAACGTAATCGTTTTAGTGTAGTAATTAGGGTAAGCCACGGGTATTGATATCGTTCTCTAGGGGAATAGGAATGCTAGTGAGAAGTTACTACGCTAAGGTTGAGGTTGAGGAAGATTATTTTTTTGTATTTTTATATTTTTTGAAATTGAAAGGTACGAATCTTGGGTATTGGATTTGGGGGGTTGGTATTTCTACCGATTACTCTACTATTATCTAATTATCTAAACTAAGGTTGGGGGAGTCTATGTCTAATTTATGTGTACTCGTATGATAGTTTAAAGATGTGTTTACTTAGGTTTTACTACTCCTTAATTATCTCCTATTGATGGTTGAGTTGTCACGTCCTTATTCTTAGTTGCGTTGTGTGTCTCTAAAGTTGTAGGGTATGCGTTTCTCCCTAACTCTTTGAACTTACCAAAGGGTCTCGTCTACAAAACCCACTAGGGATGATAAACTCTTACTCTAAGGCACTCTTCGGATGGTTTAGCCTACGACTACTCAGGTAATCATATTCTAAGGTTCACAAAGATGAATCAAGCATTAAGTACACAACGAATGACCTATTGCACTACTAGATCATTAATCAACTAAGATAAGAAACAACCAATCAATATTCAATAATTAAGTTTCATACTTCCTAAGCAAACACACAAATAAATTAGCCGGACATGGAGAACATGCAAGCATACACACAAATAATCAAAGACATAATTGAATTGATGAAGTAAATACTTATCTTGATGTAAAATAGGGTTTAGAACCCTACAATACTGTACAAGACACCTTAGGTTCGGTTTTAGGTTTTCACTCCAAAAAGACTCTCCTAAAACTGAAAAATTCGGATTCTATATATAAGATTACATATGCGACGGCGTCACCTTATGTTTCGTGACGCCGTCGTGTCGCCGTCATTAGGGTTTCGTCTTGGCTACGTTAACCTTGCGACGGCGTCACCTTATGCCTGTGACGCCGTCCTCTTCAGCTTCTGACGCCGTCTGGGTCACATATAGGCCGTCTGAGTTGCGACGGTCTACTCCTTTAAAGCCCGACGCCGTCTCTTGAAAATACGAGTTTTGTCTTCTGACCCGTCACAAAATCCTACGACGGCGTCGCAGTTAAGCAGTGACGCCGTCGCCTTCTGTTTTCAGCAGCTTTGAGTGTCTCAATTTTGACTTTGGCCATTTTCTTCGTATATTCGCTCCTTTTCGTCCAAATAAGTGCCATTCCAGCATTTTGCCTTCAAGAGACCTAAAAACTGAAAAGGAACGATATTAAGCAATAACGGATACAAAAGTGATTAAATAAGGGCTAAAACGACCCCTCAAAATGGTACCTTTTAAAACCTTATCAATAGACTTCAATTCAAAATAAACTCCATGTCACCCCCACCCCCGCTCTTTCCCCCCACCCTATTTGGGTTATATAAATGGACATCATATATCCCAATATCATACAACTTTTGTCAGGGGACACACACTAGCCACAACACAATTTACTACAAAATAAATGGATAACTTACTTAAAGACATGGTTAACAACGTGTTTGTGCGTGACAATGAACGTGACTTCAAGTTCTTAAGTGACATGCATGCAAAGGTGATCGACCTAACTCGTCGTTGCACTGTGAGGGCCGAGCAAATCAAGCAGTTGGAGTGCGTGGTTGGGTCCAGGCTTGCCAGTGCTATTTTGGAAATCCTGCGTGCGATTCAGGACGAGGAGCTTGAGAAAAACAGGACGCTGATGAGGCTAATGAGTGAGACTCAGCTCCAAGTTCTCAAAAAAATCTCCTTTCTAGCAAAGCTGCGCATAAATTATTAATCCTCTACTCCTACCTTGTTATGTGGTCTCTCTCACGTTCTGTGATTGTCATATTTTGTGTTTTGGTATCTTCATGAATGTCGTTGCTACGTTGATGTATTTTGTTATCCTTTAATGTATTGAAATGAAATCTATTATGAATAAAAATATTTTGAAGCACATGTCAAATGTTCGAACGTTGTTTATGAATCACGAATAAAAAACATATAATGCTTTTGAACACATATATAATTTACAACATGACACTAGATATCATATTTAATCCGGCTTGAACAAACAGCTTTATTTCATCAATAATTTGGTGACAAACGTGGTTATTTCGATTATATAATACTAACATTTTTCTGACAAGCCTCTTACAAGATCACCCGTCTATTTATTTTAACAGTTTCTGTTATTCTACAGGTCAAACTACCAGTTGTTCTAGAGCAAGCAAACGTTTTTTATAAGACTGGAATACATCCGAATGACTATAAGATTTCATTTAGGTTAGCCGAAAACGTTCCTAATCAGGGGGATTTTTGGTGATTGTGGTGTGTGGGTTTGTATATTTTTATATCGATTGGCACATGGTCTATCGTTGCACGTTGATGATCCCGCTGACGTCGCGCTAGCATATCGCGAGAAGATGATTCAGTTTTTTTATAAACATAGATTTTATCGTTTGTACTAACAGTTTTAAACTTATCTCCAACAACACTTTCATTGTTTTATCATGCACCATCTATTGATATATTCATTCACACATAAGCCATTAATGACTAGACAATGGATTCATAACAACTATTTACTACACTAAAGACACTTATAACATGCATACATAAACCAATAATCATACAATACCTTGCATGCAGCAACCTTGTGTACGTGTAACATTCATTCAAAAAACAATGGGAGACACGACATAAAAGTATGTACACATTTTACATCTAAATTTGTTGTACAGTACAGATAATCTTTCTTTTTAAAACTCCACAACTCCAGTTCATTTATTCTTCATTTGGACGTCCATTTAATCATGACATTTGGCCGTCCATTTCAAGAAAAAATTAAAAAGGGCCACACATAGGTTTGTCAATTAATTTATTCCCACATATCATTACACAAATACACTACACATAAAAACTTATAACAAATTAACCAAAAATTTCCCTATTACTATTTCCATATTAAAATAAACGGATCATAGTTTTCATACTATTAATAACTACATTATTAATAGTAAAATAATAATACAACCTTTCCTAATATATATCAAATCTTCATCTAGATCACATTTGTACACAAGTCATAATGCCAATCTCCCAACCCTCTCTTTCATCAAAAAATGTTGCTAAGCCTCCAGTTGCCTTATTTGATTTCAAGCCAAGGTATGCCTGCCATTACCTTTCGTGATTGTCACTTGCCCTTACTAGGTTTTTGTCCATACTTGCTAATCTCATTTGTATACATTTATTTACCTTTATTACAGGAGTACTACACGCTATGTATCTGAGAATCTTGTAGTTGAGATTCACTACGATGGTGAGTTCATTCGGTTGCCCAAATTAACTTACGCGTATGGGCGCACCCTTGTGCAAACGTTCAGTAAGTCTACAAGGATGAACTTTAATCAAATGCTTGACTTTTTGGCCAACAAGTTAGAGTGTGAGATACGGGCTTTGTATTTATGTAGGCCACTATTTGCTTTTTCAACTGGTTTGACAGTTGTTGAATGCGATAATGACATTAAAAGGATGTTAGAACTTGCCGAGGAATGTGGGTTGATCGGCTTATACATTGCACATGCACCTGATAACTTAGCATGTTTCTATTATGATAACCTAATTGTGGATCTTCTTGATGAGCCAACGCGTGCCAGGATAGCAATACATGATAAACTTGTGGAGCTTGCTACTTCTAATTCTGCCTCTGATATTGCTGCATGGGAGGAGGAAGAAAGGCGGTCACCTCCCCTAACAAGCCCTCCGTTCCAAACTAGAAGTCAAGGAATTGAATATCAAGGAAAGAATCTATTCATGGATTTTTTGGCTACCGAAATTGTTGATGCTGACATTGGGTTCAGTGACAATGAATGGTACTATGGGGTATTTCTTGGGTCTGTATCTATGGATGTTTGGGCGTCTTCTTCTTCCGTTAAGGACAGTTCTGGTCATAAGGTCTCTAGAAAACCTTATGCAAGGAGGCACTGCTTTCAAACACCAAGATCGGGCTTACGGAAGTTCAAGATGTCGAGGCATTTAAAGGCTTTAACAAGAGACCGATGTCGAGGAGGTGCGGGATTAAAAGCAACTTGGTTTTTAAGGAACGGAAGGTTGGAGTGTAGGTATTTTTATGCAGCATGCTCATGCTGCCGATAACGTTTCGAAACTAGGGTGTTAACATAACTTAAAACTCAGAATAGTTTGTCTAGTTTAGCCTTTTTTGTAAGGCGACGTTATGTAATTGTTAAACATTTTTTTGTTGGTGCTTCTTATGATTACCAAAAAAAAATGTTCAACAATTACATAAAATTAACATGCGATGTTTTTGTGTAACCATCTGCTTTGGGGTTATCGTAGTATGCACCTGTTTTTTGATCTACGTTCGATGTCCGTTTACATAATACTGTGTATGAATGCTTTATAGTATGATGTATATCATGGCAACCTTGATGGGGCATCTCTGTTTTAGGATAGCAACCCTATAGGGCAACTTCATTTTTTTTTTTAGATAACTAAACAAAGTAGAAACTTATCATATAGGGCAACTTCATTTTATTGGGGGACTGTAGATAATTTTTTTTTTTTGCCTTTCAATAGTCAGCATTTTTTTGTGGGTGTACACGTGTTCAACTATGTTTTGGGCACGTGCATGGTAACTATCTCTTCCTGCTTTAGTGATTTATCCAGCCTTGTTAGTATTTACCCACTTTCACCTCAAAAAATAAATAAATAAATCAAAAATACTAAAAAAAAATGTATTTGACAGTTTTGCAGCTTGATTATACAGTTTGCATCTTGTCTATCTAGTGTTTGGATTTACCCATTTTTTGCTAACTAAATAAGTGCTTGCATTGGCATAACATAACAAATACATAATACAATTTAGTCTACATATATTATGAAATACAACATATAACGAGAATAGGTCGTGGCTCACTTATTCAATGACGAGCATGTCATTACCTAGGTGTATCAATTGCAGCTTGTTCAATTGCTCAGTCATTTTTAGGTGGTTCACTTATTATTAGACTTGCAAGTGGTTGGGTTTCTTCATCACTAAGGTCACTGGGTTCTGTACACATAGAATCATGAATTTCATCAGTTGTTGATGTAGTCTCACTTCTACCTCTGATACTCACTGAACCACCGCTATCCCCATCACACCATCACACCTTCACCTCTACAAACTGCAGTTGTTTTTTCCCTGCTAACATGTACACCACCAAGTCTATATGCATCAACCCCACAAAGAGTATTGTTGTCGCTTCCGTAAAAATTCATTGGACAACAATACCACATGATTTCTCTATTCGGTGCACGCCTTGAATCTAAGGTCAATCATACTTGTTTTCTCTTTCCATCCTGCAACCAATGCAAACCATTTTCTCAACCGGTTTCGATGTTATAACGAAAAGAATGGCATTCACGGTTTATATATGAACGTCTACTAGCATAACCATCTGTATTTTTCCTCTTCATTTATTACACTTGAATGGTGTGCCATACTAGTTGGTTGGAGAATTTAATTGAAGAGTAACACACACTGTTTCTAAAATATTCAATTACCTTGTGACTAGTCAAATTAAAGGTCAGCCAACATTGTTATAGCAGGAGTAACCTTAGAAAACATGTAGTAACAACATGTTTATATTATTTGGTCTTCAGCACTAGCAGTACTAACATGTAATAACATTTTTAAGTCTTAATTCCGAAACCTTAGACAACATGTAGTGACAACACGTTTATATGATAAATTGTCTTCAGCACTAGCAGTTATAACTTTAACTAGCAGTTTTTAGTCGTTAGTGTGACAGCCGTATGATACATGAGGGACCTAGAATGACAAACACTTAAACAGTTTATACCCCACACATCAGTTTATGGTCCCAAGTCCCAACAATCAACATCCCCACATTCCTTGTTATACACTAGGTCACTTTCAGCGAAGAATCCAAATAAAAATATATCGTTGTCCTTTTCATCTATTTTTAGAAACAAATCCAGGTTTGTTGTACTCTCCCGTATGTACTTTGTTACCGTATTCGTTCATATATTTATACATGAATATAAATAACTGTGCACTTTTATATTTTATATTCTATTAGTAAATTTTTTATTTAATTCAAAGTTATTTAGATTGTTATTAGGGTTTATGTTTTATAGGTATGCTCATTATACCCCTTTAACTCAAGTGGTTCATTCTAATTGTTAGGGTTTATGTTTTATATGACATGTCGGAAACCAACAGCATGATGTTTTTTTGTGTCGTTTACTTGATACACTTTGTTTGTTTGAAATGTTACATTCCCATATGCATATTTTAATAATGAGATTTACTTGCATTAACCAGGTAAACAGGTCCACAATAACAGCCGCTCAAACAGATTTATTCTTGAAACAATGGAGGCGGTATTCTTTCAGAATAGATCATGAGATGCAGGCACAATTAAAGGTGACCATAATATAATTATTTAACAGAAACCATGGCTTTTATTTATTCAAATATTTTACATCCATTTGCCAAAGCCTAGACCCACATTTCACAACAGCAGTCAAACTAAAATTCAACACAAGATACATGACTAGAAATAGAAATACCAACATAAACAAGACATCGTCACCGCCAAGACAACAATTAACCAAATCAGTACACCATGCCTTTCAGCCTCTCTATGAATGACAGAAGCTCATGGGCTCGCTTCTGCTTCTTCATTACATTGACCAATATCGTTGCGGCTTCTGTCAGATCTTCGGTTTGCAGCTTGGTTAATTCTGAAATACTTTCCACACAAGATTCAAATGGGTATAAAAGCTCCAACTCTCCAATAACATAATCCCTTTCAGCCACACGTGCCCTGATTTCTTGAGCCTTCTTCATCAACTCTTCTTCATCCACCATGACAACAGTCACATCCCTTCGAAAACGAACAATCATCATATCTCTAACAAAACTAGATCCTGCAACACCAGCAAGTTCTTCACAGAATGGCATAGGTGTAGTCATCCTTTTTTCAGTTTTGTTTTGTATGTTTTATTTCCCCCCCCCCCTTTGATTGCTATGTGTGTGTTTTAAATAGAAGGTTTAGTTTAAGTTATAATATAACTAGTGTTGTGTCAGTGTACAAAACTGATGCGTCCGTTGAGTTGACAGCCACCCTAGCATTTTGTCTACCACAAGAAGTAGCATTAGATGACCAACCTTTCACATACACGCCTTTTCATTTTCTCGCTTTTTTATTATTACATATACTGCAGTTTACTACTATTAAGATTAAAAACGAAACCACGTCAAACAAATTACGTGTATATATATGAAACCAGGAGGACAAAAAAATATAATAAATTACAAAAAATAAATTACAAATAATAATAAAATAAAATAAGATAAAACTGGAAACGTAAGAATTGCCGGATTTACCTTCATTTTTTATGGACACTTATTCATATTCTATGCTTACTTACTTGCAACATGTTTTTTTTTATTTTATTTTTTTATTTCTTTTCTTTTTTCTTGCACTTTGCAGGTTTGATTTTTTTTTGGGGCATAACAATACAAGAAGAGGGAACTTGGCATAAATTTATTCCAAACGTTGACACATTAAAAAATAGTTCGCTAGGTATATTGTATGTCTAATTTACCCAAATGTGTATTGTATTTTTTTTTACTCAAATAAATTTGTCAAGTTTTGTAACTAGTTGGCCAGTTTACATGAATACACGTATGACTAATAAAATATGACTGAATGCAAATTATATCCACGCAATTCCCAACCCTTTTTTGCATACATCACAATTGGACTAAAAGTACTATCGTAGTTCCCATGAGTACACTATTTAGTTGCCCAAAGTACCATTTGCTAGCTATGCACTAGCAAAGTCGTCATAAAAATAGTTTGAAAAAATAGAAAGATGTAAATTAAATCCAGTGAAACCCCAGCCCCTTGTTGCATACATCACCACTTGACTAAAAGTACTACTACGTAAACTAGTTGCCATGAGTACACTATTTAGTTGCCCAAAGTACCATTTTTTAGGTATGCACTAGCAAACTAGTCATAAAAATAGTTTAAAAAAATAGAAAGATGTAAATTAAATCCAGTCAAACCCCAGCCCCTTGTTGCATACATCACCACTTGACTAAAAGTACTACTATTTAAACTAGTTGCCATGAGTACACAATTTAGTTGCCCAAAATATAGTTGCCATGAGTACATAATTTAGGTGCCCAAAGTACCATTTGCTAGCTATGCACTAGCAAACTCGCCATAAAAAATATTTGAAAAAAATAGGAAGATACTATAAAAAAAACAAATTGTGGGTGGGTACTTATTTGGTGTGATCCACTTATCCATTGGAAAGAGAAAATTGTCATAACTAGTTTGTCAGAAATTTCGTGTCTATATATGACGCTATGTAACAAAAAGAGTTTTTGGTATCTCTATTAGTGATAGTATTAGAAAAGCAAACATAACGATGTCTGCTGGCATGGTTTTATGTGATGAATTACCAATGTTTGGTGGCTCAAAGTTGTCAAAAGATATTACGATCGCGTACTACAGAGGTGAATTGGAAATTGCTTTACGTGATGAAGCAGATCATAGGAGGAATGCTGTTGAAATTAGGGGTCGTGTCAACCGTAGACAACAAATGATAGCGGAAGTGGAGCTTTTATGCGGTTCGGATTGTTGGTTGCCAACTATTAATCACCTGTTAAGGATGCAAAATGAGGATCTGGCTGAGAGTTCCAAACTTCTGTATTCTTGGTTTAGAAAACATGACCGTGTTAAAGAGCTGAATGGTTTAATTGAAAAGTTGGAGTCAATGGAGATTTGATGTGCTTTGTATTAATTACATGGAAGCTGTTGCCTTTTGTTTATTAGGAGATCGTTGTTACATTTTGGAGTCACTTATCTCATCTTTGTATAGTCTGTGTATGTCATGTTAACCTATGGATGTGATCCCTTTTATGTTACTAGTATATATTTGTTTGTGTAGTTATTCAAACTGTGTGCGAGATAGTAAGTCACTTTACAAAAATAAAAAATTTACTAATAAAGTAGTAATATGATGATGAAATTTTATTTAGTTAAAAAAACAGTCATAGTGTGGGTGGGTAACTTGTTTGAGGAATGCAAGGCAATGAGACGATTAATAATGGTAGTAAGAATTTTTGTGTCTCGATAATAGAATATGATGACGTGTTGAGTTACATGCTTATTTATGTGTTAGAATAATAACCCTTATTATATCATTAAAAAAAATTAAATAAATACAAAAATTAAAAAAAAAACATAATTTTAACAGCATAGTTGGGGATATATGCGCCAAAAAATTAGTAACAACTGCTACAAGTGTTAAAAAAGTAAGTTTTTTTGGATTGAATTGGGGATACAAACTCGATTAAGAGTTACAACTACTGCCACGAAAGGAGGCTAAAGGTTTTGAACAAATTCTTAAGTTTGTTCATACGTAAATCCCCAACCACTGCTAACGTCGATTTAACCACTGCTAACGTCGTTGTACCCACTCCTAGTGTCGCAAAAACCACCGCTAGTTTCCTCGCAAAAAGCAAATTTGTTTGTGTTTACGTAATCATTTATATTCAAATACCAAAAAGGAGAGAAAATCTGCATGTAAAGATTCACGTTCCTTCCCAAGTAATTTTATGTCAAATATAGCAGCAACAGTGTAGGAGCCTAGGCACGTGCCTACCCACAAAACAGTTAATGAAAATTAATGATAACGCGTGCATGAACAGTAAAATCCTCGCTATAAATACGCGAGGTAAATCAAGGGGAAAGTCCAGAAAAAGCAAAAAAGGAACCATTCCTTCACATACAAAAATATTTCCACCTGCAAATCTGGCAACCGGAATATTTTAAAAAACCGAAGAGAAGTTGAAGATGTTATTCAGAAAAAGATAAAGATTGTACACAGTACAAAAAGAATACATACGGACGTCAACAACAACTCGTTGCCCACGCACGGCCGTTTCCAAAAAGCCCATACATAGCCTAAACCTTTACCCCCCAAAAAAAATCGCAAAGCTGATGCTGTGACAACTGAAACATGTTCTAAAATGACTACTAATAACAGTTAGTCGTTCTAAAATGACGACTAATAACCCATCTCCGCGAACATCCACAGGACACCTTCACCCAAAACCCATGTCCATTCAAGTTGTGGTAGTCTGCCAGGACCTTATGCATACCAAAGGTGGGAGTTTAAACCTAGCAGACTCTCATTAGCAATATGGGATCTTGAAAGTGCAGGCATTTCATTCGTAACCTCGGCGTTCGAGAGCGGAAGAAGGAAATAAATCATGGGAATTGGGTCATGGGAGTGACAAAATATGTTCGGCAGATGGGTCCCGTAGGGAAGGGCGACAAAAAGACGTTAGGGGCAACGAAATACGTAAACCAGCCCCTAATTAACAAGAAACTTCCCTAAGAAAGTCAAACAACTGAGGATGAAAGCTATGCCTTCTTCCTCTGTTGGTGCAGCCCGGCCCCCATTCAAGTGTGCGTCTACTAATTCAGGGATATCTGGTTGGATAGACTGGGTCTAAGGAAAAAATGACCAGCTTGCGGGAGCCGGGATAAAATAAAACATGCGCGGGTTGGGAAGCTACATTACCAAAAGCCCTTCCTGTACCGCGCAGAGGGGCGTATTTAGACGGGAAACCCCCTGAAAGGCCCATTGAAGTTGAAAGGCCTATCTAATTCCTCGGGGAATCCCATGGGTTGAATACACCGGGGCCACGAGGAAGAAAGCCACCAGAACTCCTTCAAGAAAAGGCTAAAGGCAAAAGACCCGCACCGGAAAAGCCACCGGGAAAGCCAGCAGAAAAGAAGAGTGTCAGCAATACACAAACCAATGGCAGTAAAAGTCGCGTACCACTGCTAATGTACTTGTCACTGCTAGTATGATTGTGTGGGATGAATATGTAATATTCTAGAATGTCTTTGGTAGGATGTTTTGTATTAGATAAGTATTGTAAGTATATTTATCTTGTACAGTACTTAGTGTATTTTGTAAAGGACTCCTTGTCCTATTAAAGGAGGTCCTAGGTTTGAGTTATATATAAGTTTTGGTGATATCTAGAGTTGATACACTTCAAGGTTGTAAACGCCAATACTATTCAGAGTATTCGTGTATTAACAACATATCGAGGTGTTTAGTGAGAATAATTGTTCATTAATTATTATTCTTCTTAAGGAGTACTAGGTTGTGTTCGTTTAGTCACCTTCTATAGTAGATCCTTCACTAAAATGGGATTTAAAACATATTTTTATGTTAATGGACGAAACAATTTTAAAGACCATCACTCATTCTAAAAACATCAACATCTTCACTTAGATTATTTTTAAAGAACATCTTCACAAAGGCATCAGGTTATCAGATGTGTAGAGTGACATTCGTTTGAGTGGATTATTTTGAGCTTTATACGACGTTTGTAAACATAAGAAAAATGCTACACTGCTTTTATGCTCGATTACTTAAATTAAGTTACAACTGCTAGTTGTTTTTTACTACTGCTTTTGTGGGGCTGAACAGGGACAGTCGTTTACCACTGCTTGTAGTAAACTTACAACTGCTAGTTAATTTGTACTAGTGTTGAATGTTAAACCTCTATTTTTGGAAGTGTGCATTGTCTCAAGTTGGTAGTTATTAGTAGGTTGTAGAATACGAAATGTACGTCTAGAAGGAGTCGTGGGTTTATAAAAGTAGTCCGTATGGAAAACAAGTTGCCCTAAGAACAAAATTAGGTTGCCAAAATTATTTTGGGTAACAACTGCTTGTTGCCCAGATTAAAAAAAATGGATAATGGGATAACAGAAGAGATGAAATAGTAAATACGTTGACATACAACTTTTGATACAGACAACCAACTACATATTACGATTACTACATGGTTATAACTTTAATTGTTACATATTATATAGCCACTTGATTGATAACATTCATCGACTACGAAAAATCTAAACAGTCCAATGCTTCCTTCCCACACAAACAGCGTACTAAAACCACAAACCTTCATTCCCATTTAGCCTGATCCGTAACTTCAGCCGAACAAACCTGTTGAAAATGGCATTGATATATCATTAACCAAATCAAGTGATAATGTTTAAAAGGAACATGAATAGAATGGTAAGTTATAAATAAAACATACTATAGACAGCGCAGTCTGTATGATTTAACAAAAGAAGAGATTCTTTGTATGGGGCGATGTAGAAAGATCCCGTATCTCCTAAAATTCCCATGCTGACAAATAATTCAAGTTCTTTGTTGTACAGGAATAGCGAGTGACCCAAATGGTTTCCAATGTACGCTTTCACTATTGGAGCCTGATCCTTTGTAAACCCAAGCAAACAAAGATAATAGGGTGGGGATGTCAAAGAGGCTTCTAAATGATCTTATGGCAAAACCATTCACGTCCAACACCCATCCACAAAACAATGGCATTTCTTCATCAATGATCATACCAGAAATCACTAGAGAGGTTCCAAGATCGAAAACATAGAATGGAACTGGGAGTTCATTTTTTAAAATCTACGGAAGGTCTATAACTTTAAATTGGTTGGTTATCAAATCAAACGAAATCAACATATAAATCTTGTATGTAACACCGTCCTCTTTAGTTAACTTTTCACTCCCAGTCCAATAGATAAAATGACCTACAACTGCCTGACTTTGACGTTTCAATTTGATAGTTTCACGAGGGGGTGGAAATTTTCAAGGCATGTCCACCTTAACGAGTTGAAAGAAAAGACAGAAACATACCAGAAACCACTTTGGAAAACAGGATAGGAGACCTTCACGATCGTCGGGTCAAGAGTGTCCGGACGGACGGAAAAACCAAAACAAATCTTTTTACATTCAATTTGATGTGTGTAAAATGAGACATGTACTGCAAGTGATTTTTGTATTGTCGGGTTCCAAATAACAGACATTAGATTAGAGCCATAAACAAAACACGAAAGACCATGAGAATTGCCAACTCCAATCATAGATGAAAGCATTAAATCTGTACGAAGTACCGTAGCGGTCAGCTGTTCATTAAAAGCTAACATAAAACCTTTGTGACCCTGATCAAATGTTAGCGTAAAAAACACTCATCGTTACGACGAACACCGTAATTAGAGATGAAAAAACCACAATCTATACTAGCCTTCCATAACTTGCAAACACTACGTAGCTGGAGTATAGACTTAGGAGGTAGCATGCGAATGATATCTAGTTGAACATCCAGTGGGATTTAGTCGGACATTTTGTTAAACAAAAGCAGAAAGATTGGGATAAAGATATGAAGTGAACAGACCAAAAGAAGAAAGAAAGATGTTGTTAAACAAATTAAGAAAGATTTGTATTGAAGAAAGAGATTGGCAAAAGAAGACATTTAAGGACATGTACCGTAATGTACTATAGGGCAACCAAATATTAAATTATGCTAGTATATACCAAATAAATTAATAAAGTATACATAACCCATAATATATAGAAGTGGTTTGCAAAGCATAGGCTTTTTTGTATATGTGCACGGGTATTAACTAAAGAAATGCCGTTGAGTTAAAAAAATATTATAATAATCGACTAATATATAATAGAAGTAAAAATACCTACAGTATACGTTGAAAGAAAAATACTTCACATGTCAACATTAGACAATAATTATGGGTCAAACGGACATTAAGGATAGTACCTTGAAAGACCGCTATCAAATTATGTATTCAACCTTGTGCTTCCAGAAGTATTCAAGCATCCGTTCACGGTAAGCTAAAGCTATTTGAAGAGAGTCGTCTACTTCCAGAGGCTGGTTACGGAGCAATCTGTACAAAATAATGCACACCCATACTCCGCAGTCACCATACAACTCCGATTGTTTTGGTACTTTTGGAAAATTGTATGTGATTTTATAATCCCCCGGTGATATGCCCTTACTATGCAGTACCACAGCGTTTGTTAGGTACGATTTAAGCTGTGTTTGTAACTTTCTCTTGGAACCTCGCAACCACCGTTCACCTCCTGAGGCTGACCCAAGAGAGTCATAAATGTAAACAACTCCAGTGCGGATATGGAGCTCACAGAGTACCCAGTGTTTTGTATTTTCATTCATGGGAAAATACACTTGATATATAAAACAAATACAGGATATTATAAGCTGTTTATAACAGTAGTGGTATATGTACGGTAAGAGTCTGCCAAAATGACCTTTGCAACATCTCGCCAAGCCACAGGGTATGTTGTGCCATCTGAATAAGTGGTATGCATGTTGCCACCTAGGATTTGATTGCAAAAAGTACACCCTGCCAAAGCCCAATCTGCATCAGCTGGTCTAAACAACCACATCAATTCAACCCATGCATCCAAGTGCTGCGGACAGATAAAGCAAATCAAAACTGTAAACATTCGTTTCATAAGTAACAAAACGAAATAATAAACAAGTGCAGTAGACCAGCTAGGCATCAGGTTTACTCACTAACTCATTAAGCCACCCGCCGGTGCAGTCTTCAACACATGCCAAGGCTACCCAAAAATCCCTATAAGCAATAACCGCACCGGAGCCCCAAGGAAACCTATAAAGTAATGGTTCTTTAAGCTTCAAATACTTGCGAAGGTAATCAGGAACAGTAACCTTCTTCTTGTTGCATTTCGGGTGTTGTAAAAGTTCCTAAAAAATAAATATATTCAATAACATACACACAATGATAATGATGTTATTGGATTAACAAACAGAACCTACCTCTACAAACGGTTCAATTGTGGGCGAATAGAATCGACTAACTGGACACGTTCTGGGGTTTCCAGATGTTTCCTAAAAACAAAGTTGAAAGATAAGCAGAAAAAAATAAAAAAAAGATTCGTTTCAGTTACAATTTAATAAGGTGATGTACATCTGAAATGACAGCCGGGATAATAGACTCGTTAATGACACCCTGCGATCTTGTAACATGGCGGCAAGGAGTAGCTGATGTTTTTGATACCCCATTTTCCGAATTGACAGACCCAAACAACGTCGCATAAGTTTGTACACTGCGCCTTCTTTTACTGAGGTTGTCGTTCAATTTTACTCTCTTTCTTTTGTTCGTATTCATATCGGAGAAAAGATCTTCCAACAGAGGTTTGTCATTAGGACCTACCACATTTGCAAATGACACTTTCTTGGGTTTAACCTGAGATTCAGGGGCTTCAGCGTCTTTCTTTTTTGGTGTATCTTCTAGGATAACCACAGCAACATCATTGTTACTGGATTCAAGGCCAACAAACGAATTTTTGTCAACCACATCCCCTTGTTGATCATCACAATCCATTAAATCTAAAGACGGAAGACACAATTTTGTATCGACGCTTTTGTTGACATTATCTTGGGAGAAAACAGGAGTGTCATTTTGGCCAACCACATTTACATATGGCAGGTTGTTGTCTTTAAACTGACATTTGAGAATATAGTATGTTACAAAACAGCACATTAAACTATTTTATTTATCGGCGATGTTTTACTGAGAATGTAGATACCTCATGAGCTTTGTTGGTGGGTGTTCCTACTTCTGTCTGCACACAATCAATATTGCTAACGGGTTCAGGTTGGCAAGTCAATTGTCTCTGAACCACATCTTGCTGTTCGTTATCACAATCCATTGCATCTAGAGAATTATCACCCGAAACTTTTTCATCGTTTATGTAAGACGACCAATCATTACCACAATCCGGTTCCTGCTGAATTTTAAATATATATACATAAGTAGGGACGTATGCTATAGCTGATATTTAAACTGTAACTGAAATATAACGTACAATAATGGGGTCACCGGGTATTTTATTTTCCTATTTAGGTGCAACTGGTGGAAGTTGAGTACTACTTTCACCTCCATATTCCATAACAGGACATTTTTGGGTCATGGCACAAGCTTCAACAAGCATACCAAGGTTACATGGTTGCGTTTCTTTAAGCCCGTCATCATTGTCAATGTCCGTTGCATGGTCCGCATGGACAACCTTATCCCCGTTAGGGCCTACAATATGAGACGACGTGGCCTGTATCGACCAATGTTTGATATAAGTGTGGACACGAACGATTATTTGTGTTTGGTATAAACATTGGAGGTAAACTGAAAAGTAAATACAAACCTTCGGATCATCGGGAGTAACGTCAGGGTCGTTTGTGGTGGCACAAATTTTAGTATGTTCAGGATCAACAGCAGCATAATTATTAAGACCCAATAGTTGCTGTACTTTTGAAAGTCTGCTTTTCACAGTCATAAACACATCAAGTACAAAAGGTGTGTTTCTGACCGAATGAATGCCGTTTTCTATCATCAAAACTTTTTTTTCCAAATCCAGTAACTCACGAAATAGACCCCCTGTCGAATGAGTAGTTCCAGTTTGTGCAACATTTAAATTGAAATCGTCCATGCACAAGTTTAAATTGAAATCGTCCGCGAATTCATTCGAATGCTCTGCAGTCTTATAACCATCGGTTGTCTCTGGAACAGACAAACCATCTATAAATTGGGCGCTGGCAATACACCACGGTTGCTTCATTTCAGTTTATGTTGCAGAAAGTTCAGCAATGGGAGTTGAATCCTAACAACAACAACAAAAATTAAAAAAAATAAAATTACTCATATACTGTGAACAAATTCAAGTACAAGTTAGTGGGGTCAGCAATGTAAGACTGTGTGATGCATACCGGTCCAAAGAGGTTACAACAGTCCGGTTTCCGAAACTTTGAAAGTCCTGACCAAGCAAGACCACGTGGAATGATCTTATTGTCTTTCACCCACCAAAGTGAGCTTTTAGGATAAGTCTTCAAAATCCAAATCTGTAATAGCCACGACTGTCATCTTTAAAACGTGTACTTATGCAGCTATCGTTTTTGAAAATGTTTCAAGGTTTACCAAAGTAAAGGTCACCTGTTTAGGATGAAACAAGACCTTTATGGTTACAATTTAAAAAATAAATCACAAACTAAAATGTGTTATAACATTTTTGTTATCTAAATTACGGGTAACTTTTATATTACTTGTATACAGAACAAAACAACAGCATTTCATAACAATAAAACAACAACATTAATTTTAGGTACTTTTGAAATGAATAAGTAATAGCACAACAAAATAGAATCAAAAGCTTTTAATAACCTGTTTTTGTAAAGAAATATGTTATCAAAGCTAGACATTCATACATTAGTACAAACTACTGAGAATTCTTACCTTGAAAGCCCAAGCGAACCCGTATAGATTGTATGTGGCACTGAACTTTGGGTTTTTTTCAATTTTAACAAATGATCTTTTCTGTGAATATGAACAATATTGACAGTCCTTTGATAAAATTTATGCCACATATATTCACCCCAAGGAAATACATTCCAGGCTTCAAAATCGTCAACCAAGGACAATAAGTGATTATGGATGCAATTCCTGTCTTCTTTTCCCATAAACACCAGCTCTGCAGCTACCAGCAGACACACCCTAACAGCATCCTCATCAGAAAGAGATAACCACCTTTTCCCATCTTTTTTTCCGTCATTAACAAGTTCCAAAAGATCAATTGCATGTACATTTGTTATACCATTACTCTTTTTTTCAGGAAATACACGATCGAAAAATGCGCTAGATCGTTTAATAGGTTTTGAAACTTTGCCAAATCGAAACCCTGTTATCAGACAAAATTCTTTCCGGCCAAACCTTAACGAATGATCCCCAATTTGGAATTTTAGTGGAGGAGAATCAGAGATGTTAGAAACATATACCTGGTGTTGCAAAACATAATGCATCAGAAGGCAGTCATTCTCGCACGACTTTATATCCAACCATGGACCAAATATTGTTTGCCTGAACAACCTTTCGCGGTTTTCATTCTTTGACAAACAAAGTTTAATATCTGGCAGCAACTTCAATGTAGAACGAACTGCGATTTTACAATTGTACAACTTTAATTTTGTCATATGGAATTATAGAGTAAAATTAACTAGGGTTTAGAGGGTTTTGTGAATAAGATGTGGTTTGTGAGTGTGTGCGCGTGATGTAGAAGAAGACGTTTAATTGTAGAAGCTGTTAGAAATTGTACAAGAAGATGTTTGATTGTGTGTGTGCGCGCGTGATGTTGTGTGCGTTATTATTATTAGTTTTATAATACAACCAGTGTAAAATGACCATATTATCCTCGTGTATAAATACAAGTTGCCCAATATTATATAGTTGCTCGAAAAAACAATTTGGTTGCCTAAAAAACAATACCTTACAATACATGACATATACTCTCAAAATACGTACTTCGGTCATACCTTTGTCGGACACATGGCACCCCATGGTTGGATACCAGGAAATCGCTGGGCAACTGGTCCATTTTCATTCGGCAAAAGTGCGTGGTCCGGAAAGTAATAAGCCTCAGGGCGCGCAGTCTATTTGACTAATTTTCCCTAGTATTAATTACACAATATATTTTTCTCACCTTTGACTTTCAACTTTTCACTTTTTAAAGTTTGACCATTTTCTTATTATATTTAGTATAGATAATGGTATTTTTCACACGATCATAACCATTTTCTTGTAATTTGTAAGTTTGTTGATTCGGGTGATATCACTTTTAATATGTGGTACAGAACTAAAAGAAATGGGCTAGAGGGAACGAACGAGTCAAAATGTGTTAAATATTATCTGAAATGAAATGTAGAAGTCGTAAAGTGTATAATCAAATAGTAACTCACGCCAAAACGAATAGAAATTACACGAATGAATAAACGACATTGAATGACTATAAAAAGATATGTCAATGAATGAGTTCGATGTTTCACCCATTATCCCAAAAGTATAAATTGTATCCTTTTGAATGGAGTTGATTTATATAAGTTTTATAAGAATAAGTTTAAGAGTTTATAAATATTGGAAGGTTTTATAAACTTCGGCATAACGCTTCTGTTTATTTTACATTCCCGAGTCAACGTGATTTATCGTGTAAACAAGTTTTATTATAAGTCTTATAAGTTTTACATCGTTATCATTCGCGTAATTATTAGTATTCGGCTTATCGGATAATTTGTGTCCGTTCGGGTACTAATATATTAAGCTCTTATCGAGTCTAATATATTATTTTGTCTCTTGTATCAAATCATACACTAACTTCTACAACTAATATCGAAAATCCGATAACGGTTACAAATAATTGTCCAAATGACTAAACTATAACAAAAATTTACAAATACAATGAATGTTGTTAAAACCCCGATATATCTCCAATAGCATCCAACATCACCATCGATCACGAAAAAAAAGACAAATATAAGATTAAGTTAGTAAATATGAAACCAAAACAAATATTACAAATGCAATAAGTGATACACACACAAGTAGAATGAAATCAAGACTCAACTATAAATTAACTATTGGGCTTCGGCCCAATAGTCTTACCGTAATTAAAATACTTTGGGCTTCTGCCCAAAAATTAAGTTTAAATTTAAATAAAAAGGTTTAGTGGTCTAAGAAGCCCAATACCAAGTCCACTGGGCTTAGCCCGATCCAAAACCAAACTCAGCCCTAATCATTTAGCCAAGACCACAACGTAACAGCTTGACTCGAAATGATTTTTAACAATAAGGGTTTGGATGGAAAAGTTTACCGAGTAATCAAAAATGCATAATCGAACACCCCTTGGCGTTAACGATTACTAAACCATGATTACACGACCAAAACCCAAGTTGAGCTCACCTGTATACGGGGCGTGTCAAGACTAGCCTAGCCGTAACCCTTTGGTACGGCTCAAATAATCAATCAAAACTCTAACCACAAACGCATAAACATAATAATCAAACGTATCGATAAAGTATATAACTCAGAATCAAATTCAATTAAAAATGAATAAATAAACGAATGACTGAATCAAACGCATCTCAAAACAAATGAATAAACCCTAACCGCTCAACTCATGTAACATATTGGTTATCATAAACACACAAACACACTTAGATGAATTCGGCCTAAATGAGTTTTAGAGAGAGAAAGTGGAGGGAACGGGAACTTCTAGTGAGAGAAAGTAATGTGTTATTATGAGAAGCTCCACCCTTTGCCTTGGTAGGCAAAGGGTATTTATAGTATCTTACAAATACGCCACATACGGGTTGTGGATCAGGTATACAGTGGGTAAAGACTCGTCCGTCCTCTACGATGTTACTTAACTAACTACTAATAATAACTAAACGACTAAGACTACGAGCTTTCTAATGCTTACATATACTTGAGGTAACCGAGTCTTTAACTTACAGATTTTCTAAATCCTAACAACGAATTGAGAACACGGAGTGAGTGAACCAGCGAATTGAGAATCACTGATTGATGAAAATTTGATTTGAAAAGCAATCGCGTATTGCTGAAGAAAGAGAGTTTGCAATACGACAAAAGTTTTGTTAGGGGTTATCTCCCAGAACAGGGTTAAGACAATCAGTAGCAACTGCAAATACCACTATGTGGTTACCGGATATCACTTGGAATCGTGTGATTACTTTCCAAAGTAAACTATTCGACCCTAATGCCTGGGTTACAAGAATATCTACTTAGGATAAGACCAAATGTAGTTATAGAATTAGGCACAATTCAATAACCCTTTTGCTTAGAAGTGTTAATCGTTTTCTGTGTATATCTCATGCATGAACAGATTTCCTATTTATAGGAAAATACTCTTAGCTAGTCAAATGGAATTATGAGAATTAATCGCCCCATTAATCGCCTCATAATTATCCCCATTATAGTTGTTAGTGGTTACATGACCAATTAAACGTGGTCATTATGCAGTTGTAACTGCCACTTGAATAGGTCAATGCCCGTTACAAGCAGTACTTTCACACTAGCAGTACTTTCATACCACTAGCAGTACTTTCATAACACTGTCAGTGGAAACACCGCCCATCAACACTATCTTAGCACTAGCAGTGGAAACACTGTCTATCAGTGTTAACCAAGCACTATGAGTGGAAACACTGCCTATCAGTGCTAATTAAGCACTAGCAGTGGAAACACTAAATATCAGTACAAACCACTATTATAGTCAGGGTGTTCAGGGACCATATGGGTGTACACTCCGTACCTCCTGACCCATTACCAGGTGTGAACTAATCCCACAAGTGCACTAAATTTTCCAACAATCCTCCCCAAATTTAGTTCACTTCCTTTGCATGAAAAACAAATATCAAACAAAACATGTGCATAAACGAAAATATCCTAAGGATTGAATTTCCATCATAGTACATTATACGCTCAAATATTCGAGAATCAGGGTGTTCTAAGAATTGAACCCTTCAACCCATTTGAATACCTGAAGATAAAATACACACAAGTTTTCCAACACTTAAAAGCTCCTGACACTATACAAGCCATGTGTCCATATCCAAATTCATAAATGTTGTAAAAGCTAAAAGTCCAAAGCTTCCTGAAGCGGTAAAACTTCAACAGTTACATAGGTGGTTTCTCTTTATTCATGCTCCTGCTAAGCACTTTTTCAAAGAAAATTAACCATTAAGAAGTAAAGACTTCATCCTCCTTTCAGCAGGTTCTGAGCACAACCTTGGGATGTAAATAAAACATGTGCTCCAGTCCACTGAATGTTCAGCTTTCCACATTGAACTCAGCTCCCAAGTTTCCTCAGGAGAGAGTTGGGTGTCCTAGCATTCAGTGACTAAGTTGGACTTAAACCCATCCCTTTAGCAGACTTTATAACCAAGTCTCTAGCTAATCCCTTCGTCAAGTGATCAACTAAATTTTGTTGAGATCTAAAAACTCTATAGATACCACCCCATTCATGATAATCTCACGAATCATGCTATGTCTGACACCTAAGTGTCTAGACTTACCATTGTACATCTGGCTATAAGCCTTAGCCAATGTAGCTGCACTATCATAACGGATAGAAATAGGTGCTATAGGTTTAGGCCACAATGAAATCTCAAGAAGCAAGTTTTTCAACCATTCAGCTTCTTTACCAGCAGCTGCTAAAGCCACAAATTCAGATTCCATTGTTGAACTGGTGATACAAGTTTGTTTCTTGGATGCCCAAGAGATTGCACCTCCACCAAGTAGGAATACCCAGCCACTGGTAGACGAATTGTCTTCAGTGTTACTGATCCAACTTGCATCAGTGTATCCTTCCAACACTGAAGGATAACCAGTATATGAGATACTATAATCCATAGTTCTCTTCAAATACTTCAGTACCCTCTGAACTGCTTGCCAGTGATGAGCACTAGGATTACTAGTATACCTGCTCAATTTTCCCACTGCAAAACCAATATCAGGTCTTGTACAAGTCATGGCATACATCAGGCATCCAATTACCCTAGAATACTCAAGTTGAGATACAGCCTTGCCATTATTAGGCATTAGCTTCTCACAAGTATCCATAGGTGTACTCACTGGAGTACAATCAAAGTAATTGAATTTCCTCAACACCTTCTCAATATAATGAGACTGAGAGATAGAAATTCTTTTACTTTCATGTTTAATCCTTATACCAAGGATAACATCAGCCTCCCCCATGTCCTTCATGGAGAACCTTGATGACAAAAATTCCTTTGTCAGGTCAACCTGATTTTGGTCAGTGCCAAAGATTAACATGTCATCAACATATAGACAAATGATGACTCATTTACCAGATTCATCAAATTTGCTATATACACATTTGTTAGATTGGTTAAGAACATAACCACTAGACAAAACCACTTCATCAATTTTTTGATGCCATTGCTTAGGTGCCTGTTTTAGTCCATATAGATACTTAATCAGTTTACACACCTTGTTTTCATTGCCATGCATGATGAAGCCCTGAGGTTGGTTCATGTAAACCTCCTCATCCAATTCACCATTTAAGAAAGTTGTCTTCACATCCATCTGATGAATAATCAGACTTTGAATAGATGCCAAAGCAATCAGCAGTCTTATGGTACTGATACGAGCCACAGGGGCATAAGTATCAAAATAGTCTATCCCTGACTTTTGTTTAAAGCCCTGAATGACTAGTCTAGCCTTGAACTTTTCAATAGTTCCATCTACCTTCATTTTCCTTTTGAAAATCCATTTGCAACCCAGAGGTTTGCAGCCAGGAGGTAGATCAACCAACACCTAAGTATTGTTCCCCATGATGGAATCCATCTCATCATTGATTGCTTCTTTCCAGAAAGCAATATCCTGGGACTTCATTGCTTCTTCAAATGTCTTGGGATCATCCTCAACAATGAAGCAATAGGAGTATTGGTCAGAGACCTCATCCCTTGTTCCTTCAACCAAGTATAGTTGAAACTCAGGTCCAAATGACTTTGGAGTCCTGACCCTTTTTCTCTTCCTGAGCATAGGTTCAGGTTGTTGCACCACAACCTCATCAGGGACCACTGATGGTTCATCATCAGGGACCTCTGATACACCAGTGTCATGAGTTCCATTAGGAATCCTCTGACTTGGTCTAGGGACTGATGAGAATCTATTCTCATCAAAGTTTGCATCCCTTGATTCAATTATTGAGTTAACTGAAACATATTCATTAGGTTCAATAACATAGAACCTAAAAGCCTTGGAATGCTCAGCATATCCAACAAAGATGCAATCAATTCCTCTTTCACCCAAAGTTTTCAACTTTGGATCAGGGAGTCTTACAACAGCCCTACATCCCCAAACCTTGAGATAGTTTAGGTTGGGTTTCCTTTTAGTCCAGAGTTCATAAGGGGTAACCTTGTTCCTTTTATTGGGAACCCTATTTAATAAATAGCAAGTTGTTAACATAGCTTCACCCCAGAACCCTTGACTCAGTCCTGAATAGGACAACATGGAATTAACCATCTCTTTCAGCACCCTATTTTTTCTTTCAGAAATACCATTTTGCTAAGGAGTATAAGGGGCAGTCGTTTCATGGATAATTCCAACAGACTGAAAATACAGAGTATCCATGTACTCACCTCCCCTATCAGTCCTTAATCTTTTGATCAGGGACCCAAGTTGTAATTCAACTTCAGTTTTAAACACTTTGAATTTATCTAATGCTTCATCTTTGGTATGTAACAGATAGACATAACAAAACCTTGAAGCATCATCAATAAATGTCACAAAGTACTTCTTATTCCCCAAAGAAGGAGTGGCATGCAAATCACACAGGTCACTGTGTATAAGCTCCAAGAGCTTAGTCTCACGACTAACCCCCTGAAAAGGTTTCTTGGTTATCTTGGTCAACATGCAAGTTTTACACTTTTCAGTGTCCATGTCAAAAGCTGGGATTAACCCATCCTTAGAAATATCTTGCATTCTTTTATAGTGTACATGACCAAGTCTTGCATGCCATAGGGTAGAGTCAGTCAGGTCAGTGGTGGTCACAAATCCTGAATTAACACTATCAGTGACAATATTAAGCCTGAACATTTGATTACACAAATATCCAAAACCAATAAAAACACCATGCTTAGAAAGAACAAATTTATCATACTCAATAACTTGTTTATATCCATGATTATTTAAAATACTACTTGAAACCAAGTTCTTCCTGATATCAGGAACATGAATAACATTAAACAAAGTTACAATCTTTCCAGAACTCAATCTAAGATCTACACAACCACAACCATGCACCAAGGCTGTTGACTCATTTCCCATGTGAAGAATAGAACCATCATTCAGTGACTCATAAGTCTTGAACCAACTTCTATCTTTACACACATGAACTGTTGCACCAGAGTCAACCCACCATGCAACATCATCATCCTGTACATAATAAGATTCAGATACATATGTAACATAATAAATCTGAAAAGACTTATTAAACATATTCTGACCTTTCAGTGAGTTGGCTGAACCACCACTCCCTGAACCATTAGTGCCTGATCCATTGGCTTTACCACCAACTTTAATACCTTTGCAATCCCTTTTAATGTGACCAGTTTTGCCACATTTCCAACAAGTAGGTGTTACCTTCTTGTTAGGATCTGCCCTTGTGTTGTCATGATATTTGCGTTTGCCTTTGTTGTCATTGTACCTGGTGGAGTTGTTATGCTCCACCATATTGACAACAGATGCACCAGTAGCATTGCTACTCTTTGGCTTGTCATTATCATGCACCTTGAGAGATTCCTCAATGCGCAGATGACTGCCCAACTCAACCAGAGTTAACTCATCCTTTTTATGTTTCAAGGTATGCTTGAAATCTTTCCAAGAAGGGGGAAGTTTATCAATGACACAAGAGACTTGAATAGCCTCATCCATGTGCATATTGTGTTGTATAAACCTTCCAAGTATACCAAGAATTTCATTGTATTGTTCCATAACTGGTCTTGAATCAGTCATTTTGTAATTTGTGAAATTACTTACAAGGAACTTCTTACTTGATGCATCCTCAGCCATATATTTGGCATCCAAGGAATCCCAAAGTACTTTGGAAGATTCAAAGTTCTGATAAATATCAAACAAAGAATCAGACATACCATTGAGGATTAAACCTCTGCAAATGTAGTCATCATTCTCCCATTTGCTCCTCCTCCTGATCTGCTCCACAATAGCATCATCCCCATCATCAGGAATAGGTGTAGTTAGCACATACACCACACTCATGCTTGACAGCAAGAAGTGCATCTTCTTCTGCCATCTCCTAAAGTCCACCCTTCAAACTTATCAAGCTTGGCAAAGTTTGAAGCCATGTGTTTCATTGCAGCAGCAGCCATTGATTATCACAAATAGTTTACTTTGATTGTTGGGGGTTATCTCCCAGAACAGGGTTAAGACAATCAGTAGCAACTGCAAATACCACTATGTGGTTACCGGATATCACTTGGAATCGTGTGATTACTTTCCAAAGTAAACTATTCGACCCTAATGCATGGGTTACACGAATATCTACTTGGGATAAGACCAAATGTAGTTATAGAATTAGGCACAATTCAATAACCCTTTTGCTTAGAAGTGTTAAACGTTTTCTGTGTATATCTCATGCCTGATCAGATTTCCTATTTATAGGAAAATACTCTTAGCTAGTCAAATGGAATTATGAGAATTAATCGCCCCATTAATCACCTCATAATTATCCCCATTATAGCTGTTAGTGGTTACATGACCAATTAAACGTGGTCATTATGCAGTTGTAACTGCCACTTGAATAGGTCAATGCCCGTTACAAGCAGTACTTTCACACTAGCAGTACTTTCATACCACTAGCAGTACTTTCATAACACTGGCAGTGGAAACACCGCCCATCAACACTATCTTAGCACTAGCAGTGGAAACACTGTCTATCAGTGTTAACCAAGCACTATCAGTGGAAACACTGCCTATCAGTGCTAATTAAGCACTAGCAGTGGAAACACTAAATATCAGTACAAACCACTATTAGAGTCAGGGTGTTCAGGGACCATATGGGTGTACACTCCGTACCTCCTGACCCATTACCAGGTGTGAACTAATCTCACAAGTGCACTAAATTTTCCCACAAGTTTTATAAGAAGAATAAAGTTTAAATCATATATATCCTTTTATTTAAAAAATTAATACACAGTCGATGTGCTAGAGAAAAGAATTGTAGTGCACATCGATAGGTTTTTCAAAAGTATTTGTCAATCCATTTTCTGAACCGAGGTTGATTCAAGAATGAATCGCCATATCGTTTCTATCCAGTTGTCACAAGTTTGATTCTTAAAGAATCTCACATGTCACCTACCAAGAGCTTGTTTGATGTTGGCTCTAGAAGGATTTCCATCTTCATCGTGAATATTTTTATATATCACTCGGATGTTCTGGCAAATACCACAAGGATAATGCGTAGGACTCTCAATATATGTATTCTCACTTTCCACATTGTGTGAAACAACAAGTCTTCATGAATTGTGTGTCCTAGTGAGATTTTGTAGATGATCTTCTGGCTCTAAACTCAATAGTGCATTTTGGTTTCCTGAGCCGAGACTAGGGAGAAGGTCTCCTTTTTCAATATCAACCATCTCTAAGAGAAAGTTGATAGATTATGTAGGTTCCCCGTGAGAATGAAACAAGTCCTTTTAAGAGAAATTGAGTGGCTTGGGAAGTTTAGTGCAGTGCGTCACTAGGTCCATGACGTCTTGTCTTCAATACCGGCATTACCTTAGTAACCACCAGTAGCATATGTAATGAACCTGGTTTCTGTCCTAAGGTTGAATTGTTTGAGGGGTGTTTCTTTTCACCCTTTTTACTATTCATTTCTTTTTCATTCTTCAACCCCTTCAGTGCTTACCGAGACTTCATTACTAGAACCTTGTTGGGTTTATTCTAGTTCTAGCTCTATCTCAGTCAGCACTCTTCCCTGATTCTCACTTTTCTCCTTTTTTTTCAATATACCTAAGGACTTCTACACTATCTAGTGGACTGTCCCTGGGTAGATCCCTCCGGCTCTGGCGGGATCATGGGAACTAAAACCTAACCTTACCATCCTTATAACTCCAATACATAAAGTAAAATGGTCGGTCTTGTGGTACAGCTCTTTCCGCCTGGAAACCAAATGAAAATCATTATGAAAATCATCAAGGTACTTGTGATATGAAATCAAAGCATTTTGTACCTCAATTGTTTTGACTTTTCATAAATGTTTCCCCTCAACATGTGCGAAGGCTTTTGAAATCATTTAGCACATGGAGGAAGGAATGCTTGTTCGAATAATGAAACAATCACCCTTTTATCAAATTTGATATTTAAATCACAATCTCTCCAGTCTCCCCCGATCACATCTAATATTTAAATTCTTTAGAAAACATTTTGGGGAAATATGTGGTTTTCTTTTAATCTTTTTCTGGTAAGGAACATTTAATCGCTCCCCCTCAATATGTGCATCGATATTCAAAAGAATTTAGTACATATTAGAAAGAACCTGCACTTAGAGTCAAAATGATCACTTTTATCAAAACACACAACGAGTACACATGATCGGGCTTAATCCTTCTGCTTTGGTTTTGAAATCGTTTGTTAGCCAACCGAATACATTTAAGTCTGAACGACCAAAATTTTCAAAACGATCACATATTAATCTTCTTTGGTTTTAGATAAATGCTCCCCCTCAACATGTGCATAGAATATTTGAAATCGTTTGGCACATGGAGGAAGGAGTGCCTTTTATTAATTTACTAAACCGCTCACCAATTTATCAGATTATTTCAGATTTAAGTCATAAACTCTCATCCGATTAAAAATTTCAAACCCTTTGAGATTTGGGATCCCAAGTGATTTAAATCATTTAGAAAACTTTTTGAGGAGAGATGTGACTTTGTTTAAACTTAACTGATAAGGACCAGATTTTAAAGATTGTTGGTGTCAGATATCGAAAGATTTTGGAGTTTTAGGATTGTTTGAAAAGTCATAACTTTTGAGTCGTAACTCCGTTTTAAGATTTGTTCAATGACACATAACACCAAACCTTTATTTACCACTTTTTAAAACATGCTCATGTACCAATTGTATATAAACTAATTTGACAAAGTAACATGCTCTTGTACCACTTGTTTAAAACTTTTTGAGGGGGAACAGAGTAACATGCTCCTGTGCCACTTGTTTAAAACATGCTCTTATTGGTACCAACTGTTTGAAAATATCCTTTTTGAAATGTTTGAAATCACTCTCCCCCTCTATCAATGACCGCCGTCGTTGATTGAGTGACAAAGATTTGTACAAAATGGAGTATAGCTGATTTTCAAAAATTAAGTCCGAGTTATTTTTAAACAATGTTATCATGTCACACCCCCAAATTACCTGTTTTGCAGCGGAATGGAATTCCTGGGGATTGACTGTCATAGCATCACAATCACAGTTATATTGAACGACCTAAAGTGTCGTTTGGAAAATACATCGTTTGATTTAATAAAACAATCAGAGTTTACAAAGTAGGTCCCAAATGAAAATCAACTTGTGCGGAAATAAGTTTGTTACAATTCAAACGATGTTTTAAAGTACGTAAAACCCAAGTGAGACGCGTCGTCATCGCGACTCCATGATGTGTCCAAATGCATGCCATGAAGTGAATGCCTTAGATACCTGAGATAGAACATGCTAAAAAGTGTCAACACAAAGGTTGAGTGAGTTCATAGAGTTTGTTTTGAAATGTAAAGCCTTTAGAAATCGTTTATGCAGCAAAGGCATTGTGAATCCACTCAGTTCCAAGTTCCGCCCATACAAAACTTGCAACCTGTGTGTTCACAACCCACTGCCAAGATATGTATAGTTTATGTTCAAACACATGATGTCAAATGAATTCACAATAGTACCTAACTCGACGTAGAACAATAGCACATAATCAATAGCACCTGACTTAATGTATCAGTAGTCAACTGATTTAGAACATTATACGACGTAGCACTATAGCACATAATCATTAGTACATGACTCAATGTATCAGTAGTCAACTGATATAGTACTTTATTCGACGTATAACTATAGCACGCAAACAAGAACAATTGATATAGTACAACATTCGATTTTGAAACAATGGTGATCATGATAGAATTTATCCTTAAAAATCTAAAGTACTTGTGAAAAATAGTTAAGCATGTATCTCCCCCAAAATAGTTCAAAACAATTGAAAATGGGGCTATGAAAACTCACAGTAATATGTAAGAGTTTAAAGTACTTGTGAAAGTAAAAGAAAACAGTTTGAGCATGTATCTCCCCCAAAAGTAATTCAAAACGTATAAAGGTAGGGGCTATGAAACTCACATGGACAATAATGCGATGGCAAAAGTGGATACACTGAGGTATAGCGTGAATCTCGAAAATGACCTATTACGAATGATATGATATGTAATGAGTTGCAATGTAATGTTATGCATGCATTTCGTATGTTATTTATACCATTTGCGAGTTTTAAAAAAAATATTACTTATCATCGAAAAATACTCTTTTGACGTCTTGACCATTCAAAAATCATTTTACAAGTATTTACGTCAAAATGTCATCCTACAATGGTTTTATAATGATTTATGGTGAAATTTTCACTTTTCGTCGCAAAACAATGTCGTCGGAAATATCATGAAATTAACAAAAATGGCTTTGGAAAACTAGTCGTAAAATAGTGTACGTCGATCGTTAGAGAACGAACTCGACGGTTTTGGAAAGTTTGTATCGATATCTAAAAGTTTCAGTTCAGGAGTTTTCGTCCAAAAGGTCTCGAACATAAAGATAATAAGGGTTAAAGATGGTGATTTTGGCTAATTGTAGTGCAAAAAGTGAGTTTCGGCCAAGTTTGAACATCCGTAATTAATTTACTACAACTCTGCTATACAAACGGCTTGTCGTTTTGAAAAATATGGCCGGTGAACTTGATTTTACTAGAAGACATTTCGTTCCAAAAAGTTTCACAACCTCGTTAAAAACAGCCGCAAACATGGTCGTTACAGCTAATGTAACACTTGTAACGTAAAAATAATATAGTTTTTCAGAAAATAATAGTTACGGCAATTTTATAAAAACGTGCATATCTTTGTCGTTTCAAATCCGTTTTCTACGTATAATACGTCCTTAGCTTCGTATCGAAGTAAATAATATATTTTTGAGAAGTCGAAATAATTTGTGAAGCTTAAGGCTCGTTTTTGACCCGAACAAACTAAAAACAGCAAGCTGAATTTTCTGAAAAATATACGTTTCGTCGTCAAACTTTAAAAATCCATAACTTCTTCGTTATAACTCCGTTTTTATCCGTTCAAGCGGCCACGGATTCGTTTTAAAGTATATTTTCTAAATATCAAGGCCAAAGTTTCGTACCAACTGTCGGTTTTTCCAGAAATTCGAATTAAGGACAGAACATAATTTATAGTTATCGAAAATAGTTTTTCTCGGACAAAACCTATTCTAATCCCTTCAAATCAACTCCAAAGCTAATCTAATCCTACCATACACCTTCTTAGGGTGTCATGGGTTCCTAATCATCATCAAGAACAAAGAATACCAAGGGGATATTTATAGGATGACCAAATATATATATATATATATATAACTCTTAAAATCATGAAAAATGGTATAAATCACATATGTCTTGCATGTTGCTCCAAAAATGAAAGGATACATATGAAATGATAAGAAAACATGAAAAATGAAAGAACAAGCTTACAAGTGAATATGATGAGGTGCAAGTAACAAGGTTAATCCTAAATACTCTTGGTTTTTATTTCAAAACCTAATAAAGAGTGTTATCTAGATTGTATAAACACTAGAGCTTGAAAAATTGATGATCCTTTGCACAAACACCTTGATGGCCGGTTTTTGGAGGAACCAAGAGAGAAGAAAAAGCTTTTCTCTAACACTTGAAGTAAAATAAAATGAATGAAGTGAAGTAATAATGTTGGAGTATGAGTTTATATAATCAAGGAACAAGTTACCAACCAAATAAATGCATACACCCCCATAGGGCCGGTTTTTAGGGGTCATTGTCCACAAAATATATATTTTTTTTTTTATAAAATGTATGTATATTTACTTGTATATAATTTGTCAAAGGTGTGTAAGTAATTGTGTAGATAAATGCAACTTGTAAGGTAAATGGTAACTTTTTGGTACAAGTAGGTTTTTAATAGATCAAAATAGATTGTAATGAGATAATAAAAATTGTAATATACATTCCTTGTGAAATTTGAGTGATAAAATAATTATCGTATAATTATTAAGAAACACGTCGTAATAATATAACCTCAACGATTTATATACGAAATAGATTCAAAACACTAGTTAAACTCAAAATATAGCTTTATAAACTAAATGTAAGTTTAAAAATATGTCAGGATCATTTTTGAAAGTAACGGATTAAATGCTCAAAATAATAACTCACGCGATAACGTTTATTTAATATAAAAATTACGCGATAAATGTGAAATGAAATGTCATGAATGAACTAATGTGATGCAAATGATGTCAATGAAATGTAGACTAAACTTAGTCCATATGAAATGTTCGTGATGTTATGATCATGAATTCGCCGTTAAACCTTTAAGGTTACGCGAATTTGGAACACGTAAACCAAGTTTACGATAAATGTTGAAATAGTGAGGCATAAATTGTTTCGAGAAATGACCTGAAAGTACGGGTTGTCACATATCACTATGTGAAAACAAATATTTTTCAGAAGAATCTCTAGAATGAAAAACATTTGTGAAGGAACATTCGTCTTTTTGTCGACAAAATTTCCTTTTTTATTTTATTTTTTTATTTTTTTGAAGGATAAGTGCTCGAAATTTAAAGAAATCGATTTAGCGTAGCACTTTCATTTCTTTAAAGGCGGGTTACAGTCTGAAATAACTGCAAGCCATGATTTTAAGCCCGGGTTACAATTTGAAGTAAATGTAAACCATTGTATTGAGACATGTTTTGAAAAAAATATTTACACCTCCTGCTCGAACTTCATCTAAAGTCCCGTGCCACTATTGAATGATATTTCTAAGACCGTAGATGTAATGGATACCAGAAGACATGCCTTGATAAAAACGATATGTTTGGAATTTTCAACATTTATGATTTTTTTGGGTTTTTGTTGTATTTTCTTTTTGTTGGTTTTATAATTTTGAAATTTGCTTTTTAAAAGAATATATACAAGGAATAGGTGAAGAAATTACTTTACTCCTCGTCCTCTTCCTAAAGACGTTTAAGCGTTTCCGGCTGCAAACTCTTCATGTCGAGTCGCGGTAGGATAAACTCAAAACGTTCTCTTGGAAGAGCTTTCGTGAAGATGTCTGCTAACTGATACTCAGTCCTTACAAATTAGAGCTCAACCACACTTTTTTCAACTTGTTCCCTGATGAAATGATGTTGAATGTCAATGTGCTTTGATCTTGAGTGTTGGACATTGTTGCAGCAGAGAGCGATGGCACTTTTGTTATCACAGAACAAAGGAATTTTGTTGAATACAAAGCCATAGTCAGATAGTTGGGATCTCATCCATAAGATTTAAGCACAACATGATGACATGGCAATGTATTCAGCCTCTGTAGAAGATATGGAAGTACTAATTTGCTTCTTTGACGACCAGCTCACTGATTTATCACCCAAAAACTGAGCACCTCCTGACGTACTTCGACGAGTATCTTGACACCCTGCATGTCAGCATCTGAATAGGCTGTTAGTGACATGCAGTGTCCTTCGGATACCAAAGTCCCATGTTAATGGTTCCTTGTAGATACCGAAAGACCCGTTTAACCGCTTCAAGGTGCTTTTTAGTAGGCTTAGCCTGGTAGCGAGCACACATGCATACAACGAACAGAATGTCAGGTCTACTGGCAGTGAGATACATCAAGGATCCAATCATACTACGATATTTAGTTTGATCAAAAGGAATCCCAGAGAGGTCCTCATCCAATTTGTTTTTTCTCCACCATGGGAGTGTCAACAGTGTCACAAGAATCAAATCCAAATTTCTTTAACATTTCATTAGTATATTTAGATTGATTAATGAAAATGCCTCTGGGACTTTGAGAAATTTGTAATCTTAAGAAAAATGACATTTGTCCCATCATTGACATTTGAAATTTAGAACCCATCTCTTTTGAAAACTGGTCACACTCATTTGGGTCGGTCGAGGCAAAAATAATATCATCAACATATATTTGAACATGAAGTAAGTGTTTGCCTGACTTTTGAGTGAACAGTGTGGGATCAACAACGCCTTTGTAGAATCCTTTAGCAAGAAGAAACTTTGACAAAGTGTCGTACCATGCCATTGGATCCTGCTTCAAGCCATAGAGAGCCTTTTTCAGATGGTAGACATAATTAGGACGCTCAGGATCCACAAAGCCTTCCGGTTGCCTAACGTAGACCACTTCTTTGAGATCTCCATTAAGAAACACAGTCTTTACATCCATTTGGTAGACTACCATATTCTTGTTTGTAGCATTAGCAAGGAAGATTCTGATAGCCTCAATTCGTGCAACTGGAGCAAATGATTCCTCAAAGTTAATGCCTTCCTCTTGTTGATACCCTTTAGCAACTAGTCTCGCCTTATTCTTCAGAACGTCACCATGCTCATCAAGTTTCACCTTGAAGATCCATTTGAGAGCGATAATCATAGCACAATCTGGAGTGGGTACTAATTCCCATACATCAAGATGATTGAACTCGTGGATTTCATCTTGCATAGCACTAAACCAACTGTCCTGAGACATTGCTGTTTTGACATCTTTTGGTTCGATCTGTGATAGTACATAGTTGAAGAAGCACCATAAGGTATCAGTGGCAAGTTGCTTTCTAGTAGATACCGGATGAGAAGGATTCCCAATGATATTATCTACTAGATGATCATGTGTCCATTTTCTGAGATGTTCATGTGGTTGTTGATAAGGAACTGAAGTAGCATAGTTAGGATCCCCTAGTGAAGATGCTTCAGAGGTGGGTTCAGGGGCAAATATATTCTCAAATGGAGCATCTTCAGGAGTGGCAAAGGGATTATCTTCAAAAGAATTTTCAACTACAGTTCCTTGATGTATTGAAGATGCTTGAAGATTAGATGATGATGGTAAATGGTCAGCAGAAGGAGCATCTTGCGATATGAAAATAGAGACCGTTGGACCATTTGGATTGGATTGAACAGGAGCAGTTACAGCTGGTGGTGGAGAAGTATCATCAGTTGTAGGCTCAAGGTATTCATCATACATCGGATCAAATAAATTCTTCAAATCTTCTTCTGTGGGAGGTACATAAGGAGTTGCAGGATTGGGATTTTGTACAAGACCCGAACTAATGGGTCCAGGTGTCAAAAGTTGAGGTGCGGGTCCAGAACTGGAGTGTCCAGGAGCCATTTGCTCAGTCAGCTCATCAAACATAACATGAATAGTTTCAATGATGTTTCGGGTTCTTTTGTTATAGATTCGATAACCTTTCCGATCTGGTGCATAACCAATGAAAAATCCAATATCAGCCTTAGCTTTCAACTTTCCTAGATCTTGACCATCATTTGTTGGATAACATAAAGCTCCAAACACACGAAGAAACGAGAGATCCGGTTTTCTGTTGTGAACTAATTCATATGGAGTTTTTCCATGAAGAGTATATATTAAGGAACGGTTTTGAGTTTAACAAGCAGTGGCAATAGCTTCCGCCCAGAGAAATATTGGAGCCTTTGAAAATATTAGCATAGTCTTTGCAGCTTCTACAAGATTCCGATTTCACCTTTCAACTACACCGTTCTGTTGAGGAGTGCGTGGAACACTTTTCTGATGACTGATTTCAATGCTTTCATAAAACTTACTGAGTTCCATGTTTAAAAATTCAGTTCCATTGTCTGTTCGGATGATTCTAACTATTTTGTTAAGCCTAACCTGCAATTGTTTGATAAGTTTAATGACAACTTCGGGAGTTTCATCCTTAGTTCTCAAAAACTTTACCCAAGTAAACCGAGAGTAATCGTCAACAACAACTAGCACATACTTCTTCCCATTTATACTTTGTACTCTCATGGTGTATTGGCAGGATACAATGTAGTTGCAGGCAATTTCCTAAGGGGAGGATTATTAACAACAAGTTCTTCGGCCTTTCTCTTATCCATATCTAACTTCCAAAACACTTGTTCAGGGGTTAATTGAGTTTGAGGTTTAAACGTGGCTAAGAAGTTTCCCTTAAAATAATCGTGAGATTTGACATTTATTCAATGACTCACACAATTAGGTTCCTTAAGTTTCTTATCTATTTTCTCTCTAGAGGCATTTTCTAACTCTATGTCCTCTTCAATGTTTTGTACACAAGTTGGCTTTTGTTTGGGCTTAAGGATCAGGATTTGGGCTTCTACAAGGCCTATATTGTGTTTATCACTTAACACACTGTGCTTTGAAATCATGTGATCAGTTTGAATGGTGTTGCCTTGTACGTACAACTTATTTTCAAGTTTGTTCTTTAAAGTCTTAAGGTTGGAAAAATCATTTAGGAGTTTTGATTTCTTTTCTTTGAATTCCTGTTTAAGCGTTTTTACATTTTTTTGAAGTTCTTGTTTTTTATTAAGTTTCTCTTGTAAGGAATTTAACTCTTGTTTTAAAGTTTCTTCCCTTAAATTACTTTTAGTGATCAATGTATGAATTTGGCTATCCATTTCCTGCTCACGGGTGGTCAGCTCAAATTTAGCACATTGTTCATAGATGGCAACTTGATCCTTATACATATTAAGCTTAGTGGTTATGGAGTCTGTTAATACAAATAAGCCTTAAAAACGTTTATTTATATTTTACGATCTTCTAATGTTTTGTCGATAACAAACGTAAAATCATTTTAACGAAACAAATAAAATACGTAAATGGTTTGAGCCAATAGTTTTCTAACACATTTACGTTTTCACATAAAACACTAAAACAAATATAAGTGATTTTATGATTTAGTAATACATATGTACAACAACTAGTGTTTACATATTGGGCAAATATATACATAACTAGTATGTATTATAATGGGTAAAAACTATAACCCATGGAACATATCCATAACCCATGGTATTGATCCATACCCACTTGACTAGATACATTGCACTCATTAGATACATATATCTAATGAAATACCCATGGATCAACCCATAACCCATGACCCACAGCCAAAATACCCATGGGCAAAGAGGAGCGTCCCACGAGCATTACACAAGACGGATCCCTTGAGGGAGGAATCCGTGGAACTATAAGAGATTTTCTCTCTATAAATAGTGAGCCATTTCTTCATTGTTTCTTACCCCTTTCTCACATATTTTCTCCTTGAGTTAAAAACTCTCTAACCCCAGATCCAAGTGATCTATGTATGTAGTTTTATTTTTGTGTGATTCTCTAGGTTCCTCTTAAAGGTGAGATCACCACCTTTGAAGTCAAGCAAGCTCAAGTCCATGAGTTGCCATGCTTCCTCATCATCAAGACTATTGAAGTCCTCTTGTTGATGATTCTTTTCTTTCTACTAAGAAATGTAGTGTTGAAGACATTAGTGAAAGATGTCTCAAGTGTCAAGACGAAGACATTAGTGAAGGGTGTCGATCGTCCGTGTTGTAGGCATTAGTGAAGGGTACCTAGAAGTCAAGTCACAAGACATTAGTGAATGGTGTCTTGAAGATCTAGTCAAAGGCATTAGTGAAAGGTGCCTAAGATGTACATTCGATATGGTGTGTTTCGATGTACAAAATAGATTAGTATCGGATCCAAGGATATTGATATCCTTAATGATGTTGTAATAAGGAGTTGGTCTCCTTTGGGTTTAGGTGTTGTGTAGTGTTGGGTAGTAGTTCCTCCATTGTAATGGAACTCGGTACTTAGCCTAGTACCGATAAAAGGTAGGCGACGTTGTGGTAGGTGTGGTTAACCTTGGTGTAAAGAACCCGATGGTTAGCCTAGTACCGGATAAAGGGTAGGCGATGTTGTGGTAGGTGTGGTTCACCTTGGTGTAAAGAACCCGGTGGTTAGCCTAGTACCGGAAAAAGAGTAGGCAACGTTGTGAAGGTTTCTCCACCATAAGGAGTCGGTGTTGTGTAGTGATTACGAACTCTCGAGTAGGTGACTCGGGGAGTGGAGTAGGGCAAGGAAGGTGTCCTTGTAGCCGAACCACTATAAATACTCGCGTTGTGGTTTTGTGCTTCTTACTATTTATCTTTTTATTACATATTTATATTTCTATATGTTTGTTTATCAACATCCAACACACATCCAAATAGATTGACATAAGTCGATCTAAATAGTTTAAAATGAGTTTTAATTGGTAAAACTATTCAACCCCCCCTTCTAGTTTTCCACAATTGGTATCAGAGCTTCGTTACCAAGTTTCTTAGAGTATATTGTACTTCAAAAACTTGATACGATCCGTGGTTAATTGAAAACTATAAAGAAGGTTTTTCATAAAAACAAACAACATGTCTTTCAAAACTCTTTGTTTGGATGTTGATTAGATAACAACATTTTTCTTATTATTTATTCTTCATTTAATTGCACTAATCCTCTTTGTCATGTTGCTTAGTTAAAGCTCATATCTACCAAGCCATAGGAATCTCTTGGTAACAAGAATACCTTCCCTAAGAAGGTATCTTAAACACAAAGGAGCCGGAATTGTCTACTGACATTTGTTGTGTCATTTGTAAAGACATTCCTAAGTGCATTAGAGGTATGACTTTCCATTTATTTCTAAATAACATTAGCTTGATAAATAAGTATACTTACATAGGTATTTATATGATTATCTTTCGTGCATATTCATGTATTACATGTAGCTTCATTAGGAAGCCTTTTCTCACATACGTGTTACTTTTTAGTCTAAAGTCGTGGTTTATAAAACTTGTGTTTTATTTCATTTAAATCCAAAAAATCATATCCTTCTAATAATAAAACAGAACACAAATCTCAAAAATTCCTCCTTCCCCATAAATAAACCATCCGTCGTCCACTCTATCAAATCTCCATTTTTTCAAATCTTCCATTTTCAAAAATTACCTCTCATTCAAAACTTCATCTTCCTCTCATCTCATCTCAAACCAAAACCAAGAAGGTTTGTCATCAACATGGTTTACATCGCCCTCGTGCTCATCTCCTTAAAACTCATCGCTCTTGTGTTCCCTATGATGAAGTTCTCATACGGAGACATATACTTTTTGTTGTTAATCTACATTGGGGTTATATACCCAATCCTTTGTATCATTCTTAGCATTGAAATGAAATATTACTAATTGTCTAGTTTATCTAGGTTATTATTATCATAATGTGTTTGTCATTTGTTTTGATTTATATCTTTCATATTCTTTCGTGATACATTAAAAACCATGTATGCATGCTAAAAGAAAATGTAGGCTAATACACATATCTTGGTATAAAACCATAAAAATTATGTTTTTATCAAAAATTTGTTTCTGTTACTGCAGATCCATGGATCTCGGTAGGTATATTAGCCAGATCCCTGATAGAAGGGAACCGTTCTTCTGGATAACAAATTTTCCATGAAAAATAAAAACCGCTTTCTTCCTAAAAGAAATGATTTACTAAAAAGTCAAACATTAAGTGAGTTAAATGTCATTATTAATAAACATCCTGTAAAAACGTTAGGTAATCATTGTTTTACCCATAATACGTCACATCCTATTTACTTCTCTTTCCTATAGGTTTTGCTATGTCGCATGAATATGAGTTTGATTTTCACTCACTAGCGTCTACACTCCTAACATCTCCCTTGAGCCCAACACACCTGGCAATCATGTCCGTGGGTTCAATAATCTCGAAAACCGTCACTTCCACGAAGGACGTATTGTCGACACGGCCCCTCTACAATTCGAAGAAGGTATCAATACCTCCTTCCGAGCCATAGGACTAGAATGTCTTCTCGAAATTAACGAGAAAATATGTCCAAGGTTTATATTGGAATTCTTTCGTCAAGTTGAACTCGTTCGTAATGAGGATCACTCTCTATCTCTTTGGTTTTGGATCAAAAACCAAAAGTTTGTTTTAACCCTTGGGCAATTTTCTCACATCCTCTGGATTCCAAATCATGGACAATGTGCCTTCACTTAAGATTGGTCTCTTGATTCTCTCTTCAACTTTCATGAAGAAAATAGTCCATATTGTTCACACATACCTTCCCCGGAAGACTTGAATCGCATAATATGCAAACCCCATCACTCCGATCCAAACATTATCCATACACGGGATATCCGAGAAGAGTACAAGCCTCTTGCACTCATCCTACGTGAAAATGTTTGGAGCATTAGGGGAAATCGAGAAATCCTTCCCGCTTGTTGTGCTTACATAATGTATTGTTTGCTAACACAACAACCATACAATCTCGCCTACTTCTTCGCAAGGCGAATTGTAAATCTTCAAGGCTCCAAGAATAAACTCATCCCTTATGGAATGTTCTTGACGCGCCTTTATCATAAAATCATGTACCTTCATCCTCAATTTCAAAGTCCGTTGTACGTGCTTGTAAACAAGATGATGGAACCTCTAAACGCATCTCTCATGAAGACTTTCTTCATTCCTGAATCGGCAAACACTCATCAACCATTTGATGACCCATCTAGCAAAAACGCTCAAGGAACTTAGCCTTCTTTCTAAATAGGGTCAATCCTTAGTATCCATGCTTTATCAATGTAATCAAATTTCTTTCATGAAATAAAACATCTTACATTTGATATCTTAGTGTTAGAACCTCTTAAACTAACCTCTTAATATGATGCATTGTCAAAACCCTTGCATACCTTTTGTAAAGGTTCTGCTTAACAAAGAGACGAATCCCGGAATTTGTGCTAGACGAATCCCTACTCTTAGGGAACCGTGGGATCCGCCGAACAGAAAATGCAATTTCAATCATTGTATTTCAAACATGTCTTTAGATCACTTCACACTAAGCTAGACATAGTGCTTAAGGCAAATTGAGTCCCTTTCAAAGTTGAGTAAACTCGTACTCACGCATAACTCTCTTAGATCACACTCGAAATACTTGTAGATCTATCGTCTCACCAAAACTCATTACTCTTCCGCTCCTATACTCACACATGATCCCTCACATGTTAAAATATCTAGCTTTGGAAATCTTTCGAAATTGATTATAATCATTCTTACCTCAAAATTTGGTTGAAAATGATCAAATTCTAATTTTTCCATCTTAAGCTTTTAGGATATCCTCCAAAACATTATCCTAAGTCACTATCTGATCTCTAGGATCATTTAGCTCCATTTAACACTCTCAAAATCTTTAGTGTCATCTTTGTTCATTCATTGGTACTCATGAAAGTTCCAATTTCTTCTATAAAAGACAATCATTAACTACATCACTCATTACCCTGAAGTATTTGAGCACCTCTTCATTTAAGACACTTAGATGAACTGAAACACTCAAGAAGAAATAGGCATTAGACCTTACAAAACATCATTGCAATCTTTCCTTAGCTACTGAGAGACGGATCCCTAGGATTAGCCTAGGCGGATCCCTCGTTGGAGGGAACCGTGGGATCCATATGACAGATTTATGTCAACTATAGCCAAAACAATCATTTCAAGCTCATCTTGCTAACTTGAACACTCTATCTCATCTTAAATAAGTTCCTAGATCAGTACAACTCTGAAGTTGACTCTTGTGCATGCTAATCATCACATTCCAAAGAAGTTTAGTGGCTTAAGTCTTGAATGCACTTGCCAAATCCCTTGCTTTATAAACCACATTGTTAGGATTCCTAAAGTCATCATCTTCATCCTCATTTTCAGCACTTAGAAATCTTTACAAACCTCTTGAAATCATCTCATCATGAGGAAAGCTCCAAGTGGTAACTCATCCACCAAATAACCACCCAAGAAAATTTCTTGTGTTGTACATGAAATTTCTTCAATCGAATCATCTCCGGTCAAGTCCACAAATGCAAGGATTTCTCCTCCACCAATCAAACCAATCCCTAAAAGGATAGTTCCCATAAAACTACCTATGTCAAACACCACCATACCTCCTAAACCAAACAATCCCATTTCCACTAAACCATCACCGTTGGTACCTAGAGCTATTTCATTCACAACTCCACTCTCATCGCCACACCTCTACAATTTAGAGGATTTGCCTCCTAGGCCATCTCATCCTCCTCCACCGACAACATTCTCCTCATTAGGAGAATTAATGGTACAAAATCAAGGTGTTGAGTCAACACTAGCTCCGGCTTTCTTTACGCCGTCACCATCAAATAATCTCATTTGGATTATGAGAAATTATCAAAGTCAACCACCCGACCATATGGAAGTTGACACTTCTCTACCACTACCATCATTCTTGGTCGAGCCATCTTCAAATGCGCCTCCACCAATCCCTCCGTCGTTTAAGGCTCCTCAACCCGCTTCACTTGATCCTTCGCATCAAGCAATTTCCCTTTTTCCACCACCACTACCTAGCCATGACAAAATTGTTATCATTGTCAACATGTTGAAAGCTTGATACATGAAGTACGAGAAGATCAACGTTTCATGTTCTATCACCTCCTCGAACGTTTCGACGAGATTAAACCTAAACAAACTTGAGCTAGAGGATTTTAGTGGTATCCTAGTATCAAGGGTTACTTAGATAAGTCTAGTAATTCCAAGTCATGTATCGTTCATTTTCTTAGTTTTTAGAGTCATGTATATCATATCTCAAGTTTTATTAAATGAAATTACATGATACTTGCTATATTTCTGAGTATATGATTATGTTGTATAATACATATCTCACTTTGATGTTAACATTATTTGTTATATCACCATTGCTGAATTTAGTCATCAGCCAGACGTATCCCTAATATTTGCCTAGACGGATCCCCCAAAGGAGGGAACCGTGGGATCCGTGAAACAGAAAACTATTTTTCTACTAACTTAAGTTATACTTGCAGGAAATTATGCATTATACTTGCTTTCTAACCTTTGTTTTGTAGCTCTTCAATTTACACATGAAGACTTTGACACCCTAAAGCTAGGGGAGCTTTGTGTCAAAGCAATACATTGCAAAATCACTTGCAATATTAGGATTACATTTCATGACGTCCCTTTGCAAAGTTGCAATCATCAAGGGGGAGCATATTTCGTCACATAGACGAAATATTTTGCAAACTTAGTTGCAAATAAACTAACTTAGTAGTATTTTTCTTGACGCCCTCACATAGGGATGGACTCGTCAAGGGGGAGTTAAGACGAGATCCTTTCCCGTTACTTGCTCTCTACTTTTTCCTTCTTTTCTATTTTTCACATGTTTTTCTTAAAACAATGTGTTAGTTTCTTTTCAAAGCTCTTTTTGTTTCGACAAAAAAGGGGGAGAAGAAAGTAAAAACTACAAATTCAAACTTTTACGAATTTTAGTTTTTCCTTAAAATAATTTTATGTTTTGTCATCAACAAAAAGGGGGAGATTGTTAATACAAATAAGCCGTAAAAACGTTTATTTATATTTTACGATCTTCTAATGGTTTGTCGATAACAAACGTAAAATCATTTTAAAGAAACAAATAAAATACGTAAATGGTTTGAGCCAATAGTTTTCTAACACATTTACGCTTTCACATAAAACACTAAAACAAATATAAGTGATTTTATGATTTAGAATACATATGTACAACAACTAGTGTTTACATATTGGGCAAATATATACATAACTAGTATGTATTATAATGGGTAAAAGCTACAACCCATGGAGCATATCCATAACCCATGGTATTGATCCATACCCACTTGACTAGATACATTGCACTCATTAGATACATTGTATCTAATGAAATACCCATGGATCAACCCATAACCCATGACCCACAACCAAAATACCAGTGGGCAAAGAGGAGCGTCCCACGGATCCCTAGCATTACACTAGACGGATCCCTTGAGGGTGGGATCTGTGGGATCCGTGTAACAGAAGAGATTTTCTCTCTATAAATAGTGAGCCATTTCTTCATTGTTTCTTACCCCTATCTTACATATTTTCTCCTTGAGTTAAAAACTCTCTAACCCCAGATCCAAGTGATCTATGTACTTAGTTTTATTTTTTTTGTGATTCTCTAGGTTTCTCTTAAAGGCGAGATCACCACCTTTGAAGTCAATCAAGCTCAAGTCCATGAGTTGCCATGCTTCCTCATCATCAAGACTACTGAAGTCCTCTTGTTGATGATTCTTTTCTTTCTACTAAGAAGTGTAGTGTTGAAGACATTAGTGAAAGATGTCTCAAGTGTCAAGATGAAGACATTAGTGAAGGGTGTCGATCGTCCGTGTTGTAGGAATTAGTGAAGGGTGTCTAGAAGTCAAGTCACAAAACATTAGTGAAGGGTGTCTTGAAGATCTAGTCAAAGACATTAGTGAAAGGTGCCTAAGATGTACATTCGATATGATGTGTTTCGATGTACAAGATATATTAGTATTGGATCCAAGGATATTGATATCCTTAATGATGTTGTAATAAGGAGTTTGTCTCTTTTGGGTTTAGGCGTTGTGTAGTGTTGGGTAGTAGTTCCTCAATTGTAATGGAACTCGGTACTTAGCCTAGTACCGAATAAAAGGTAGGCGACGTTGTGGTAGGTGTGGTTCACCTTGGTGTAAAGAACCCAATGTTTAGCCTAGTACCGGATAAAGGGTAGGCGAAGTTGTGGTAGGTGTGGTTTACCTTGATGTAAAGAATCCGGTGGTTAGCCTAGTACCGGAAAAAGAGTAGGCAACGTTGTGAAGGTTTCTCCACCATAAGGAGTCGGTGTTGTGTAGTGATTACGAACTCTCGAGTAGGTGACTCAGGGAGTGGAGTAGGGCAAGGAAGGTGTCCTTGTAGCCGAACCACTATAAATACTCGCGTTGTGGTTTTGTGCTTCTTACTCTTTATCTTTTCATTACATATTTATATTTCTATATGTTTGTTTATCAACATCCAACACACATCCAAATAGATTGACATAAGTCGATCTCAATAGTTTAAAACGAGTTTTAATTGGTAAAACTATTCTACCCCCCTTCTAGTTTTCCACAGAGTCATCAGGCACGTATTTAGTGCTCATCAAACACATATTCATCATTAATGGAAAAAGATGTACCACTTGGTAAACAAGACTTTCATCGTGCTTCACATATTGCTCATATGGGACAACATTGCTATTACCCATATTTACAATATCTGGTTCAAAGAATTCTATTGGTTGTACTTTGTTGGGAATCTTTTACTCATCAACCATATCATATAGCTTTAGTACCTCTGATATGACTGAAGCATTGGAGGGACCCGCTTGTTGAGGTGATATAACCATGGGAGCAATATTAGCCATGAAAATAGTCTGTGTCATTGGTTCATCATCAACATCAGATTCGAAGGCATCACAATCAGCAACCTAGAATACATTGGGATTGTTCTGTGCCAAATCATATATTGGTTGTTCATCCACATCAGCATCATATGTTTTGGCATTCCCATCAGCAAGAAACAACAACTCCTCCTCATCCAACACTGCTCCACTGTCTTGAGCCTGCATCAGCAGCATCTTATCCCTGAAGTACTCAGCATTCTATGGATGTTTTGGTTGAGTGAAGTTCCTAGCAATATGTCCCTCTCCTCCACAATTGTAACACTTAATCGGTTTGCCTTGACCCTGAACTACAATCCTTCCTATGTTCTGAGCATCTATATAACCAACTCCAACATTCCCCCGTGCAACATTCCTTGGATTCACATTTTGCCTTCATTGCACATTCTGAACCACAACCCTTCCATCTTCCACTGTAGCTTGATTGTGTGGGTTAGATGAGGTCCTAAGTTGGTTGTTGGTTTGGGGAAGTGAGGTTTTGGACTGTTGGACCAATAAAGCAACTTGATTTGCGAGGTTTTCAATCAACATGTCTGTTGGGGTAAACCCTGAGTCTGGTATGGTAATCTGATTCTGATTCTGAGAAGATGGTAAGACTTGCGATGCACGAGTGTTTAGCCTCACATTTGAAACAAATGCAACTGAGTCATTTGTTGGGTTTGCTGTTGTAGTATAATTGAATTTTTCCAAGATCAAACGCTCAAATGTAGTATGCTTCTCATGTTGAAGTAAGTAGGCATACAACTGCTCATACTTAGTGTTCCTCAATCCTTTGTTCAACTTCACTGCAATAACAAATATGTGTCATTCAGGGTTCATGTTGTTTACGAACTTGGAATTGAGTTGGATATTTGGCATAGTCATATTGATATTCCTCATATCATTCACAAGTTTGTGAACCCTCACATGATACTCTGTAATGCTCTCCCCTGGGTTCATTTTGAAGTTCTCAAAGTCATCATACAGTTGTGACTCTCGATCTTCCTTAGTCAGTTCTGAGCCAGAGAGAAGCATCTTGACATTGTCCCAAACTGCTTTAGCTCGGGTGTTATGATTAATCAGCTTGTAGATGTCCTTGGGTAGACCTTGAAGTATGATGTTTGAAGCTCTAATATCAGCATCATATCTTTTCTTCTCCTTATCATTGAGATCGTCATAAGTCCTTGGTCTATCCATACCCAGAGTGACAGTTCCATCTGCACCAGCTTCAAGTTGATCTCTGGTGGTGCCCATTTGGAAGGGTCCTTCATCAATTAACTAAAAAATGTTAAGACCATTCTCTTTGCCCAGGCAATACAACTTGATTCTCTGTGCCTAAGAGTCATAATCAGTTCTATCCAGCATAGGAGGGCGGGTATCGGACCCAGCAGCTTGAACGTCATCTGAAACAGTAGACATGATTTCTAAGTACACGAGATTTTACTACTCTTTGATTTAACCGAGAAATATCGATCACAACCCTAGAACTCTTGAATCATTGCAAAACAAACTATAAAACCCTAATCGACTAATAAAGAAGTCGACTGGGATTATGAAAACATGAATCCTTTGATCGGTTTAGGTTTTAGGGATAGTAGATAATGCATCATATTACAAGAGGGATGTGTTTCTTTTTAAAAATGAAAAAACCAATTATTTGTTTGAGCCGAGACTTGATCGACAAGTCTAAAACCCAAGCAAAAAACCCACGCCCCTTCTTTACCTGATCCGTTGGATCTCAAGGGCCCAAGCCTGTCCATATTCGACCCAAGTCAATCCAAAAATAGTCCATGGGTCGTATAATGTGATCGGGTCAAGTTGCATGCATATCGGGTATTATAATTCAAGTTATATTACGTTCGACACGTACACTCGTGTTTATCGTGTGTGCCCTCATAGGCTCACACACTTTTAGTCTTTTGTCGTGTTTTAAACTCTCACAAACCAACAACCACAATGTTAAGGGTTAACATCCTTTTGCTAGTTTCTATACCTTGTGCTCTTACCTTTGCAAGTTGCTCATGATTTCAAATTTTCAATAGATTTAATCAGATGGGGATATTTGATGATTTCGTTATACATTTAGGACGTCATTGTAGCTACATGTGTAGTAACATACCATGAAGGACATATCTGCGATAAGAAACAGTAGTTTGAGTTGGTTATTTATCAACTACTCACATTCGTTGATAGTGCTTAACCTAACAAAACTTTATAAATGTTACCAACGTTAAAAGAATGAAAAAGTATTATACAAACTAATGTTTTGACTTTGTTCAAAAAAAAAAAAAAAAAAAACTAATGTTTTGACTACGTATGACTATTATTAATACATAGATAAACTCATGCTAAATGATACGTAGTAGTATATTCTATGCTTCCATCGTATTAACTGATTTCGCTGCAACGCGCGAATATTATTTTCTATTCGTTTCAAAACATTTTGGAAACACCAATATACCACTTGTTTGACTAGTCAAACAGATAAGCACTCCCACACACTAAACAGTCAAATCCAACCGTCCATTTCTCTTCCAAATAATCTAACGGCTGGAAAATTCCCCCGCACAACTTTTCCCAAATTTCAATTTCCCCTATAAAACAATCTTCATTTTTACACACTCAAACACAAACACAGTTGATTTTCTCAAAAAATAAAAAGAAGAAACACAAATGGCGCGAACAAAGCAAACAGCTCGCAAATCAACGGGAGGAAAAGCACCAAGGAAGCAGCTAGCTACAAAAGCCGCAAGAAAGTCAGCTCCTGCAACTGGAGGAGTGAAGAAGCCACACAGATTCAGGCCAGGAACAGTTGCTTTGCGTGAGATCAGGAAGTATCAGAAGAGTACCGAGTTGTTGATCAGGAAGCTGCCCTTTCAGAGGCTTGTCAGAGAAATTGCTCAGGATTTCAAGACGGATTTGAGGTTTCAAAGCAGTGCTGTTGCGGCTTTGCAGGAGGCCAGTGAGGCCTATTTGGTTGGCTTGTTTGAGGATACTAATTTGTGCGCCATTCATGCCAAAAGAGTTACAATTATGCCTAAAGATATGCAGTTGGCTAGGAGGATTAGAGGTGAAAGGGCTTAGATTTGATTGTTTTTTACTCTTTCAGATGATGCCTAGTTATGTAATTGCTTGTTTGATTTTGTGTTTAAATGTGACGCAATTGTTGTAACTTCTCAACAAGATGTTATCTCAGATGATTTGTTTATTGGTCTAATTGGTATTGTATTAATTTACCTATATCAAAAAGCAAAGAATAGAAAAATGAAAAAAAATAAAAAAATCAACTAGAGAAATAGAAACAAAAAATATGCATACTGTACAATGAACGAGACTAGATTAATGACAATATGCTGCTACCTGATATGATTTTACCGTTTATCTTGTTTATTTCGGTGGAAATAGAAACCACAATAATGTATTGTTAAAAGATTTGTGTTATGTTTTCCCTTGAAAAATACTGTAATACAGTAACAATTGTCTTCAAAATACCAAACTCACTTTGAAATTGACCAACAAAAATGTTTACTCACATACATTCTATAACAATTCGACATGTTATTCATGTCAAACTCGAACTCAATAAGTGTCACAAACATTAAAACGTGAATCAAGTTTCACCTGAGGTAGGATCTATAATATATGCATCCTCAACTGAGGTACTAAGTTGTAGCAATAGGCTAATGAAGACTTGTTGCATTGGAGCAATAGACAGACTTATTTTTGCATTGGAGAATGGCGAGTTAAGAATGGGTTGCAAATGTTTTTTTTTTTTTTTTTTTTTTTTTGTACATTGGAGAGAAAAGGTTGAAAATGAGTTAGATATTTTCAATGGGTTACTACATTGGGGATGCTCCGAGTATTTATCAAAACTTACAAAGGAAGCATTGAAATTTTTTACACTAAAAGAATAAAACGAAACAAAGCTTCAACTATCAAAAAGAATCTGAAAAGAATTCATTCAAATAATCATATGAAGGAACCCCTTGCATAAGTTTCAAGACAGAAAAATCACATTCATTAAAATGATTGTCACTACAATTAAACCCAAATGGGCTGTGCTATTATACAAAACTAACTTATAGAAGAAACTTATTGTGGATTTGCCATCAACACGATTTGCTAACAGGTTCACCATTTGGTTTCCATACAGTGACCATCCCTGCTGCATCACCAGTAAAGAGTAGTCCCTCAGGACCTACTTGGATTGCTTGAATGTCCTTTCTTGAAAATATTCTACCCCTTTCAACAAACCTACAGAAAAAGACAAAAACGATGTCAGTCCTGAGAGTATTCAAGCACCCTTATAAAGTTAAGCCAGAGATGTATACAAAAACACTTACGAGGGCAAATCATATATGTGAACACCGCTGTCTTTGCATAAACATAGCAGCATTGGCTTTTTTTCTGCATCATGCATCCCACAAAATGCAAGTACACCCTGCAGCAATAAAAAAAAATCACTAAATCATATGATTCTCTTAGGTCCCAAACCTTTAAGAAGAAGATATTGCATTAACGACTTTACATTATCTACATCATGTTTGTAAACTGGCTCAATGTTGCCATCTTCAGTTGCACCCCAAACTTTGATTGTTTTGTCCAGGGAGCCAGAAAACAAATATCGATCCCAACATATGACCGCTGTCACGTCACCCGTATGTCCATCCAATACATGCCTACACTCTAGTGAATCAAGACTCCATACCTAGTAAACAGTTTTACCACAATCAATAAACATGATGAAGTTGAAAACAAGAAATGGGCCAAATTATATATAACATTTAAAGAAACATACTCGTATAGAGTGGTCAGAAGAACCGGAGAAGAGCATTCCAGCTCCTACAATGAGCGAAAGCACAGATCCTGTGTGGCCCTTCAAAGATGTTGGTTCTTCACAGAAACTGGTTTTGGAATTAGATTTCCATGACAAAATAGTACCGTCCTGCACCAATATATAAAGCTCAGACACAGCTTCACAGAATCTGTTTAAATATCACAAAACCAGAATGTTATATTTACCTCCATCCCGGCAAAAAGAGTGTCTTCAGACATAGTAATAGCATTAACTTGTCCACCATTTCCTCGAATAATTACTTCACTTTGAGTTTCGAGATTCCAAGCCTAGCAAAAATCAAATTCCAAGCCCGATTAGTATAATACAATACACATAATATACATTCAATAAGTTGATATAGACAAAAATGTACCTTAATCTTATCTCGCAGCCCAGCGAACATCCATGAACCTTCTTGGACTAAAGTTCCACACTCGTTATCAAAGTTGAGCACATTGTCACACTGCTAACACAAAAACACTATCATTAATCAGTCATATGATTATCACAAACATGTTCCACAAGGCAAAAGGAATTAAAAAAACAAACCTTTCCACTATTACAATCCCAAACTCTCAGTGATTTGTCCTTACTGCCGCAGAAAAGCTTGTTGAATCCAGATGGATAGACAATCCCAGTTACACCCTAAATACAAAACTTTATTAATAAACAGTGCATAACAAAAATGTGAATAGGAAAAGCCACAGAAGTTGCCATCAATTTACCTTTGTATGACCTTCCAACTGTGCGAACATTGAGAGGCCACTACCACAGAACCACGATTGCAAATTCTCGCACTTCTCGCCATTTGTGCAGTTCACCGTGTTCCCAATAACTTTACTCTGACCAGTAATATTTACTTCACTTTTTTCAACTTTTGTGCAATCCTTAGTCTTGTCAGTACTTTTACTTTGATTGACATTGACATTTGTATTACTGGTCAACACCTTTTTTAGCGTCTTTGAGGCAATCTGAGAATGTTGATGGTTCTCATTGTTCTTCATTACATTTTGTTGCGGCTTCTCAACAGGAGGTGAATTCCTCGACTTAAAAGTGTTGGGATTCTTCCAAGAGTGCTTCGACTTAATTGTATCCGGTTTTGGCAGGTCTGGGTGCAAAAATCTGCAGGGATTTCTAACGCATCTTCCCTCTAGCCAATACTTGCACACGACAGGTTTCACTGGATAACTTGTTGCTATATTTTGTTGATTTTCACAACCAAGCTGGTTAAAAACCTCTTTAACTTGATTTCTTGCGATGTTGTTTTGACTTCCACATCCGAGTCTCTTGAAAACGGACCCGTCTGTCTTGACTGAGAATCTTTTAGCTGCTATTGTTGCCATTCTAAATTAAAATAGACATTGATGATTAGTTGCTTTCTTCATGAAGATAACCATCAAAGTAAACGAATTAACATCAATCTTCCATCTATGAACGATCTCAAAAGGCCCAACACAGCTCATGACCAAAATCCCATATTCAGAAATCCATTAGATATGCATCCATCAGATTCAAGAATACCAACAACAGAGAATCCATGTGTGGCAGAGATTTGATCAAACACAGCATTGAAGAGCATCTTCCAATAAAAACCGTTACAAAGAACCAACATGTTTACATTCCTAAATCCACCAGGCTCGTAGTAGCCCATGAACAGATTCCAAATTAAGAATTGCAGAACCATATGTTGTAAACATCCGAGCATCACCACCATATATAAATTCAGATAATAACCTAACCCCAACCTAACCAAAACCTAACACTACTAAGAATATAAGAAAACATAAATGTAATATCGATACAACCGATATGTCGCAGAGATCCCATAAAACCTAAATCGCAAATAAATTAGGCGAATAATAATCTAACCCTGATCCTAACCAAACCCTAAGCCTAAAGAAAGACAAACATAATACATATATAAAAACATAAATCTAAAACTAAACCTAGGAATCCAACGATTCAAATCAATCATCGTCATGTGTAGCGACCGAGAGAACACCGATAATTTGATTCGATTCGATTTGTAATAAACTAGAGGAAGAAGAGCAAAAGAATCGCGAGAAACAATCAAACCTGTCAGTAATTATGGCTTCCAACTGATGATCAAATTGTTGATGAAAAACAAGATTTTGATAATTAAAATTAGGGTTAGGGTGAATTTTGGAAGAGTGATATGAGGTGATGCGATTTTAAGCGTTTCGTTTTGTTTAAATAGGCAAGCCAGGCAATGGTTTTCTACTTTCGCTTGGACGCTAAGCTAATTACGGAGTATTTTTTAACTTTATCTTTTATCAGTCTTTTTTTTTTTTTTTTCGTGTTGTGTTATGATTTGGATTTATAGTATGATTTGAAAGAAAAGCAAGGAGAATTTAAGGGTGCGTTTGGTATGGCCCTATCGGAATGAAATGAGTTTATGGATTTCATTCCGATTAAAGGTGTTTGTTTAGTCGGTCCGGGAATGAAATGAGTATATCATAGCCATAGATTCATTACACACCTATTTGGTGTCTATAAATCCATTCCCGCGGGCCCCTCTCTTTTCCACTACAAAACTCAAATATCTATACACTTTTTCATTCTATATTTTGTCATCCAAACATAAACAATCGTAATGATACACTTTTTTATTACCATTGTCATTCTACCCCATACCAAATCCGATACCCGTTGTGATTCCTAGCAACAAACCAAACGGGCAAAAATCTATATTATTATGACGTGAGATCATTGCAAAACATGTATCCTTTAAAGAACAAATAAGCCAATCTCAACCATTCATCCACCTTTCATCTAATGGCTGAAATAAAGCCAAAAATAACAAAGAGAGAGCAAAATTGTCATTTTAGCTCATTTAATATAAAAACTCACTTTCCATTTTTTTTTTAAAACAACATATTTTGCAAACGGTAAATCTTCAAGCTACGAAAAATACATCATCGCGACGAGAATTAAATCATCTTTCTATAGATATGCACTTTTATATACTTTCGACGAACTTTTTTTTCAAAATTTCTGTCCAGAAAAATCCCACGGGATTCGTAAAAAAATCCCACGGGATTCGTAAAAAGACGATTTTTTTTTTCAAAATTTTCGTCCAGAAATATCCCACGGGATTCGTAAGAAGACGAACTTTTTTTTTTCAAAATTTTCGTCCAGAAAAATCCCACGGGATTCGTAAAAAATTCACTTGTGATTTGTATAAATCCCATGGGATTTTGTATAAATCTCATGAATCCCATGGGATTCTGTATGAATCACAAATGATTCGTCAAAAGAATCACTAGACTAGAATCCTAGATACAATACATAACTATTATATAACTACATCCAATATTCATGATTGTTAGTTTAGTTATTATTTTGAAACACCAGGGCTGCACAGTTGAGCTCAAACTATACAAGGAGCCAACCTCATGTTTATAAACACGAACAATCTATTTGTAATTTGAACTTACTTTCACAGAAACAATGGGAGCCTTCTCCTTATTTTCTTTTACGTTATCCCGTTTTTCCAGTGGTTTGAACCTTCTGGTCACAGGTTGACTTTATCCTCTGCTTCATGGAAACTGGCCTCTTGTCTTTTCTACAAGGCTTCTGCTCAATATGGTTACCAACATCATCTCCCTTATTAACTGTTACTGAGATTGTTTGCTCAGTAGACGTTGCATCCTTCGGAGTAGCTACCAGTTTTGCTGTAAACTCTGGGACATGCTTCTGATCAGGAGAGATAAGTTCTTTTGTAGGAGTCTTCAAATTCAACTCAGCATTTGTGCCAGCTTGTTTGTGACTGACAATGTTCTTACTTGTGCAGTCATTTTGTAACACCATATCCACATTCATCAACGGAGTTTTAGGATCTCGTGAACAAACTAACTGCTCGTCTCTTCCAGATATTGCTTTCTCTTCATCACGTAAACCGTCCATTTGAGCTTTATTCGCGCACATTTCTTCAGCGACTGTTGGTGAAACTATATTTTGTTCACCAACTTTCTGGCAAAGTATCGTGTCATTGCAGATCAAAGTGTTCGTGAACACGTTCCTTAGCATATCATCATCATCAACATGAATGTAGACCTGTTATTAATACAAATAAGCTACAATCAGTCAACTGACTTCATCAACGACTCCTAGTTTAGATAAAAAGAGAGTTTAAGTGAGGCACAATTTGTAAAATTTCAACCAGACCTAAAAAACTGTGTGGGCATGACTAGAGGCATGAGCTAGGTTCCAAAACAAATATCTTAAAAAATGTGTGAAACTAATTCTATTTTAGAACTTAAAACATAAGGGAACCCTATCATTTCATTTGATCTATCTTCATCAGATACACCAGCTGACAAAATTCCTAAGTTCCACATCACACTTCATACCATATCATCATCAACATGATTATACATATGTTATCAATACAAGAAACGAAAGCGTTCAATATTGACTAAGTCAACTACTTCTAATAGAAGACCAGTTAGAGTCGGGTACAATTAGTGACATAACAAGTTGGCAACCTGAGTACCTGACCGAGAATGTGCTCGGAAGTGTCAAACTAACTAGAGCATGAACTAGGATCTAAAAACAAATATCTTAACAAATTCACGCAACTAATTCAATTTAGAACTTCAGGTGTGAAGAAAAGAAATTGTAACTGTCATTTCATATGATCAATCGTCATCCGATACACTAACCACCAGATTTCCTGAGTTCAACATCACACTCCTTACCATATCATCATCAACATGAACATAAACCTATTATCAATACATAAAACTAAAATCGTTTAATATTGACTAAGTCAACTACTTTCAATAGAAAAGCAGTTAGAGTCGGGTACAATCAGTGATGTAACAAGTTGGCAACCTGGCCTATAATTTGCTCGGAAGTGTAAACATTACTAGAACATGCTAGAAAATATATCTAACGACTTCACTATTCAATACTAACTAACTTAACTACTGTACAATCCATAAAACAACAACCTCTCAGATAATCGATTAAATTGATCAAATAAAAAGTTGATCAAACCACCCTCCCCATCTCGAAATCCCAATCCAACAACCCACACCCATCTCCTCACCCCGCACTCCAACGCACCATCCATCACACACAGTCACAGACACATTTACATACACCTTCAATTAAAACCATAACCATGGACTCACCAAACCACCCTCCCCATCCCCAAATCCCAATCCAACAACCCACACCCATCTCCTCATTCCCCCATCTTGTAAACTCCCAATCAAACGCAAAACCCCAACAATCCCAACCCCAACCCCCACATCCAAACACCCCCGTATCTGGACCGAACAAGACGAAATCCAGTTCCTTCACAACCTTCTAGAACCCTCCTCACAACCCTCCACTGGTTTATCACATCTTTTCTCTAAATCATTCTTCAATTTATATATACACACTAAAATAGTTGAGAATCATTATAAGAATTATTTGCAGGGTGGTTTGGGATATGAGGATCTGAGAGAGAGATGAGTGTGAGTGTGTGTGTACAGTATGTGTGTTTAGGTGGTTAGGTAGAAAGTATGGGATGACTAAAATGCCCCCTCAGTATATTTGTTTATTTTAATCTAAACCGTTGGATGGAAGAAAGATGGATGGTTGAGATCATGTTATTTGTTCTTTAGATAAATGTTGTTTCGTATTGAACTTTTCTCATATTATTATATAAAACATTTAGGACATGTTATAAATAGAAGACTTAAAAATTAAGATTCAACAAATTACTTATAATAGAAAGAAGTGTTTTACAAAGCTTGTATCATACACATAATTAAAATTGAAAAAAGAAAATTAAATGTCTTAATTATATAAACTTGTAACAACATCCGGTATTAAAGACTTATAATAACCCATTTAAAAAAAGAGTAACAACCCATTTCATTTCAAAACAATTTCCCTCACTCCCGCACCCCCACCCCACACATAAAAACCCATACACAACACCTACATATTCATTTCTATCCATTTCTCTCTCTAAAACAGACTATCACATACTACCACTACAACAAATTGAATCCGCCGCATCCATCACCAGTTAAAACTATTGTCGGGACACCAACAACTCTCGCCGCCACAGACACCGCCACCACTATCAATTGGACCCGCCACCAACACCACCTAATACTAGTGATGTTTGATTTAAGTGGTTTCGTTGATGTTTCAGTTTTCTCGGTGGTGTTTCTGTGGTTTTTGACCGGATCTTGACGGATCTAAACGGTTTGTTGGTTTGTGGTGGTTTATGTGGTGTTGTTAAAACCAGATCTTGTGTGTTGGTTTGCGTTTGATCTTGGTGGTTTAGGCTGCTTAGATATCGAGATTTGTTATGGTTTCATAAAATTTTGTTCACCTTGATTTTTGATCTTTTAAAACATGTTTAATATAAGCCAATGAAGAAACATGGTGTTGCTAAAAGTTTTGGAGTGTTTTGGTGGTTTATGTGTTATTTTAGTTTTTTGATCTTTTGTGAATATTAGTGGCCAATCATTCTTTTTGTATGAAGGTTTTGTTATTGTGTAGTTTTATTAGATGTCAAATGGGATATCATGATATGAGATATGCAACGACTATTGATTTTAAAATTAAATTTGTTTGGTGGTTTGTTTGTAAGATATCTTATTTAATTAAAAGTGACCAAATGGAGTGATTTTGGATATGTTTTCATAAATACAAATCATTTTAGAGTGGTCTGAGTATGTCTATGTGTATGCATGTATGAAGAGTCTTAAGAATAAGCACATAGCATTCGTGTATGGCTTTAGTCCGCCAAAGGTGCCAACCACCATAAAGGTTGTCAGCATGTAGTAAAAAAAAGTGGGGAATGAGAGGTCCAAGTTTCACAACCTAGCTAAAAAAAGTGCCAACCACCATAATGTGAGACCTTTAGATGGCCATGTAAGTCACCCTTTGGGAGAAATTTACCCAATTCGAGTTTGACATTGGTATGGTGAATTGGTGATGGATGGATTTATAGTCGGCCAAAGATTAGACCAAACGATTATGAAAAAAACTGGTTTCATTGTTGAAACCCACCAATAAAACATACATATGTGACAAAATATTTTAAATCGGGTGTAGGGAATTCGGTGATAGCAAGATAGATACCGGATTATGTTCAAAACATGTTTTGAAGAGTAAAGGTGTAGTGAAATTAATGAGAAAACTCAACTCAACTGGACCAAGAATAACTGTTTTCGCATTATATGTGAACCCAAATAAATTATATTGCAGGGTACCCGCCACCGCAACGCGTGGGTACCCGACTAGTAGATGATAATGCATATTATTGTTTGTTTGATATATTAAAGATTATGATTGTTATAATATTAAAATAGTGAATGAGGTATACTTATTTATAAAAAGACAATAAAATAATTTAAAAAAAAAAATACATATTTTACGTAAATTTTAAAAAAATGTGGACTTTATTATCTACACCAACTGGATATTGGGTTTTATAGAACCCACTCTCAAAGGTTTGAAACCAAATCTTAAAACCAAAACCTATATACTTCTTTTGTCTCAAAATTATTTTCATGAGAGAGAAATCACAAAGTTTAATAAAAATGGGACCATTATAAATTTCAACCACTCAAAGAGATTATTTCTCTAATATATTCTCTAATTTTTACTTAGAAAAGAAAGTGGACAATTATTTTAAGACAACCCAAAAAGGAAATGTGAACTATAATTTTGAGACGGAGGGAGTAATATACAAATGATTTTACTATGACAATATTCCTGAATGTCAAAAACCTTCTAACAAACACCCCTCATAGTTCTTCAAAACCCATAGTTCAGCCTCCTTGCCCAAAAAATAAGGGTTCGTTTAGTTTGCATATCGAAATCACTGAATATGAGTTTCGATATGTCGTGAAATCAAAATCGGTATGAAGTTGGATATTATTCCTTATGAGATATTGGAGTCTTTAAGTATCATAGTCTAACATAAAAGTAACTCATCATCTATTTCTTATCTCTATTTGTTAATAGTCAAAAGCATATGGCATTCATGAAAAGTTCAAAGCACATGACAATTTCACCACCTTAACCATAGAAAGAGGAAAAAACTACATAAAAGTTGTGAGAAACTATATTTGTCATATATAGCTCTAAACATTTTTTAAATATCTTGAATGAAAACTTGCAAGTGATTGTCAAAAAACAAATCTAGCCTAACCTTTTGACTTCATCCTTCATCGCTTAAATCTCAAAACCCAATAGTACATAAAATGATTACTTGATCAGCTCTGGAGACAATGATGATGTAGTTTCGGTGACCAGTGCACTACCTCTGACGACAACAGTGTCGCAGTTTTGGTGACTGGTGAAAAATTTCTGATAACAGTAATGCAGTGGCCCCAAGAGCTTATGATTTAATGAAGATCACAATCCCAAAATGATTATCATTACTTGATTAGATTAAGGAATGACATGTTGTTGCACCCCAAAAACGACACAATAAAATCTTTGAAATTTTACGCACTTTAATACTTGGACTTGTTACACATTTGAACTATTACATAATAAGTTAATAAATTTGTACATGTACGAGAGTAAAACCAACTCACATGATCTTAAAAATGTTGGTGTTTAGGTCCCAGAACAGGGTTAGATAATCAAAGACAATAGCAATACCACTAGGTGGTTACCGGATATCACTTGGAATCGTGTGATCACTTTCCAAAGTAAACTATTCGACCCTAATGCCTGGGTTACACGAATATCTACTTGGGATAAGACCAAATGTTTGTTATTGAATTAGGCACAATTCAATACCCCTTTTGCTTAGAAGTGTTAATCGTTTTCTGTGTGTCTCTTCATGCATGATCAGATTTCCTATTTATGGGAAAATACTCTTAGCTAGTCAAATGGAATTATGAGAATTAATCACCCAATTAATCGCCTCATAATTATCCCCATTATAGCTGTTAGTGGTTACATGACCAATTAAACGTGGTCATTATGCAGTTGTAACTGCCACTTGAATAGGTCAATGCATGTTACAAATTTATTTCAGTACTAGCAGTACTTTCATAACACTAGCAGTGCTAACATAGTACTAGCAGTGGAAACACCACCCATCAGTGGAAACACCGCCCATCAGCACTAACTTAGCACTAGCAGTGGAAACACTGTCTATCAGTGCTAACTAAGCACTAGCAGTGGAAACACTGCCTATCAGTGCTAACTAAGCACAAGCAGTGGAAACACTGCCTATCAGTACAAACCACTATTAGAGTCAGGGTGTTCAGGGACCATATGGGTGTACACTCCGTACCTCCTGACCCATTACCAGGTGTGAACTAATCCCACAAGTGCACTAAATTTTCCAACAAAAAACCTTTATAGAAACAACATTTAACAACCAGGAAGTGAAAATAAAAGCATGGGAATGATATTGTTCTGTGATAAAAAGTAACAATAAAATCGGCGCACTTAAAATTAAAATCGGCGTACTTTATATTTTACAAAAAAACCGGCGTACATTTTACTTAAACCGGCGTACTTCTGAGCGATCCCAGGAAAACCGCACACTCACTGAAAAATGCGTATTTTTTAAAGGTCTCCTCAGGAGCTTTGGCAGGAGGTGTTATCACATGCGAGAGGTCTCAGGTTCGAGTCTCTCCATGGTGGGTTTTCCTCCTGGGTGGGATTTGTGTGGATTCTTCCTCATAGATGCGTCGATTCGAGGCTGCCAGGGCCTACCTTCTGGGTAAGTACCGTGGAATTGAATCACTAACTATTGTATTGTACTAACTCGCCCAAAAAAAGCTTTTTAACAATTTCATACCAGAAGGTATGTAACATAAAATTCGCCAAAACTAGTTACTCTAATTTATATAACAAATTACAAGCTAAGCATATTAAATCACAAACATACGTTTTAACTACACAAAGTGGCTTCTCAACATAATTTGACCCTAACTAAGTATTATGGATAAAAATGGTTTAACGCGAAATACCCTTTTTTGACCCGTTTCTACTATAACGCTTATACAACCACAAACATTTACTTTAACAATGAAGACCTGGACTTTGACACTTGACAACATCTTTTACAAAATATTTTATGACACTTTGGGGGTACAACATTGACTTTGAGTTCAATATCTACCTAAGCTCCTGAACATAAACCAATACCCTTCAAATGTATCCTTCAAATCTTAAGCCTTAATCCTAGCCATAGCACTTCCACAAGATCCTACAATACATTGAAACACTACTAGCAGGGTACCCGCGCGTTGCAGCGGCGGGTACTCTGAAATAAAAAAATTCGATGAATAATGTATTTTAGTTTATTATGTTCTTTTTAACAATAAATTTACCGATATCAAAAATTTCGTATAGCCCGTGCCCGTTCGGGCTTGAACCCGTTGGCCCGAGTCTGCTCGGGCTCGAGCCCGTTTGGTCCGCGCCTGTTCGGGCTCAAGCCCATTTGGCCCGTTGCCCGTTCGGGCTTGAATATTTGTATAATGTGCTTTATTATTAGTGAAATTTAATGCAGGAATTGTGTTTAATTTGGTTGTACAATATGCTTGATAATTTGTATTTCTTATGTAAGAGGTGTTTTAATAACTGTATTAATTATATTTATTGACCAGTTAAATAATTGACTACATTAAATAGCATTAATGTGGTGTTTTGTTGTACACTATGCTTCTTGTCTTGTACGTCTGAAAATTATGTGCATTAAAGTGTTGTACACTATATTTCTTTTCTTGTAAGTAGTAGTCATTATAGTCATTAATAACATTGACCACTTTAATAGCATTAATGTCGTAAGTCTGAAAATTACATCATGCTTATTTTGTTGTACACTATGCTTATTTTGTTGTAAATTTGAAAATTGGTTGCAGCTATTGTACATTGTGCTTAAATGGTTGTAATTTTTGGTGAAAGGGTGTTTTTAATAGCATTAATGTTGTTTGATAAAATTTTGGTCTTAAAATGACACCACGCTTTATTTTGTTGTACAATATGCTTACTTTGTTGTAATTCTGAAAATTGGGTGCATTAAAGTGTTGTAAACCATGCTTACTTTCTTGTACGTCTTAAAATTAAGAGTGAGGTGCATTCGTGCATTATAAGTAGTATAGATATAGATAATGTAAGCTTCGATTAGTAAGTAACTGACATATAACATATAATCATATACATCATCGCATTAGCATCATAATCATCCATATTTGGTCACATAGCTATCATAACATACTTTTGCTTCTTTAGTACTATAACTATTCAATCCTCGCATAAATAAGACTATAACAATAAACATCATACCATGAATAATCACAAACATATAACAATTCATCACATACCTTGGTTAATCTTTAAACATAGACTAACAAACACCTTGGCATTATAATCCAACTAATCAAGTCTCAAGTGTTTCTATACTTCTAACAACAATCCTTAAGCCATTAACATTCAATTATAACACATAATATGATAAAACATATATAGCACATGTTATATCCTAATTACTTACCTTGACTTCTATGGCTATAATTACCGAGAACATCATCATCATCATCAATCTCACTCTTCACACTTCCTAAACCAAAATAATCACAACACTTGTAGAGATGGTTGCTAGGTTTAACATTTGACATAGAAAACACTAATCTCATGTATCTTAATCATCAAAACTTACTTCTTCACTCTCTTTTCCCCTCTTGAACCGACACCCACAAACACCCTGGAAAGTCTTGGAAGATTTAGAAATCTCCAAGATATACTTATCTACTTAATTATGGAAGTTTGGCCCTTTGACACTTTAAGCCCCTCGAGTCCCTTTTCTTCTACTTTGGTCACATTAACTTTATAACTCATTTAACACTTGTCAACTTTAAAACCTTAAGTTTATGCATCATTTATTCTATAACCATATTAGTCTTAGTCAATTTCATCTAGGGTCATACCCCGTTTGAAAACAGGTTTCGGGTCTAACACATGATAAGCAAGTGAATATGTGAAAAAAGACTTTTTTTAACAGTCATAATTTTGAGAGGAGAGAGAAGATACCTACTCATTTTCTATGAGTGAATTGCATATATATCATTCCTAAAGCTTATAATTGCATATATATGCTATCAAAACTCATAAAAATATCATATGTATATCTATACTACTTATAATACACAAACCACTCTCTCTCTTCATTAAATTTCAGACTTTTCAGACTTGTAAGTGGTTAAGCATGATGTACAAGACATTAAAGCTCTATACTACTTATAATACACAAACCACTCTCTCTCTTCATTAAATTTCAGACTTTTCAGACTTGTAAGTGGTTAAGCATGATGTACAAGACATTAAAGCCTAAAAATTCAGACTTGTTAAATATAGATCTCAGTTGTATTTTCGAGTGTCTCATGAATATTTCAAGATCTTCTTGACCAAACAACTCGAATCAAAATCATCATTGATCTATCTTTTTCTAATTTCCGAAACTTATAAGAAAGAACAAAACATTACCGTTTCATCCTATTTCTTATGTTGTTTAATAAAAAAAAAAAAAAAAAAAAGAACATCAAAATTACACCTACCTTATATCATTTTACAGATCGTGAAACTAACAACACCAACTAACCTATATCCCATCATCAACAACAAGACTCGAACATAAAACAAAAGAAAAAAGAACGAAACTAAGATAAGAGCTTCTCTTTCAAATACTCAAAAACTTATTCTTTAAAAAAATGAAAGTGATATTCATCACAGATCTTTTAGAAGATACACTTCTTTTGAATATACGAAAATTAAAAGAAAGAATGAAACATACTTTGTTTCATTCCATCTTTTCTTTCGGGTCAACCACACACAAAAACAAACACAAGAAAAGGACCTACCCGAGACCTCTTATAAAGATCTTGAAGCCGTGAACAATAAAAATTTCGTTTGGTGATTCGTTTGAAATAGGATTTATTTGTGATTGTTACGGTTAGACCAAAGGAGAGTGTATGTGGCTTTGTGTGTTTAAGAGTGATAGTGTCATTATCTTCATTTGGTTTGTGGCAGGTGCATCTATGTAATTGTTATGGTTAGACCAAATGGCCGGTTTGTGGCAGGCTCGAGTGTAAAAATGTATCGGTTTGGTTTTTGAAAAAACAACCATTGTCTTTTTTTTAATTAATCCCAAAAAGCGAGCTTATTTGAGATGGAGAATGTGTTTGTTTTGAGAGGATGAAGATACATAGCATGTGATTTGCTGCTTTTGAGGAGGGACAATGTTGTATGTGTTTGTGTTGACTGCAAACAAAAAAGTGGATGGGGGCGTGATTCAAGAGAGTGAGATTAAGGTTTTCATATTAGAAATATTAGGGTATGTGGTGGTGGCGTTACAATTATTGGGCTCTTTATGTTCTATACAAAAATTGGTAATGGGCTGATATTGGATCCTAAATTTTGGACAATTAGGTGTTTTATTACGAAATTTTTAGATAATTATGGTTGGGGTGTTTCTTATTAAATGGTGTAATGGTGTAATTTGTTTATTTAGAAAACTCAAAAAGAAAAAAAAATTGAGAGTGAGCGGGATCCAAATGAAGAGGTAGTGTTGTGTTATGATAGCGGTGGTATTTTGAATTGGTTGTGTTGTAGTAATGTGGCACATGTGAGGCTCAAATGAAGAGGATATCGAAAGTTGGACTATTTTTGATAATAAAATTTTAGGCTCAAAGTTGTTATATCCGAATTTTTTGTTTAAGATAGATATTTTAGGCGACATAAATTTGGTTTTTGAACTAAAATTGATACAAGGTTAAACTTTTGGTATAATTTTTGGACAAGGATTTTTATTCGGGTTTAGATTATCCGTATTTGATTATAGTTTTTGGACTACTCAACTATAAAATGAAATATGCACTAACAAGCATACAACACACACAAATCGCCGCAATCGTATTCTGTCGGAAACTATACACCAATGCTCGCCTAAAATTATGATTACAGGGTACCCGCCGCCGCAACGCGCGGGTACCCTGCTAGTATATATATATATATTTAATGCCACCTAATCACATAAATTTTGTATTAAAAATCGGATTTCAAGTTTTTAAAAATGATAGTGGCAAGTATTGAACTTGAGATGTCTACTAATATTAATAAATATCTAAACCACCAGAGCAACTCAACTTTTGTTATTCGGTTTCCTAAATCAAAACTGATAAACATGTGGAACAACTTTTGAAAATCAGTAAACATTTATAAACTGAATATAAACGCAATGCAAAAACCTAATTCTGTATCACTCTCTCAATAAAAAAAACTCTTCATACCACGATCTCTATCTCCATCTTCATTTATAATTATCATTAAAAAAACCTAAACCTAAACCTAAATTATTGAGAATAAGAGACGATTCCATGCAAGGGTGTGATTTGAAGCCAAGCCCATCAATTCTAAGGAGTAGACACCATAATAATCATCATCATCATCATAAGATAAATTAAGGTATGATTTGAAGCCAACCCAATGTATCCACCAAGATTTTAAGTTGTATATTTTTTTAAAGATAATTCAACCCTTGATGATTTACAGTTCGATTTTGTATATCAATTGCTTTTATGTGTTTTATGTTTTTGGTACATAGAATGTGGTAATTACCGCCTGTGTTTGTGAGATTAGGAGTAAGGATTCAAGTAGAAGCTTGAAGATTTAATAATACGTATGTTCTTATGATTTAAGCATAGTTTTTCTATAAATGGCTCTTGTCTTTTTAAGCTTACAATGAAGATGAGGTTGTTGGCATTCTGGAGTTTAGCGGTTCTATCTGCTCCTTTGCATACTCCAATTCAAAAGAACCAACTTCACAAGCTTTGGCTGATATAAAGGTATATGAGATAGCATCACGCTTCTACCTAACAATGCATCATTACTTGTGTCGTTTTCCTAAGGGCTTTTCGTTTCATTTTGTGTTTAGGGAAATATTATTTTGAGCCTACATAGTCGACTAGATATCATCTGTGATGAGGCAGATGGGCAATTGGAATCTGTAGCAGATGATGGGGAATCAGTCGATGAAAGTTCAACCCAGACTCCTACTCCGCAACTTCAACTGCAGTTATTAAGGTCAGATAGTTGTGATGCTACATTTAAATGTCTAATTCAGTGGAACTGATGGTATTTAATACGCATTATTTGGTACGACACATAGTAGTAATTAACACAAACCCGACTCGGAATTGAAGTAGCTAAAAAATGGGTCGACCTGGATACGTCAACCCGAATATATGCACATATACATATGTTATGGAGATATTGCTTCAGTTCCGAGTATATCATTTATATTCTCAGAATTATGAAGAAGCTGCAAAGCTCCTTTTCTTAACTGTTATCATCAATAAGGTCATAAAGATTACCATAACTGTTATCATCAGTAAGGTCATAAAAAACCAAATAAAGATTACCATAATTTAACAAATAGTTTTTATTTTAGGAAATGAAGTTGGATGATGACCGCTTTGCACATCCCGTCTGTAATTGATCTTTAATGTATCCTAAATATAGATAAATTTTAGTCATTTTATATCTTTTCTTTTTGGCTATAGGGTACAAGAGTCTCTGGTGGTGATGTCATATCTTGGAAAACAAACCCAATACCCCATGATGATGGTCCAGGGCAAGCTTCAAGGTATACACTAAGTGATCATAGCACGAGCTTGAGACACAGTGAAAGTGGAGTTGTGGATCAGGTACATATCAAAGAAAAAGAATGAAATAATCTTTTAACCAAACCATATGTAAGTTGATAATAACTATATTCTGGATCATGGTGGGTGTGTTTGACAACAAATGTAGATAGATTAAGGTTTGTTAAAATCCGAATGAGATCAGTTCGAATCCCTCAATAGGATACAAATTTAGCACTGGCATGGACAGAAAGGAACGGTTGGGATGACTTATACACAATAGGACATGCCATTGACCTTTGAAGGTATATGTCCCGAAATCATTGTGAACCCACATGCAATACTTCTCTGTAACATTCACCATTAGCATGACTTTAAACATACCGACTCTACATTCTTGCAATTGTAACTTATCACTTTCATGGTTTTGGATCTAAATATTTTTGAGAATAGTAACATGATTCTACATATTTTCATCTTTCTTTATCATTAGGTGTTCATGAGCTTTTGAATGGTGCCAACTAGCATGGCTGTAACATTTTTAGTTCACCTATGCAACATGCCTTACCATAGCATCTTATGACCTATTGGATTTTGTGATTTGAGTAACCAATTATCATTTTTGTATAGGAAGGAAATGAAGTAATCTTTATGATCAAGTGTAACACACAATGGAAGAAGCGGATAAATGCTTATTGTGACCGACAATTGGTAGAAATCAACTTTATTGCATTATTGTTTGATGGCCATCGTCTTCAAGCTGAGTAGACACCTGATGAGGTTTGCTCTCTTCTGCATAATCTATACATACAATAACCAAAACTTAATGTTTTCGTCCACCTGCCGACATACCTATATGTTGTAATTGTGTTTTCTATAACAGAGAACACCTGTCGGGCTTCGAATTTGCCATGCACGCCTGTTTGCCAGATAACTCAAGGTTAGGCGCAATCTTGCTAGGTTTCTGTCCTTAAGATTTATGTTGTCTAAAAGCTGATGTTTATCTAACCTTTTCTAATGGATTTGTCCCAGACATCATGGTCTGTCCTTCTAAAATGATTGAGGAAAATGTTTCTCAAACATCAGCGCATCCTTCGGCAACCACCGGTAACTAAACCTTAGTTACTTTCACTCATTGTTTAAGCTTATTAGGGAACCTGCCATTGTAACATACAGGTGTTCTAAAGTTTATGAAGCTCATTATGTTGCTCATGATTGTGGTATACACGATCAACATGCTGTTTTCAACCAGCGTTGATGTAGAAGTTAAGCACTTACATTTCATAATAATAATATATTCTGTAACATAGGATGGACGTGGCCCTGCAAATTTTCAAAACACGACACAAGGAGCGGTAAATCCACCTGAGAATCATTTTCTATGGATTTATGTACTAGAGTTTGATCATTTTAGCCATTGCTTTTTATTAAGGTTGTTACTGTAATGTGTTCTCAGATAGTTTTACCCCGTTAAGACGCCCTCTTAATGAGCCTCTGAGGCGACAATCAGCAGCTGCTGCTTCTCGCACAGGTAATTGCATTCTGTTGGTCAAACCCCATTTACTTGATATGTGCCTTCTGTTACTGCGATAAGTTTTTACTTCTCATATGTTTTTTGTTAACGTATTTACATTGTAAACACTATGATAAATAATTTCAAGGTATGTACATACATACTCTGCCTTCCATTTAGGTTCCTGTGATCATACATTGATACCATCGAGACCATGCTTTTTGAAGCAGAGCAAAGAAAGAGATCGACCAGGTTTTTTTTTGTCCTGTTTGTTTTTTGAGAAACGGTAAATAAAGAGAAAAACACACCCTATAATTGTATAGGGTACACCACCACATCAGCTAAAATAATATGTGGCAAGTCAATAAAATTAACCTTTTAGATAAAACACGACTGCGGCTTCAGCTATTCACCAACATCTCTGCTACTGCTGCCTACATAGTCATAGCTTTGATTCCAAAAGCCATGGACATATTAAAACTAACGACGTGACAGTTTCCTTCAAAGCTAAACCATCAAGCCCAACCTCACAAAGCGAAGCATCAACCGCATGTGTTCAAACAGTGGTCCAATGGGCTAATGAACCAAACTAGCATAAAGGCACATTAAAGTTTTTAGAGACCAACAGCCACCAAGAACTTCTTCCTACTCACTGGTTCCTCATGCAACTCGACAACCTCTTTCACCTTTTCAAAAAGCTCCTCAAGCTTATTCACACCAAATTTCTGACAATCCAGTGGCCTTTTATATCGTTGCTGATAGATTGCCTCAAAACGACCCAAGAAAATCCTACACGAATAACATACTAAAATCTCCTGCAATTCATACCTAAACTGGTTGAGAATTTCAGTGCTTCTCTCATCCCGCTGTTCAAAAACTATTATTTCATCTTCAGAAAACTCATCTGAAGATCCACGTGCAACTCCCGTGTTTTCTTCCTGAACACCTTTTGCTTTCCTATCATGCTTTACAATAGTCTGAGTCGAGCATTTCTTAAGTAATATGAGTTTTTTCTGCCCCTGACCTTCAACGCAAATCACATCACTCATCTTTTTCAGAAGATTCACTAGCTTTAAGGTTCCATACTCTGAAACATAGAGGGGTATGCCGAAACTTTTCTGGTAATCGGAAGGAAGCCGTCCAAGTGGTATTTGACCACCGGATGATTCCAGAAGCTTCAAAATTGGCCCTTTAAACCATTCAAATCTCCAGGCTGTACCCACATCACATCATTTGAGTTCTGTTCAGAAGAAGACCGGGACTCCATTGAAGTCCCTCTATAAACAATTGCTTCTTCTTCATTGGCACCAACATCAGGTTGGACCATCTGTCGAGTTCTTGCAGGTGGGACAGGTGGCACAAACCCTACACCACGAACAACACTAGACCAATCCCATACATAACTCCCCGCATTACTCAAAGCATACGAGACACCAACTCCAGACGGAATCACAAGAATCACAGTTTATCCATGTTGACCAAGTACATGAAGTGCATGAGAAAAGTCAACGTCACCGGAAATCAACATAATTATAGCCGGTGGAGGATTATCAAGAGCAAATAAAAACATATCAACCAATATCGCTTTATCAGCAGCATCTTTTCTCCCATTCGGTACATCTATAAGCTTCACACCCGGCCTTTGGCAACCTTCTCTTAACCGCCTCGGGAACCTATTAAAGTCTCCATATGCAGAGATCATATTAACAACTCCTTTGATAACAGGATGGACACGTAACGCCATTCTTATATTGGCTGCCACATCTTCTGGGCGTACGTCACTAGGAACAGGTGAATTCTCCATGTCCCAAAGTACAACAATTTGACCCTCAGACACTTTACTACTTTGTTGAGGGAAATTTGTTGGTTGTTCCATAGATCCTGATGATAACATTAACCCTGCTGTCATTCCATTAGCCATCCGTAACTCACAAGATCTTCAAGTTACTTGTAGTCCTGTACATAGCAAAAAAATGATATTATTAAAAGGGTGTTTGGGAAAGCTTATTTGTAAGCAGATAAGCAGTTTGTAATGTTTGGATAATCCAACTGCCTCTGCTTATCAGCTTATTCTGGGGTAAAAAACGCCCTAATGACTGGAATCTTAATCACATGAATATCTTATTGATTAACCATTCTAATAAGTTGTTTCATTATTGCTTTTGCAGCAGGGGAATTATTCTAATGCCTCTCTCCTAATATCAAGAATACATACAGCTGCAGTTATGATCTCCAATATCATCATCATTAAAAAATTAAGCTGTAAGTTCCCTTTTTCCCTCACAATAAGCTCCACCAAACATAGTAGCCCTTTAGACTTTAAACTTTAAACTTTAAAATAGCAGATTTTGCATTGCCCTCTCAATAAGCTTTAAAATAGAAGATTTTGCATAATAGTCCTCTCAATAAGCTTTAAGTTGGCAGATTTTGCATTGCCATCCAACTTTAAACTGTAAAAGCGCATCCAAACACCCCTTAGTATATAATAATGTATTTACGTTCATTATTTTATTCATTATAGTTGGCTGTTGAAATTCTAAGGCTCTAAGAGCTTGCATCCTGACAGTTGATTCCCATGACTCCTTCCATGCATGAAGCTTTGGTAAGATTTTTTTTCCCTCATTATAATTTTGCATACCCCATAATCTGTAGTTTAGTTTCTTTGTAATATCCGTTGACTACCATCCATTGCACGTGTTGGCGATTTTTTAGATACAGAAATTTTGGTTTGTAGAAAATGATACTTAGCCTTCTATGGTAGTGGTGTTCAAAGTTGCTGTGGCCCATTGGTAATACATTTTTAAACCCGTTTGATACTACACTTCTGTCCGTTGTCAAAGTTGGTGTATTTGTTGCACAAGCAGCCGGAAATGAAGGACTGATGTGACTTCACACAAAATTACCAGTATCTTTTTGGGGTATTTGGATACAGGTTTTATAGCTGGTAATCTTATTTTAAGTTGCGATACTCAGTTTTTGGGTTTAGAATTCTGCTGATATGTGGGGCAAATATTGAACCGTGACTAATTAGTTTCGTACCATCGGTAATAAATGGCTATAAAAAGGGTCAGAATATGTTACTCAAATGGTCAGAATATGTTACTCAAACACTGATTATCTGATAATTACAACTCTAAACGATATCTCCCGCACTCTATGTTAAGGTTTGGTGCTTTGAGCTTCTTGTGTGTACATTGCTATGTGTAATTGAAGTGCAGGAACATTAAGTAGATTGAAAGTGGTATTGTATACCTTGGTTGGGTTGGCGTTAATGGCTGGTGATAGTGATGAGTACGCGTATCAGTGGCTTTAAAGGTGTACCTTATTGGGACTACATGTCCGGTATTGTGCTACATACATGAAAACTATATGTTCCTCGGTACTGTATCTCAAACTTTATCTGGTTTTGGTTACACTAAATCAATAGTTGTTGGGATTTTTCATGTGCCTGAGTCGTTACGTAGTTATATATGTAGTTTCCCTGTCAATTGACTATAAGTGGATGGTGTTATGCTGTTGAGGTTTCAACTATAGCAGTGGCTCAAAAAGATATCATAATGATGTATAGGATACTAATATAAAATGTCAATGTGGTCGTTACATTTATAAATGCAAGTCTGTGGTATATAAGGGATGGAAATACTGATAATAAATATCACTTTATAGGATCCAAACAATTAGAGTAGTAGTAAGTTGCTTTAACAGTTTAACTTGATTATGTGCCTGATGAGATCTAACCTTAGCTTACACACACACGTACACACAAAATACATGTATGTGCGTATCATGCTGTTCTGTGGGAGTGTAAATCATTTCTCATAATTATTATATTTTCTTTTTGTATCATTTCAGCATGGAGCAGAGTCACATGTAGTAGATACAGAATCTCGCAATCCGTTCGATTTTCCAAGTGATACTGATCTTGATCCTAGCAATATGGTAAGTTCTATGTGTATAGTTTTGAAACTACAGATCTGCGTAAGTTCAAATTCAAATATACTGAGTGCCATCTGTCTTAATTTCAACTGCAGTTCTTAGACATGAGCTCTGTGCACTCTGCTCTGCCAAATCATAACATGTCAACACCTTGGTTTCCTGAGAGTGCGACAATACCATATGCTCCTGGTACACAAGGTAAGATCTCAGCAGCCAAATCAGCTTTTGTTTTATTGGAATATGTTCTTATTGAAATGCAACATGGTTTTGCAGATGCCTTTGTATATATGGCAGGTCAAGCACCAAGCATGCAGATACCGTAAGTGTCTCACATGTTTTACACTCAGAAGCACCACACAATCTATTCCAATGCGAGAACATAATCTGGCACTATTTTACATCTGATATGTTTGGTTCAATCGACCACATGGCTAAAATTTTATCACTCATTTTGCAGGAACATTCAAGCTCAGGGTCCTGTGGCTTCAATTGGTGGGAACCCATTTGGATAGGACCGACTATTCTTTTGTGGATAGGGTCTAACATTATTATGTCGATTTTTTTTTTCTTTCTTTCTGTATTCCGTGTAAAAATAAGTTGTGTTTGCTTTTATTGCATCAAGTATCCTAAGAATTCTGTGGTTTGAAGTTTTAGCCTCTTAGGTATTTAGTGGCTGCATTGGAGCTATAAATAATAAATGTTGATAAAATATGCTAATAGTTCCATAAAACTTGTTAGCGTATACTCTACTATTTATCTGCAAAATAGATATTTTTTTACTGAGTTATGGATAAGTCAAGTCATTGAATGTCTGACTTACGTGTCCAGTTTTTACTGAGTTATGGATAAGTCAAGTCATCAGGTGAACTTGGCTTTGATGGGTTGTGAAGTGGTGAAGAACTGTTATTACAATATTTGAAGCTCAGCTTCCGTCGAGTTGATTCTTATGTCTGCAGAAAGAGGTCTTTTTGCCGAGACGTGGATAAGTTGACTTGAGTTTCGACTCGTATGTATGGGTTTAAATATGTTGACGTTATATGGCGGACTTCATTCTTGATTTGATGTGAAGTGCTTGAGGACTAATTTAGACAAGTTTTTTGAAGCTAGGGGTTTTGTGTGGTTGGTTCTGGTATTGTTCAAGCCTATCAAGAGACACAAGTCTGCCAGGAAACCTGACTTATAATACAATCGTCACACTATGTTTCAGTACCAAGTATGAAGGCTAGAAACATGGTTACGGTCGGTTGATTAATAAAAAAATAACGTGAAATTGATCTGGGTACATAATTGAACTCTTGAAATCTACAAAATTTGTTGTTTGAGACTTGGTTTAACGTGGTTCAATAGTCACTGAAGTTTTTGATCCTCATACGGTATAAGGCAAGTATATAGGCAGATACATGTATTCAGTTAGTAGTGAAGGTCATTTTGCATATGTTCATGTGAGACCAAAACGAAGCTTGCATCTAAATGAGTAGGAACTGATGACAATGAGACAATTATAGATAGTTGGAAATCATTAGAAACCTATCTTTTCAACAAACACATAGTCATGTAAATGAAGTGGATAGTAGCTGCTATGTATGTCCAATAATTCTGGACCACTAGATACTACGGCTAAAGGGAAAAGAAAAAGGTAACAAAAATAAGACATGGTTGTATAATTGAGAAGGATATCTGATACAAATGATAACTATCTATAAGCTAATTAGGTATTGGTGTCGATAACCTAATAATGGCAGTACATACTCAAGAATTATGGACTACCAATTATAGTACTACAACTAAAGGAAAAAAAGAGACTAAAAATAAGAACCTTTTGACTAGGTTATAGTTGTGTTCTTCTCATTTGGGCATGATTCATGCCAGGTACATCTTGGAATTGAATGTGGATCTAAACCTTAGGAAGATGTCAGGATCATGTTACAAACATGTCAATATGTAATGTACATGGATAGAAAAATTTAGAAATTGTAAAACTTTTTGTTTATGTTTATGCACATATATGTATGTATTTATGTTTATTGTTTAGGCGTATGCTGTTAAACCATATATCGATTGGCACATATTGATGACAATATAATCTTAAATGGTCTTTTCTATGGAATACTTATGCAAATGGTGAGTTGAATTTCCATAATCCTCGTATTTTAGCCCGCTTCATTGCCGAGAATTTTTGTTCTATCGGATATTAGAAAATATGATTAGAAGTTTGAACATTTACGTAACTAATTCTCATCTTTTATCATGTTTTATTTATAATTAGCTTTCTTTTTATCAATTCTACTTTAGATACATGATGGAACTTGATAATATTTCTACAGTAAAAATAGTCGATTATATTAGTTTGGCATGTAACTAATACACCAAGATATGGGAGTATAGATGGTTATGCATCTTTATTCTGAGTTCTAAGTCATCGTGCCATTGGTTTCAGGTTGAAGATTACAAGGAAGTCGAATCAAGGCTCGCAAACCCCACTTGAAACGTAGTCTTCGTTAAACAACTTGACATTCAAATTCTTTTATATGTAAATCGTCTATGGTAACATCAATTATAGATTTTAACCGTTTCATTTAACTTTTAATTACTTTTTATTATATATTTATTCTACTAAAACCTAAAAATAAAAACCACAAGTCATACCCGTCCATCGGACGGGTTTTGCCACTATATATATATATATATATATATTCAAATATTATTTTATACATATTTAAAACAAAAATAATACATGATAATTATATTTGAAATCTGAAAAGTCATTTATACCCTCATTGATGAAGGTAAATCAAATATGTTCTAATTGTATTTTCCACCATTTTCGATTGTATTCTTTTTTTTGAACGACGAGTTAGTACAATACTAAGTAAGTTATTCGATTGTATTCTTTTACCCAAATAATGTTCTTGCTAGTTGATCGATTGATTGTTATTTTTTTTAATTATGATCATTAATAAGCCCATTCTTATGCAAGTTAAAACCATCTATTAACTAATTATCCACCAGCATAGTATTCATTGAAAGCAATTAAAATCAGAAAAATTAGAAAATACCAAAAATAGTTTTTTAAGGCATGTCTTCTGTATCGATAACATATACGGTCCTAGAAATGTCATTCAATAATGACAGGAGATTTTAGATGAAGCTCGAGCAGAAGTTCAAATGTTTTTCAAAACATGCCTAACAATGGCTTGTAGTTATTTCAGACTGTAACCCGCTCTTCAAAACAATGGCTTGCTATTATTTCATATATGTAACCCGTTTTTCAAGAAAGGAAAGTGCTTCGCAAAATCGATTTCCATAAATATCGAGCAGTTATTGTAGGATCGATATATTATTGTGTTGATGATTCGGGTGGTCTTGGATGATCAAAATACATGTTTGCCATTAGAGAGAGAAAGTAGATAGAGAGGGTGTTCTTGCTAGAGACTTGGTTTACACAAAGGAAAGGTTAGATTGAATGAGAAGCACCACCCCTTCCATGGATGGAAGGGGTATTTATAGTTACAAAGTAAACGACCTCCTGACGGCCTGTGGATCAGGTATACAGTGGGTAAAGACCCGTCCTTCCTACACGGTGTTACACTAAACTATTCTACGCTACTGACTAACTAATTAACTATTAAATAACGTAAATAACTACAAGTCTACGAGCTAACTTATGCTAGACTATAATTGGGGTGACCGACACTTTAACATGGAATTTCCAATTCCTAACACTTATCCAAAAACAAACATGAGGAAAGCACGTCGCCAAATAGACGGTTGTTCATATACAAATGTTTTTCTTTCTATGATTCGTCAGAAAAATATTTGTTTCTAAAAAAATGGTGGAAAATAAGTTGTTTGAAAATCAATCAGACTTGGAGTTTTCATAAAAGTTGACACTCAATCAATGACTTCAACTCTTTTAAACTTTTCATAAAATGGGTCATTGATTAAGGGGGAGAGTGTTTCAAATTTATGTCATTTAACGGGCTGATTTAATCATCCTATACTTAAAAAAAAGGTGTTTGCCAACTTTGAATGGCTAGGATATGATTGTTAGGATTAGATGATTCGAGTTTGATGTTCACATATAATCCCCATGCCTTTGTATGATCTGATTGAATGACTTTCGATGTTGGATTGACTTTTATTAGTCGATTGATGCTTGGGTGTTGTCGACCACCATATATCTGTATGTATGTCTGTCTGTGTTGACTAACGTATGCAGATAACATGGTTTATGAGAATGTTCCCGCTCCTACTCGCACAAAATTGGATGACCAAATTTTGCCAGTTTATGATTGGGTGCCGATAGGAAAGGGTAACTATATCTTGGATCGACAAAAGAAGAAAAAGAACCTAATATTTCAGATCTCTATGAATAGTCTACATGATATATACAACTTTAGAGATCTCACTGCATCAGCAGATGTTTCTTCTATCCTTACAGCAACAACCGAAACAGCTTCTGCATTTCTAGCACCTAATGTTTCTTTGTGCAGGACAAGTAGTGGATGATACAATTTTGTTGTACATGTCTACTTTCAATACCTATCATATCTGATACTAACACCCTCCCTCATAGATTGAGGTGGAGCGCTAAAATGTTCCATTATCAGTACATGTAATTAATCTGACCACATTTTTCTCCCATGTTTTCTAAACCTATTTAAATCATTTGGGATCCCAAAATCTTAAAGGGTTTGAATTTTTTGATCGGAGGAGAGAATGTGTTTTAAATATTAAATCTGTTAAAAAGGTGATTGTTTAAAGACTCAAACAAGCACTCCTTCCTCCATGTGCTAAACGATTTCTAATCCCGATGCACATGTTGAGGGGGAGCTTTTCTGAAAGATAAAAAACATTTTGAGGTACAAATGATTTGATATAATATCACAAGTACCTTGATTGATTTTCAATTGGTTTTAAGGCGGAGAGAACAATACCACAAGACCGACCATTGCATTTACTTTATTGGAGTTATAAGGATGGTAAGGTTAGGTATTAGTTCCGACGATCCCGCCAGAGCCGCAGGGATCTACCCAGGGACAATCCACTAGTTAGTGTAGAAGTCCTTAGGTATGATGAAATAAAGGAGAAAAGTGAGAATAAGGGAAGAGTGTCGACTGAGATGGAGCTAGTACGTACTGGAACAAACCCAACAAGGTTCTAGTGATGAAGTCTCGGTAAGCGCTGAAGGGGTTGAAGAATGAAAAAGATATGTAAAGTGAAAGGGTGAAAAGAAATAGCCCTCCAATATTTTCAACCTTAAGGCAGAAACCGGGTACAATGTTATACTACTGGTGGTTACCAAGGTAACGCCGATATTGAAGACAAGACGTCATGGACCCAGTGACATACTGCACTAAACTTCCCAACTACTCAAGTTCTCTTAAAAGGACTTGTTTCATTCTCACGGGGAACCGATGTAATCTATCGACTTTCTCTTAGAGATGGTTGACATTGAAAAAGGAGACCCTCTCCCTAGTCTCCGCATAGGAAAACCAATGTGCACTATTGAGTCTAGAGCCAAGAGATCATCCACAAAATCTCATTAGGACACGTGTTCATGAAGACTTGCTGTTTCACACAATGTGGAAAGTAAGAATTTATATTGAGAGTCCTACCATTATCCTTGTGGTATTGCCAGAACATCCAAATGATATGTAAAGTATTCACAATGAAGATGGAAATCCTTCTAGAGCCAACATCAAACAAGCACTTGGTGGGTGACATGTGACATCCTTCATGGATCAAAGTTGTGACAACTAGAAAGAAACTATGGGGCGATTCACTCTTGAATCAACCTTGTTCCAGGAAATGATTGACGTATACTTTTGGAAAAACCTTTCGATGTGCTCAAAAAATGTTTTTCTAGCACATCGACTGCACATAAATTACTCAAACAAAAGTATTTATGATTGAAACTTGATTTTTCTCATAAAACTTTCGTCGTATTGCAAAATCTATCTCTTCAGCAATACGTGATTGTTTTTCAAATCAATTTCTCATCAATCAGTGAATCTCAATTCGCTGGTTCACTCACTCCGTGTTGTCTACTTTGAGATGCTCCGGTTTGAGAACGGCTAGTACAAGCTGCGAAACCCTGTCAAGAATATTCTTCGGAATTCTACCTGATCACAGGAAACATTTATACTGATCAACGGGGAATCGTGGTTCTTGCAACCCTATTCAACGAAAGTGAACAAAGTCACTTTTGTATATTTTATTGCAAACTATTGTTTGCAGGAACACCTGACGGTTGTAGCTGATGAAAATTAAGACGTTAATTCATAACCGCATGCTCACATCACATACTCATAATTGAAGAAAATCATGACAATCAAAACGTACAACAATGCTTCCACTATTCTGATGAAAAGATGTCATGATCCAGAAATTGTGAGCATGTTGGTCCAAAAGTCATAACATCACATGAAGGTGATACTTCAAAGGATGAGTTGGAGATTTACTATGGCTAATGATCTCGAAGAAAGCTCAAGATCAAAAGTCAAAGGAACATTCATTTGAAGAATCACTACCGAAGCACAAAGATTACGGAATTTGAAGAATTAAAGTCTACGAGCTCCGAATTGAACATTATTATTGAATGCTAGGATGCAAATTGTAATTTATGGGGTGACCTCCCTTAGGGGGAGATTGTTAGGATTTGGAAAATCCATATAGAAGAGTCGGTCACCCCAAGTTTAGTCTAGCATGTGTTAGCTCATAGACTTAGCTATATTTATTAGTAATTAGATTAGTTAAGTAACACCGTGGAGGACGGACGGGTCTTTACCCACTGTATACCTGATCCATAGCTCGAAGGAGGGCATATTTGTAAGTACTATAAAAGCCCTCTCCCACCAAGGGAGAGGGTGGAGCTTTCATTCATCTAAATCTAACCTTCTCTTTTTCCCACTTTCTCTCTCTAGAGAGCCTCCCAACTTACTTTCTCTCTCTAAAATTTCTTACATATTTGATCCATAATCTTGTTTACTTGTATGTATGATAACCAATCTCTTAAAGTATGTTTTAAATCCTTATCACAAATACTCACTCCTAATGTTGTTTTGCTTTGATCTTACAAAATCAAGTCATTCTTGTTCTAATGCACAATATACAGATACGACATATTGCTAAAAAAACTGTCCACCTTTAAGTAGTAACCCATAAAAATTAGGCCTTTCATGTAATTGGTAGGTGTAATAGCTGTTCATAGTCATTTTTGGTTCTTCACCATTTGGAGTCCGGGTTCTCGGCTTCAAGTTTGTGTTGTATCCTGGCTGACCGTAGACAAAAAGAAGTGGAAATTACAGCAACATATATGTGGAATGAAGCTTGTTAATTCTTTGAGGACCTTCTCCCTTTTTTTGTATAATTACATCGTAATCTGTTTGGGTATCTGGTCCATTATCAAACACAATAGCACTAAGGATATCTGTTGTTAGTAATTGGTATTGTCGGGCTCTGTCTACATTATAAAGATGAAACTTAAAATTGGGTATGTGTTCTTCATTACTGATAAGGATTTAAAACGTACGCTTTTAGGGGGTCATTTAAGCCCTATTTCGACACATTTTATATCCGTTACTGCTTAATTTCGTTCCTTTTTACTTTTTTTGGTCTTTTGGAAGCAAAATGCTGGAATGAAGCATATTTGGACGAAAATGAGCAAAAACATGAAGAAAATGGCAAAGTCAAGATCGAAGATAGTCAAGGCTGATCAACAGAACCTGACGGCGTCCCATCCAAAGGGCGACGCCGTCCCTCTATGAAGACTTGATCAAAACATGCACACGACGACTCAGTAGAATTTCTGGTCCTAAAGCCTGACGGCGTCACGCCTTAATTCTGGAAGGCGTCACTCACAAAATCTACACCAGACGCCCAAGATCAAAGACTCAGACGACGTCGCTACTAAAGACTGACGGCGTCACACATCTCAACTGACGCCGTCACAAGCTGATCAAGACTATCACAACATGCGCGCGAAGTAGCTGATACTGTTTTGGCCATAACTTTTGCATACGAACTCGGATTTAGGTGATTCAACAGCCCACGCGACCGGAACGAGAAAATCTACAATTTCGTGAAAAAGTCTTTGTGACGCCGTCACTCTATCGAGGTGACGCCGTCACTCTTTGCCGACAGAAAATATGCCTATAAATATAACATTATAACTTCACTTTTTGGAGGCTCAAAACCCTAAGTCCGATTCTAGGGTTTAGGTCGGTGTTTTTCTAGCAACTTAGAAGGTTTCAATCACTCTAAAAATATCTTGTAATGGTTTGTTGATTATATCTTAATCCATATCTTCAATTTATCATTATATCTACCCCATGTTCAATTGATTGTGTATATGTTTGCTTGTCTATCATGTCTAGCTAAATTACTTGTGTGTTTGCTTAGATATATGAAACCTAGTTATTGATTGTTGTTAGGTTGTCTCTTGTCTTAATTGAAATTGGCTTAGGAGTGCAACTAGGCTTTCGTTGTGTTTAATGCTTGAGTATGCTTAATAATGATATGGTTCATGGATGAAATAGCTTAGGCTTGCCGACTCCGTGAGTCATATACAAGAAATAACCTCAAAGAACTAGGGACTACGCATACCCTACGACCTTTAGGAATACAACGCGTTAAGATAAAGGACGTGACAACTCAACCAACAAATAAAAGATAACTAGAGAGTAATAGTATCTAAGTGAACACATCTTTAATCATCATTTGAGCACACCTCAATTGGACATAGCTATCCGTAGTAATTAGATAATTAGATAATTAGTTAAAGTAGAGTAATCGGTAGAAGTACCAACCCCAAACAATTGCCCCGAGATTTTACCTTAGCTTTTTAAAAAACCATAAAAAAGATAAAAAAAAAGAATCATCCTCAACCCCACCTTCTCGTCATATATTTCTTACTAGCATTCCTATTCCCCTAGAGAACGATATCAATCCCCGAGGCTTACCCCATACTACACTACAATGATTAGGTTCACTGCCTAGGAGGTTGAAAAACTTGCTCGAAGAAAAAGGAAGTTTCCTTGACCCCGAACGCGCCTTCCGCGCGCATCAATTACACATATCTCTTGTTGTTCTAAATAATTTGACCAATTCATTGTGTTCATCGAGAATTTGTATTAGCCTTTCAACAATCTCTGGTTTCAAAGTGCCTAAGTTTGTTCCACCAAAAAGGTTGTAACATGTTCTCAACTTCATTTTGCGTATCATATATGTATAATTGCAAGAACTTAGGGTCTTCATTGCTTGGTGGAAATAGCGTTCCTATCCAATGATAGATTTCCCCAGAAATCTTAAAGACGTACGGCCCTCTTCCATCGTTGATGGATTCATCGATCTGTGCACCAAATGATGTCATACTAAACATTTGGTTGTATGCTTGAATGTTATCCATAAAATGTTTGTCCTTGAATAATTCCTTTATACTTTCTGGTGGATCTACTTCTTCTTGAAGGTGGACCTTTCCTTCTCCACAACAACGACTATAGCAGACTCGTTGTTGTGTAGATCTTTTGAGTCTTTCACCATACCAAAGGCAACATAGCAATGCTCACATGCCCAATCAGAATCTCCAATATCAATGTACAGATTTGAAAGCCTACAAATCAATATTGTCCAAAACTCAGGGTAAAGTAATTGCATGTAAATTCTTTAAAAGGCTAAAGAAAATAGAAAGAACGAACGTTACCTTCAAAGTTATTTGATGCTGTGTTGTTGCCATTGTAATTAGTCGCCTTTTTAGATATTGTCGTTTGTCTCTAATAACTGTCGTTATAATCTACTGTTTGTCTGTTGGTGTGCCATTTTTGTTTTGTTCAAATGACTCAGCTACAGTTGGGGAAAAAGTTAAAAAGTATTTAAGGTAAAGGGTAAATTTACATACTATGATTATGTTACAAAATTATTTATTTAAACAATAGTAATTAAGATTCAGCTTTTATACCTTGAGTTTGCATTCTTGCAGAAGGTAAATGTGCCTGGCTTGAATAGGCGTACTTGCAGTACATATTATCGGTGTTGAATGCAACATTGTCTAAGTTTTCATGGCGAGATGGATTATGTACATCGTATGAAGGCTGACTTTGGTAGCCATAACTAAAGTATATACTGTCGCTATTTCATATCAAGTCACCTAAACTTTTATCAGCATATGGATTGTGCACATTGTAGGAGTAAGTATAGTTTTTGTGACTGTTGTTGTTTCCAGGTAATACTGCATAAAAAGTTTATTGTTAAACTACTATCCTTTTAATATAAATGACCCTAAAGCAAAGAATACATGTTACCTTTTGTTTTCTTTGAACCGCTAAATACAGTTTCTTCAGTTACAATATTTATTAATATTGGAATTACAAATATCAGCTGTGGAGTTGCTGTAATATAATACATCTGGCTGCATATATGCATATGTTATTCTGCAATCGAAGTTAATGCTATCTTCATAAAAGGTATAATGAAAACCTTTTGTTTGAAAGATATCATCATAATTTTCCATTTCACATATTGCCTTTCCTTTGTTAAAACCTGCTAGTAAAATTTTAAAATTTAGTAACATAAACTATATGAGTAATTTTGTATGTGAATATTATGATAATAGCATTTACCTTTGTCATTAGCTGGTGTATTCTGAATGGATGTTGAACGTGTACAGGTTGAATGATCTTGTAACATGTGTTTTTTGGAAGTCTTTTGTTGAGGTACATCATCGAAGGTGATTTTTCTTCTTTTTTTTAATTTTTATTTTTATTTGAGGTACATTGATGTTGTAAAGGCTGTTGATGTTGACCATACTGCATGTATAGAAGAGGTTAGCTATTTTTTGGACACCCACCACCAACTAATGTTGATACATTTTCACGTACAGAAGGAGTTGGTTCATCACAGACACCACCAACTAATACTGGTACATTTTCATGTGCAGAAGGTATTGTTTGAAATTTATTAACCGCAAATTCTGATATGGTAGTACTAATAGAAACCTTTTTTTTTGGCTCAGTTACACTATCCATAGCAGCTTTAAGTAGGCAGAAACTAATTAAGGAGACATAATATTGTATAGATGCAGTATGCAATAAAGTAATCTACTTAACAGGTATATTTTGTTTTGGTTAACTTTTTTTTCCTCCCTAAACACATAATGACAAACCATTTGGAATCAACAAAGCAAGGAAAAGAAACAGTTAGAATGACTATATGATAAGCTATGTGGTTAATCTCGGCGAGATCTCGTCGAGATCTCGTATATCGGACATTGGCAAAATATCGTTTCAAAATCTCGCCTCCAAATCTCGGAGCCGATATTCTCGGCGAGATTGGCCGATATTTTGCCGAGATTTTGAAATCGGCGATATTTTTGATATTTTGACGAGATTTTGCAAGTTATAAATGTGTTGTTGTTTTCTTGTTTTCTGGAACTGAAGAAGGGAGAAGGTGAAGAGGAGGGTGAAGAGAAACAAAAGATTTCTTATTTGTGTTAGTGCTTCAGATCATAGCATAAACAGGAAGGGTGTATGTGGACTCGGTTTTGAAAGAAGAAATCAAAGGGTGTATTTGTGTGGTTGGAGTTTTGAGAATATTAAGAGAAAAGAGATAAGAAGGTTGGCACTGATAAGAGTTGTGTTTGAAATGAGATGTGTGGTGGCTAGTAAATAAGTGAAATAGGGTTAGGTAAAATATGATTTTTTTGGCCCATTGTACAATGGCCCAATAAATAACTTACTGGACTAACTTAATCAAAATTACACGTATAAATTTTGCAACATATGTATGAGATATATAACTAAAATTATGTAGATTTTATATCAAAAAAATATTAATTAATATAAAAACCGATATCTCACCGCGATAACCGCTATTTCAAATCTCGGTCCTTAAACGATATGTGATTTTTGACCGAGATAACTACATAGATGATAAGTAAAATGCAACTATAACATTGATATTCCATGGATGCCAATAAGATACAAGTACAATGGTCTATATACAAGCACCTGTGATATCAAGATGCATGCTTCTATAATGATCTAAGATTTAGACACACTTGTATTTCCGTTTGTATGATTTTTTTTCACCTTTATTTTACCTCTGAATTTCGTTCTTGCTTTGGCTGTAATGTTACTTCTTGTTAATCAAAATAGATCAAGAAGCTGTAAGTAGTACACATTTGGTATACACTTGTTTGGGTTAGTACACTCTTGAGGTACACATGTATGGTGGATCTTGAATTGTACAAACATTAGAGGACTAGGTGTCATAACAAGCCTCACTTCTTCGTCAGTGCCACCTCAGCGCCACATCAGCATCCCACTTCTACACAACTAACCACAACAAACCCCCCTCACTCATGACAAACCTCAACCTCTTCATTTGGGGCCCACCACTACCACTTTATTTTTTTTATTCAATTTCATTTCCAAATATATATCCGTTGCACCTCAACTTTTGTCAGCAAATTGGCTTCGTCGTCAGAATGAAGACCAACCCACGGCGCTGGACGGCGAGGGGGGCGGTGTCACGGCGAGCTGCCACGTTGGACGGCGAGGGTTCACGAATAGGCGACACCGTATGCTCTTAGGTGTGCATTTGGCCAATAATCATGTTTGAACTTGTATTATTACAGTGTAATTAAGATGGATTAGGTCTGAACATTGAATGTGCAAATTACTTTGGGCCAATGGCATTATGCCAAAGGTGCGGGTTGTCAACTGTTGGCCATGGTAAGAACATAAATCACATGAAATGCACCAATAAGATGCCACATTAACAAATAATCAAGTACTTATAAATTCCTTACTTGTAGTATTCAATTATTATAATATTATTGTAGTTTTGGCCTTCAATTTCTATCGAGGTATTTGAACGAATTCAAATATATAGCATGAAGGTTGAATTTAGCAAGTATTAAACTTTTAAGAGGTAAAAGTGAAACTTTATATAATGATAAGGTCCACAAGTAATAATAACCCAACCTTTCCATAGTGTTCGTCTTCCTCCTCATCTTATTACTTTATCATAAATAAAGTAACCAACCTCCATTTAAAGCACAAATACAAGTACATAATAAAGGTATATATTTCATCACGAAATACCAGTTAATAAGATTAGATCATTCCGAAGATGAATATCACTAAATGTTAGGGGATGCCGATTGCACATTTTCCGGGATCGTTGGGGGGGGGGGGGGGGGGGGGGGGGGGGGGGCTATTATTTGATCCGCCTCTGCTTGATACAGAAAGATCTTCGCCGCATCATAACGTCCTAGTTCAATCCATCCAACCCAGTCATTTCGCCACCTTAAGAATCCAAGTTCTATATGTACCATAAACACGAGGCTGTAATCATTGGATTGTTCACATAAAAATGCTTTGCACCAGTTACCAACTGCTGAGTGCTGACACAGTATATTTTCTCCCCAAAACTATACAGGTGCCAAAAAGCAGCCGTTATGAGCAGATAAGTAGCAGAAACACAACCCAAACATTTGTTGCTTCAACGTGTTTGCTTGTGTAAAATTCTTGCAAAACTGTTATGCAAATTTTAGTCGCTATACACAGCTCAAATGATGTGCAAAATACACACCGAAGGAACATGAAGCGAGGGCTAAAATATCGATTCAGTAATTAAATCTCTAAAAGAAGTAATGACAACTACATCTCCTCGGCCATGAACTCAACCATGTCTCTGGATATTTTGTGATGCAAAGCCAGCAACTCAAGCATCCGATAAACTTCTTTAATAAATGGTTTGGAGTCATGACCAGACATGAACTCTTCAACTACATTGTCAACCTCAATTGAACTGCATCCAGGTGTCTTGGCCATTATCTTACCTCTTATAAATTTCCTCACCCTAGAAACACCATCCCATCGTCCAAGATCTGCATATATATTGGAGAGCAACACATAGTTTCCAGTATCTTCAGGTTCGAGCTCTAAAAGATGCTCCATTGCGATGACCGCCATTTCAAGATTGCCCTTAGTTCTACATGAGCTCAACAACGAACCCCAAATCGCCGAATCTGGTTTCATGGGCATAATTTTTATCAATTCAAAAGCTCGATCAAGGCAACCAGTTCGTCCCAGAAGATCTACCAAGCATCCGTAATGCTCAATTCCCGGCTCTAGATTATAATCGTTCTTCATGGAATCAAAGTATTTTAAGCCATTTTCTAGGTATCCAGCATGAGCACAAGCTGATAAAAGACCTACAAATGTGATCTCATTTGGCTTAATCTCCGTCTTTTGCATGTCTTGAAATAGCCGTATTGCTTCAGGAGCTTTTCCATGGTTGGCTAGACCTCCAATCATCGTACTCCATGAAATCACATCTCTTTCAACCATATTGTCAAAAACTTGCCATGCTTGGTCTACACTACCACTCTTGGCATACATTTCAATCAAAGCGTTACATACACTCGTCTTTAACATAAACCCATTTTTCTCAGCATAAAAATGTATCCATTTCCCTAACTCAAGAGCACCACTCTGTGCACAAGCAGGCAAAACCGATAACAAACTGATCCAATCAGGCTTAACACCAGCCATTTGCATCATATGAAAAATAACCAACGCATCGGCAGTACTCCCAACTCTCGCATACCCAGAAATCATTGCAGTCCACGAAACAATCGACTTCTCAGGCATCTCATCAAAAAGCTCCCGCGCCTTCTTCATCCACCCCATCTTCACATACCCATAAACAACACTATTCCAAGACACCACATCCCTGTCAATCATTTCATCGAACACCTTACGCCCATCAACCACACCACCGCATTTCACATACATATCCAAAACCGAATTCTCGACAACAACATTTAAGCCGACCCCACATTTAACGACATGCCCATGAACTAGTTTAGCCAAATTTATACTACAAATCCCTCCACATGACCTAATAACAAATGGGTATGTGAAATTATCAGGAAAAATAGGTTCATTAAGCATTTTCTTATATAAATGAATAGTAGAGATATATTTGCAACCACGTGTGTAAGCTCTAATGATAGCATTGTATAAATATATATTTGGTTTGGAAACTTGTTTAAATAACAAAGTTGCATAGTCTAGTTGTTCATGTTGGTCACATATATTCACCATTTTTGTGACTAAATAATTGCTGTCTGATAATGAAAATTTTACAACTTGTGCATGGATTTTGTTTAGCTTTTGTATGTTTTTGCAGTTTTGTAAAATGGGCATCAACATGTTTTCTAAGAATTTTAACGAAAGTACGCTTGTACTTACCGCCATTGAAACGTTTGGGAAAACAATGTTCACGCAGGCCTATTTGGGGGCGTTTGGTTTGGCTTACTTATAGAGGGGTGGCGAGCTTATTAGCTTACATCTTAATCTTAACTACATTATAATTTTAGCCAATTTCTAAAAACGAATCTTAAAAAAATAAGCTTACACATTTACGATAAAAGAAAGCTTAAAATTCAATCCATCCCATTATTCAAAATTAAATGCAGAAGATTCCACTAAATTAAATACAATTTTTAAATCATTTACGGCCCATTATTAATAATGTGTAACTGCTAAAAATCATTATTATCAGTAATGATTATTAAAAATATACAACTGCATCAACTATATGAATACAAAAAACATTTCATATCTCTCTCACATACATATAAAACATCAGCAATAAATCTGAATGTACCCGCCGCCATAAAATTTAGTCACAAAGTACCCGCCGTCGCATTGCGTGGGTACCCTGCTAGCAATAATTAAAACAATGAAACTCGTCTTGTAGCGGGAGCAAAAACATTCATTTTGTAAGTATGGAAAAAAAGTTTTATCAATAACATGTTTTTTCGATAAAAAAGTGTTAAAAAAAAAGAAAAAAAAAATTTGTGTAAAGAAGTAAACATATCCTTGATTTGTTATACTTCTAAGAGCACTCCCAATAATAACATATGTTAAATTTTAACATCTGTCACGTCAACGTCACATCAGCTTTAACATTTCACCTTAACATCCCCAAAAAACACCCACAATAATAACATCTCAAGTTAAACTTTAACATTTGATATTTTCAATTTCAACCCCTAAACTAAAACAAACACTTCATTTATTAATAAACATATCATTAATTTGAAAATATATTACAATACGAAATTAAAAAAAAAAGAAAAAGTTACAACGAAATAAAAAAACACACTGCAAATTAAACGTTACAACATAAAGGAAATGACGAGAATACAATCTACTGACGAGGTTGCAAGTTATATTTTTTGATGATTCGGTCTTTTTCGTAATTGATCCAAGCCACGACATTTGGATCTTTGCCTTCAGTATCAACCATTAAAAACTTCATCTCTTCCAACCTTGTTATTGTTTCATCTTTGACTTGTTGGGCCTGATACGCCGCTTGGGCGGTTTCACGTTTGATACGATACTCGTTTGCCATAGTTTCGGTGAAATGACTTGACGAGCTCGTTCCTCCGGTGCTCACTCCCCCAGTACTTGTCGTGCTCTCGGATCTTGCTTTCTTGGAAGCACGTTTTTTCCAATGGGGCGTGGTTGTTCATCATGACCAAACAAAGTCTCGTTTGTTTGGCTTGGGACATCGCCGGTTAAATTAACCGGATCCGGCGTGTCCCATTTCTTATGCTTACGCAAAACCTCCCAAGCTTCATCGAGAGCAAACGGTGCTGCTTTGTGCTCCCCAAGATACCATTGCTTCGCCTGTTTCATGACATCCATCTCACTTTCCCCGCTTCTCTGTTCTCGTTGCGCACGTTTGTAAAAACCGTTGAACTTTGTGCAACAGTGGTTCAACGTTTTCCACTTGCTTGACATCATATCCTTGTTGCGTCTTTGAAAGTTGAGTCTATTGAACTCATTTGTGACCCGATACCAAAACGTATCTTTGGGTTGTGCACGCCCAACTTTCGGATCCTCTGTAACATCTATATAACACCTGGCAAGTAATTCTTCCTCTGCTGGTTGCCAACGCCCAGTAGCGAATTCTTCTTCTTCATCATCGATTGGTTCGGGCTCGGGGTCTTTGGATTTTTTGGACTTTCGTTTAACACGACCTTTGGATTTTTTTGGAGGAGATGTGGGTGTTTCAGGAACATCATGTGTTTCAGTTTGTGAATGTTGTGAGTGTTGTGAGAATTGTAGATTTTGAAAGTTGGTGTTTAAGGTGCTTTGTTGACTTTGTTGCCAATAAAGATATTGTTGATGTTGTAGGTACATTTCTTGGCTCGACAAGCCTAGTGGGTTGGGAAAAGAGACGTTGGGGTTTGAAGATGAACCCGCGTTCGGGTTTGATGATGAACCCGGGTTTGAGGTATTCCACCAACCACCGAGAAGATTGAAGAATGTATCATCGTTGTTGTCTCCCGACATTTTTTTTTCCAGTAATTGAAAGTATAAGATTGAGAGGATTGAGTAGTGATATCGCCGGACCAATAACGCCGGAACCCCAACGATTAACGCCGGATAACGCGGCTCAACGCCGGATAACGCCAGTTCCGGCTTTAATCGTTGTGCATGCTCTAAATTAAAAAATGCTAAAATAAAAGGTAGTGATATAACAATAACTAAGATATAGAGCTTAATGGGCCTATGTATGTTAAAAAGATATAGTCATAGGTTTATAGGGTTATTTTGTTATATCACCAACTTTAAAGGAGTGTCAAAATATAAAGCAATGAGTAAAAATTTAAAGCCTAATGGGTTAAAGTGTTACATTACAAGTTAGTAGAATGTAAATTTGAAAAGCTAGAAGAATGTTAAATATGAAAAGCGTAATAGGTTTAGGAGTTATTTTATAGTTTGTGTAAAGTTGAGGGAGTGTTTTTCACATTTATCAAAACAATTTACCGTTCGGGCGGATCTACATGTAACATAGGGTATGCAAGTGCATACCCTATGAATCTTTGGCTTAGTGTAAAAAAACTGAAATTTAAGGTTGAAGAAGGGTTTGAACTTTGAGAAACAACAATGGAGTCTAGAGAATACGGTTGTATATGTCTATTGGTAAATGGTTTGGTAGAAGATGAGTGGTGGAAACTAAAATTTACTTTTGTGATATAATAATATTTTATTTATGTTACAGCATTCAAGTTCTATAGTAGATTTGTTTCTTTCTTTCTTTATTACAACATTCAAGTTCTAAGATTTAGAATTTACAGTACATAATAATCACTTAATATAGCATTCGAGTGATTCCTAAAAAGCTACATAATAAAATAAAAAAATTTGACTTATTGAATACGTGTCGAGTCAAATAAATTCAGAAGCTCATATACAAGCTTAAACAAACACCATTTAGCTTGTTATTGTCAAAGGTACTTTAGATTTGATTCCATATTTAAGCATGCCTCAAAGGAAAAAAAAAAAAAAAACAAAAAAATAGTACCGACCCGAAAAAATGTGAAAAAAAAACCCGAAGGATATTTTTTATTTATTTAAAAATGTGCATACCCTATGACGGATTCCTAGATCCCCACTGCGTTCATTTACCATAAATTTACTTTGATAAATATTAAATGTTATGTAAATAAGTTGAATCAAATATTTAGTTAATCTTAAAGGTTAGAGTATCTACAACGATAAACTCATTTTCATGCATTCCTAAATCATTTTATAGTTAAAATATTTTCAACATATTCTTAACCCGTCCACTGCAATGCACCAATCATTGTCAACTTATTTATTTTACATTCTTTGCCCACACAAGCAAAATTTTCAACCAGTGGAGATATCTCAACTTTTTAATCCATCGACTCATTTTCAACGTTTCACTCCAATGATAATAAACTTTTTAACAATTCTGCAAGCCTTTTTCAGCCCATTATTAGCCCACCATTAGAGATCATTTTATGTAATTATGTTTATAAGTTTATATGAAGAGCTTTTAAAAGCCTAAAATGTGTGGCTTATAAAAAAGACTTTTATATCTTCGTATAACAATTACAATTTTCAATCTTAATATACCTTTTGGTCATCTTACCTCTTAGGTATAATACGCTAACCCAAACACTAAAAATGAGCATATGAGCTTATTATTTTGTAAGCTCTGCCATGGTTATAAATTATAACCTAAGCTCAATACATAAGCTTAGACAAAACCTATCAGTTCGTTAGGATGAATAGCAATCGGCATGTGAATAGGTACGAAGAGGAATGACAATGAGTATGAATCTATTATTAGATTGTTTGGTTCGTAATGGGTTTCAGTATATAGATTTTGGGTTTCTAACCCATCCCTTACATCCAAATATGTTTATTTAATTCCCATTCCCTATTCTCATACTAAAACCCGGGCCAAACGGATCCTTAAATTGAAGGATTTTGCACACCAAGTCTCAAGGAATCACATTCAACTTTCTATTTGTTGGATTATTATCTCCCCACAAGTAATACCTTATCTTTTAGCTTGCCTAATAATCTCCAAGACTCTAACCAAGCAACCCATCAATTTAGCAGTGTGTTACAACTATTATTCTACTTTTAGAAACATTGACCTCAAGGCCAGAATTCGAACAAAACAACATACCACTCCGTATTCTACCCACCGCGTATCTGCTAGGGTACTAGTTCATGTAAAGCCAGTCATAGCTAAAATTCTGGAAATTATCATTGCTTTCAGTTTTTCTTCTTCTTTTGCAATGAGCGTTGATGGTATACGGGAGTTAGAAGGTTTATCTTTCAAGGAAGTACCAAGTCATGACAATATACCCACATTTCATTTCTAAACAGCAGATATACTCGTAAGTATAATAGGAATGGTGACTCTGGCACATTAAGATTTAGTTTCTACATGAACTTTACACATACCAGAAGCCAACTTGCCCACCAAATCACAAGCTCTCAAAGTCAGGTTATTTATTCACAAATACCTAAACACATCTATATACATTTCCATAAAGACTAAAAACCATAATCAAGCAATCAACTATTATATAAAGAAATATCTAAAAAGTAAAAAACTTATTCCCATTAGGGTGTACCTATAAACTTTTGCAACAACACGCTATAAGGGACTATTAGATTAACACCAATTATGACTTACGGATTTACATAAACAAGCTTGAGGTATCAATGGTTCTCAAAACGTACAACAATACAAGTAATATTGTCAGAACTGCCCCTTGTATAAGATTCTTGCACGAGTGTCCTACATGCAGCTTCTGCATCAGTTATTCCCTGCACAATACCCACCGCATCCTGCAACAAACATCACAAACAATAGTTACTTCAGTTTATTTTTTCTTATTAAGATCACAGATTCATCTTGAAGGGAGCGGGTTTGAAGGGGAACAAACTGGGTAGGTTGAATAACAAGTAAAAAATGGCTAACCTTTTTAGAAAAAGGTCAGGTCGGTTAACCTTCTCAGTTCTCACTTTTTACCAACATTTATTACTAAATGTTATATTTATTTTAATAAATGGGCGGCCTAAAAGTAAAATGTTTAATAATTGGGTGGCCACCGCATACATAATCCCTTTTCTAAACAATATTCAGAATTCTACAAATAGATGATTTAGAAGTTCATGCATTAAAAGTAGTCTTTGGACATTCTTTAAAAACAGAAACATAGTGACTATTGATGCATGATTTCTAGCTATAAACAGAGTGATAATCAATCAATTAATAAGTAAAAATAAGAACAGTAATTTTTGTGTTAATTGTTTATTTTCAATTAATTTTCAACAAAATATCATGTCAATATTCTTTTTGATGTTTATTTATCAATGGTCAATTGATATTATTAGTATCGTTAATTAAATGCTCTCATAATGCCAGTGATTTTATTTATAAAAATGTTGCAAATGTTAAGGGATAGTGATGAGACTTTATAATAGTTAAAGCACAGTGCGCACACCCACTGGCACGCATATGCATGCACACGTAGACACGTCGTACGCGCACATAGACACGCGACAAGTAGACACGCCGCACGCACACACACGCACACACACACTTTTTTCATAATCATGCAATAAATGAAACAAAGGAGTGTCACTTAGATAGGTTAGATGGATCATGAATCTATTCCTTAGTAAAAAAATTATTAGAGTATTAGCAGAAAAAGATTGAAGCATAAGCATGAATGAATACGTAGGGAGGAAGCCAAGTAAGTGCATTTATAGTCCTTTTTATTTTAGGTTTTTGTCAAGATTGCATCATTGTTATTTGCTATACTGAGATGCAACCAGTCCATATATTGTTGGAACCCATTTATATGGAAACCAACCCATATATTGTATAAACCCAACAAAAAAAAAAGGCTGATATGTTGGACCCAATAGAAGCAAACAGCCAAACCCCCTACCGATATATTATACGAATAAAATTTGCAAAAATAAATGAAAATGGGTTGAATTTATAGTCCGATTAATAACTTGTCACAGCTTGCACACTATAAAGACCAAATATACGAATTACCAAACATATAGCACCTAGTGATCTACAAGGAAATATTTCTGATAAATTCTGAAGAATCATATGTATGAAGCTTCAAAGATTAACTAGTGATATTAGCACAAATGACAAGAAATTTCATTGGTAATTTCTTTTAGTTTCATGCCCAGAATACTAAATACCATCAATGGAGAATGGCTAACCTTATTTGATAGTACATTCCAAAGCCCATCACTTGCAATGATTAAAAACTCTACACCATCAATTTCCACCTCCTGAGATTCAAATAATGCATTCAGAAAGATGAATATTAGCCCATGCTCACGACAGTTAAAACAAACCAAGAAAAGTACTTACACAGATTCTCTTTTATTTCTATTATCTATGAGGAATTGATGATATAAGTTTTTAAAAATTGCAAGTGCAGACTGTTTAGTCTCTGGGAATAAATAAGCATAAAAAAAAGATGTGCTAGATACAGGCTCAGGAAAAATTAAGATTTCCACTCATTTCAGGATGCAATCAGCCTTGATTGATTAGTTTAAAACTGATTATAAAAGGGTAAAAATTATATTCAGTCTGTATTTACCTAATTTAAAACTTATCTTTCCTTATCAACTTTTTCAAAAAAAATGTCATTTTTTAGTCATTTTATCTATTGATTAATAGCACTCAAACATCTCCTTATATAACTTTTACATCTTTAAACAGCAGCAGAACATCTATACACTGTTTATTGTGATCCACTTTATTACAACTGATTATCGCATTCTGATAATCCAAAACCACAACAATTCTAGACTCCATACGTACTATTGAAATGAACTAACAAACAAACTATAATATTACCTGAATTTCTGGTTCCGCTGAAACATAAGGCTTGAGTAGTTTGTCTCCAAAGGCACGAGAAACAGCAAGAACCCCACCAACCCGCCATGTTCCTGATTTTCAAAAGCTACATGATTTTTATATTGAAAATTATTGGGTGGCATTTGGTGCAGTGATGGGTGTATGTTGCAACATAATGTCTATGATATTGACAGAAAAAGAGTAACAGTCATCAACTATTCCTAAGAGACGAAGATCATCAAAGTCCATAATTGTGGGGGTTTAACTTGCAATCAGCCTTTGACATAAACAACCATGAATCAATTTAATCGACTATTTCTATTTCTAAAATTCTGCAACGAGGATACTGAAGTTATATTGAAGGTCTACCTAAAAACTATATTTGTTCATTGTAATAAATCAAATCATGTTCTTCAATTGTGCATACATGAAAATAACGTGCTCATAAAATATTCTAGAGAGCAAGGTAAACAAGAAAAAAATAGCCACACAAATGCCAGGTCAGAAGAAAAGATTCCACGTTGCTGATATTGTTCAATCTGCATCTCCTATTGCTATGAGATGTAACGATACATCATACATATATGTGAAAAGCAAATTCCTTTCTACTTATTGCTATAAATATATAAATAGGAAATTGAATAATGATGATCATCATAAACTCTAAAGATTGGAAAGTAATGACCAACAAAGAAGTTTCAATTATTGCTGGTTTGTGGAGTATCCAAAATGAGATTGTTTTGGCTAGAGGTGGCAAAACGGGCTACGGGCTACGGGCTATGGGCTAAACGGGCGCATGTTATACGAATCGCTTTAGAAAAGACCCAAAATGACGAAATATATTCCTCAAACGTAACACCTCATTTATATTTAAAAAAATAAATATATTACATCTATAATTTTTTCTTTAAAAATAATTGTAATGTTCTCCAATTGATAGCAAATATGTCCGTTTGTGCCCATTTAACTTTTAAACGGGCAATATATGATAACTATGTGGGTCAAATTAAAGCCAGGAAACCTAAATCAGGACATGATTCTGGTATCCAACTTTTGTCACTTAGCTAAATTAACAGATAAAACTTCTCTATTCAAAAAGCACCAACTCATCTAGCTTCACTTCTACACACGAACATCAAGAGAATGCGTACAATAAATGCCATTCTATTAACTACAAACAGTTAATAAAATACAAAAATATAAGTACTTATTAGCGTCATTTATGATTCAAAGCAAAATGTATGCATAAACATCACTGTAAACATCATTGGTTGTCAGGACTATTTTCGGATTTTGCTAAGGAACTGTTTTCTAATGCGGTAACTCTAGTTCTTTCTGAAAATATGTGAATCATGTTTTCCATCATAAGGGTATCTGCTATCCTAACCTTTATCAAGGTTTATAAAGTTGTAATGTTACAAACTAATAAATAGTTTCATTTAATAAATTAAAAACTACATTCACTATGCTGAACTTATAAAAAGGTTCTAAATGAACTGTAGATGCAATACCCCAAAAATACACTGAGAGTTACTCACATTTTTTTGCAATCAAAAGGTTCACAAACATGAACCTTTCTCATGGCATGTCATCAACTCAACCGATACGGGGGCACAACTAATAAGCTATTTCAATATTTATAAAACTTTTGATGAATCAAGCATAGTGAATGCTCTAAGATTTAGGGTCCGTTTGTTTTCAGGGGTTGAGACCAAAAGATTGGTTTTTGAGTCTAATACTTTGTTTGGTATGTGCTCGTGAGTTTTTAAAATGGGACTCAAAGCCATAAATTGGGGATCTACAAATCCTGGACATAAACTTGGTATTTCTGAAAAGCTATGCCTGGTGGCCCACTAGCTCACTCACATCTTTATTTAAAGTATATATATTTCAATTAAATATATACTGACACTTATATTAAAATATAAAATTTATTTATATTTTAAATTATAAAATAATTTTAAATAATATTTTCTCTCACCTACATCAAATCCAAACCCAAATTCAAATCATAATCTAAATCCAAATCAAAATCCTAATCCTAAACCTATTTACAAACCAAACGGGCCCTTAGAACAGGCCAGTTGGCTGCTGATGAGGAAACACAGAAACAGGCAAACTAGAGTTGACAAAACAGGCTGGTCCAGTAATAGGTTAAAATGGATCATTTTTGTAGATGTTATAAGGGGCAGGCAGTGTTGGGTTGGCAGACAAACTTGCCCGTTCATAAAATCTTTTTAGATAGTTAATTTCTTTATTCTAATTATGAAAATTATATTATCATAAACATCTTTGAATACATTGACTTAGAGGCATTATCCAAAAAAAGATTCAATCTAAGAGGTTGTGTGTATGGCTTTCAACCCATATGACCCATTCCCTTTTAGTTGCTTTTATTTTATAGGAAAGCAACCCAAAACGACCAATTCATACGCAAATGGCAGAAATTGCTACCTCCAAGACAAACCAATCAGAAGAGGTGCTTAGATTAACTAAATAAAATAGAATTATAAATTCAGAAAATTGTGCTTGACCAACTAGAAATCTATTATCATCCATATACAATCAAAGACTTGCATGAACCAAAAGAAAACAATTCATACCAGCCCAGATGATGAAGCCACCAGCCTGTTCGATACGCTCCCGTTCATCACTTCTGTCAGGCTTGTGATCAATTGATAGAGGGATAGCTGCAAACAAAACATAGGTTAAAGCTACATAATAGTAATTATTTTAACAGCATGTTCTGAAATAGAAGCCATCACATTCCCACAAATATTTTTATGTCAGTATATGCATTACATATATAACCATGCCATACGATATGAGAATGGTTAAGAAGTAAAATCGGCAACAATGGTATTTTCATAATCAAAATAGGCAATGGTAGTATTTTTGAGTAGTGATTGGCATGCCTAATTGGTATGCCTATATGACTAATAAGGATCTTGATAGATGTGGCAAGATCAATGGTATATGTAAGAGGAGAGAAAAAGTGCAATCCACGTGTCCAACAATGAATGGAGTAGGCATATAATTAGTCATGTGAAGTAGTCATCCTAATCATTTTCCAGTATTTTTATGATCAAGAGAGGTGACTTATATTTAATCAATATTTAGAATACTCTATAAACTGGAGAAAACCCACCTTAAAGTCATCTACAAAGATGGATATATATCATTCGTAATTTCATATTATTCAACATATATCATTCAGGTACTAATAAACAGGCATTAGAGAATAAATGCAACCAAATTAATGTCAATTGAGAGAATATGACACGCCATACACCTAGATACTAATATTGAGTTCGGAATAAGTGGATCATTATTAAAAGGCAAGTATAGGAGTTGATTTGTTAAGCCTCTAACTGTGCAACAAAATGAGTATGTTGAACTTTATTACAAGAAAGATCTACAGTTACAATATTGTTCCAAATCAACCAAAAAAACACAAACATAAACTTGCTCTTATAAGAATCATCAATTTGATCTTTTTTTGTAGATTAGTGGTAAGTGTGTTGTCCTCGTGGTTTATATTTATATACTTAGATACAGCGCTAGATGATCTATTAAAAAGGGGTTGTATTATTAGAAGCAATTCTAATTGGCACAGTGAATGATGTTGTACAATTTCATTCATTGCTTTGGTACCATAGATACCATAGAGGCCTCAAGAGATCATATTGACCTCACCAACTTGTTTGCTCTATAAGCTATCATTCATTCACTCCTGAAGTCAAGTAACTACTAACTAGAGCCCTTAAGGTGCTCTTCATTATTGGCAAGCCTTTTAAATGTAAGTGCAAGAATTGAGCTATGTTGCATTCATTAATACACAAAATCAACTTTGAAGGTTTATGGCATTATAATACAAAATAATAAAGATTGCAACTTCGACGGGAAAATATACGTAGTGAGGGTGAAAGGTATTAAATTACACAAAAGTTTCTAATATCGTCTTCTCTAATACTGATAGATTCTAAAAAGGTGTGGTGTCAAAGAGTCCATTGATCACATAGTTGATCCTAGATTACAGAAGTTAGACAAAAATCATCCACAGGAAGAGTACTTCTCATTTCTTTAGCAAAGATGCAATTGCATTAATAGTATTATAGAAAAACTACACATTATTGCGCATATCTTCTGATACAACATAAAGACATTGGACATTTGGACTAAGCTATAAGTTGATCATTCAAAGCATAATACTGTATTCATTTTATATATTACAAAGCGTGAAGCTTGGGGAATTCAAGACAAAGTGAAGAGATAGATATTTTAATTCTACAAGGAGAATAAAAGGACCTCATGACAGGTAATGTACCCTGTGTCCTTCAGATCACATCACACTTATGTTATTCCTCATTCCATTCCATATAAAGCACCTTCCTTACCAATTTGATATATTTTCTCTATAAATATCTCATTCTTAAGACATGTATCACTATAACTTATATATCACCTCTTTGGGAGGCACTTCTAACAAGGGCTAAACCCTTCAATGTTTCATTAAACTAAGTAATGAAACCTGAATTGCCTTTAATTTAATCTTTGTTTCATATCTACAAATACTAAAAGAGATTCTTTAATATTCTTCAATGACGACACAATATCATCAAGTGTTTAGCATGTGACCCACATTCAAGGTTAAGTGGATCTACAACGATGTCTCCTTGTATAATTACCTTTACAATGACATTTTAAAACACAAGCAACATGTAATGAAGCCACTTAGTACCTCTCGCAAAGGGATAACATATTATGATAAATTAAGACTACAGGTCTATAGTCGAGGACTTTAAATTGCTGACCAAAATGAAGCATACCCTCCTTATCTTACCAATTGTTGTGGCATGTTGACTATAATGTATCAAATGCATCACCATAGTACAATTGCATATGCAGAAAAGTAGAAACACAAAGCAGGAGGGGAAGATAGGAGAGAGAAGAGGTATCATGATTTGCTATATATGAAAACACATTAGCCAGTAAATAAATTGCATGTTTCTGATGATTGATTTTTTCTTTTTACTTTATTAACACTTCCTGGGTTTTAGATAAAAACTTTCGATTTCCCATGTCCCCCGTTAGATCTCTTCAATATGATGCTTTTCTACATGAATAAAACATATTTATTTGCTTCTATTTCCTTGTCCACTAGATATGAAACAGATTGATAACTATTAAAATAGTTATTATGACTATTTTCCAGCTCTATTTTTAATTGGAGATCCCCAATGTGTCTTGTTGTACTAGTGTTGAATGGGTGCATGTGCAATGAGTGTGTGGATTAGAGGATGATGGCATAAGCACATGCAATACGATAAGTGTAACCCCACAGAGGACCAGATCAGGAAAAAAGATGTTGATCTTCACACGGAAAACACTAATAGCATAGAAACGAAGACTCTACAACTTCATTCTTTAACATCCATCTAGTTAACAAAAATCTGGTTCAAGCAATTAGATACCTTTACGAGTTTTTAACTTTTCTTCGAAATGTAGTTATTGGAATTTTTTTTATAGGAAACAGTCTCTGATTTTGCTACAAAAAATACATTATCCCAACACCTAAACCATAAACGTTGTTACTAACAAAGCATAGTTACTTACATAACCCTTGCTAGAAGGTCATACTGAAGTATTGAACTTAGTGGAAGATCTCACATTATAAAATATGTGACTACTTAAGAACGTCTTCAGCTTATTCTACATCATAGACAAACATTGTCTTATCGTTTGTTAGCTTACATGATATGGAAAAAAAAAGGAACAACCTATGAGTATTTCCAGCAAGAGTCATGGATTTTTATTAGATAATAAATCATCTTATTAGAAGGTTGCCTTCAAATCTACTGGTCATCTTTGATGCTCTTATTGTTTTAGTTGATATTTAAAACCGTAAACAGAAAAGAACTTCAGCTAATAAGATAATTGAAAGAGACACGACTCAAGAGTGCTAAAATTACGTAAAATACATTTTGGGTGACCTATAAACCGTATGACTTGTTCAACCAATTGGACCCATTCCTTTAATACTGAATTATGTTAGAGACTTAAGAGATAAAAACAAAGCCTGAGCCCTAAATTAAAAATAAGTGGGTCGAATTGCCACTTCTAGTTTTACGTCTCAATAGATAGATCAGGAGGATTTAATGTCAGCCTACTAAGGTCACAAAATATGGTACTAAATTCAGTAGCTAAGTCAACAAACCTGACCCAGCCCTGCTAGCAACAACTCGGGAATCTCCTACATTTGCTACCAGAATGCGATCACCAAACATTACAGCAGTTGATGCAGTAGAACCAGCATCTCTTTGCTGAGGATTCTCACCACTAAGGTAATCAGCATCTGTCTGTCTAAATGCTTCAACTGCAGATGAACAATTGACAAACCATCTAACAAACTGAGACAATAATGTAAAAAACTCATTGGAGGTTGCAAGATGGGCGGGTTGGTTAATGGGTCAAAACGACATCTGGTTGAAACAGGTTAGTTTTTAGCACGGGTCGAACTGACCCACAAACATTTTCATTTCTTAAAATTTGTGATAAGATATTTATGGGTCAATATTTGATTGCAAAGATAATATATTACACTAATGATCCAAATCTTTGAATAAAAGATTGTGAGGTTGTATTTTACAGAAAGACTTTTGCTGACTTTCAACCTGTTTAACAACCCAATTCGACCCATTCAAAAGTAAATGAGAGGAAATTCTCGCCTCAAACTCACATCAATGAAACAGTTGACTGACAAGAGTTTATACCTATAGCATTCTTTGTGTCTTTAATAAAGTCTGGATGACCACTTAAATTCTTGAAAAGGTTGTTCTTAAGATATTCCGCTGTTCTTGAACCACCGTGACCTATATGCATTCTATGATCAGAAACAAAATTTCGCAGTTGGTAACCAGAACAAACCAAGATATCTTCATAAAGTCCCGTTACATGAACACTGACCATCAAAAACACCAAAAAAGGCAACCATTTGACCATCAAGATCTGATATTGTTGTTTCGAAGTAATCCTCCATTGAGGCCCTTTTACCCTTGAAGCTGGCATACCCATAGTTAAAACTTGCAGTTTTGCTTCCACTCAGAAAGCTACGAAAACAAAGATGGATTGAACTGCCGATTAATATGGCTTGCAAATGTGTCACTCAACTCATCAATAGTGTATTTAACAAAGGAAAAGAAAAAATAATTGAAAACCAACTATAATAATGTATACGTCTAACAGAGACTACCGCACCAAATTTCGCAATGTGTAATAACTGCTATAGAAAGTAGAAACGCCTATACATCACTGCATATCGTGAGTTTAATAGCGTATTTCCGAAGTCTACATCTGCTTGGATAAAATTTTAAAGTATTTGATACTTGAAACCTAGTTCCAAAAATATATAGATAGTAAAGCAAACTGGTAAAATAACCGGCAAAGATATCAAACATCTACAACTATAGATCTTCGGCACTACAGCATAAACTGAACCAAATTTTGGAAACAACCGGAAAAGATCTAAATTTGAGAACACAAATCTTGGTGAATAAAGCAGAGTACATGGTCTTTCACAACCTATAGTATCACGAGAAACTATCTCATTAGTCATTACCGAAAGAAAATATGTCATCAACTAATGATTTCCCATTTTACACTTGGCCGGCCAGTGGTTTGCTAAAACTAGGCTTATTGCAAGATTACCTATCAAAGAAACATAGTTTTCGAAAGAACTTCCCCAAATCACCCAAAACGTAACACCCAACTGAAACCAGAAATAATGCATCCAAAAAGCACAAAGCCTTAACAAGACACACAAAGCCAACTGAAACCAGAAACTTCGTTGATTTTTTTTTTTTTTTTTTTTCTTTCCAAAAAGTCACCACAAAACAGAAAATTTGTATATCCTAATTTATGAGAGATAAGAAAACGGTTTCATTTATAGCCCAAAAGTCCCACTTTCCTTGTTGAAAATGGAAAATACAAGATTATTTGAAAGCTGTCTCCAAATTCCTAAAAAAAAAAATGTTTCCTCAAACTAAGCAAATGCATATAACGAATTCCATATATACACTGTAACAATTGCTTTTTATAAAAACCAAGAAAGAAAGAAAGCATGTTTTGATAATTAGATATTCAGGTTAAATATCTGAATTACCTAAACCATCATCATCATATTATTATTATTATGTCCTTAGAGAAAGCTTTAAAAATGGAATATAAAAAGAATGAATTAGCACCTGATACCACCACCAGAGTCAAGGGCATCAGGATCTTTTGCAATGGCGGCGGTTGGTTGTTGTTCTCGTTCCGGTTGATCAACGATTAGAGGCGGTGGATCAACCGGTTTAAGCTCCTCCAACTCCTTCACGTCCATTATTATTACTACCAATGCATTGATATTTATATCCTTCTTTTTATATTTTCATATCTTGTTTCTCAAAGTGTTTTCCTTCGGTTTGATGTTGGACGATGACGGTAACTAATTTTGGATAGTTAGGGGTGTTTGTTTTTTTTTAGCTAATACGTGGGCTTACGAGTTTGTTTGATTTCAGTTTATATTGCATAAACTTTAATTTTTTTTGCTTATTTTGATACGTATTGGTTTATACTAGCCGGGTACCCGCGCACAGCGGCGGCGATAATATAGTTATATGTGTTTGCTTATCTGTTTAGTGAATTCGTTTCACAACACTTCGAATGTATATGTGCTAGTTGTAAGTGTTTGTTTGGGTTACCCGTAACTTTCCCGTAGCTTTCCCGCGACATCATTATTCCCGCATATAGAAATACCCTCGCAATCTCTTACGCGTCAAACACTACCCCAAAAGTATATGGTTTTGACGAATCAAGATTATATTGATTGAAATAAATGAAATAAAGGTTAAAGTTGTAAAAATTTGAATTAAAATAAAATAAACCCATTAAAAATATAAAAACTAAAAACTCATAAAAATATATCAAAATGGATGTTGAATTAAAGAGCATAAAATTTTAGAAAATATGGTGAAATTAGATTATAAAAAAAATAAGTAGATAAAAAGATATTTTAATTTAAAAATAAAGATGAATTTTTAGTTGAGAAATGACACATGTCATTTTATAATTGGAGCTCTTTATCTTAATTTTTAGTGGTTAGGAGTTAGGTTTGGAGTTTGTTAGAAGTTAGGCTTGGAGTTTGTTAAGAAGTGACACATGTCATCTCATGATTGGAGCTCCTTATCTTAATTTTTGGTTAGAAAAACTCTTTCCATAATAAGCAAGTAAAAAAGTCTGAATTTTTAAGCCTTCTAATTTTAGAAAGCCTAAATGCATTATAAAATAGTATAGATAAGTTTATTATGATAAAATAAACTTATATAAGCCTAAAAATCATAAAATAAGCTAAAAAATTGAGACTCGTGTAATAAAAGCCGAAACCAAATAAACTTATAAGCCCACATATAAGCTTTAAACAAACACCTCTTTAGATAAATGGTTCTTTTGATTATATCACGAGGATTCAGCTTCGACTTAAATTTTGTTAGATAAATGAGTTTTTGAAAAAAAAGTATAATAACATTCAAATCATTGAACTTTGTAAATAGCAAATGATTGACAAAAACATTAACATAAAACAAATTATATTCAAATTACATAATATTATTTCAATCTTCTGATTCATCTTGTATTCTTGTGTGATAGACGAGCAAAATGAGCATTCACAATTGTCAGGTGAGCATTGACAAGTTTCTTGACACACTGGCCAACAACAATTCAATTCCATCATACTTTTAAGTGTATATGGATTCATATGATCATTGTCATAATTTTTTATATGAACATCTATTTTTGTTTCTTTTTACTTTTGACTTCAAATCTTCAACATCAACATCATCATAATTATCTCTTGTTTTATACCATTAACTTTTGAAACTGAAAATCTTCAACACTTCCATTCTCAAATTCAAAGTTATTTGATGAATCAACTTTATCATCTTTGATAAATACTTTGATATTAGTTATCTTATCTTTATCGAGTTGTTTAGTAATTCCCATTATAAATTCGAATTGTAAAAGAAAGTGTCTACATAAACTATGCATATAATAATAATAATAATAATAATAATAATAATAATAATAATAATAATAATAATAATAATAATAATAAAGAAAACTGATTAAAAGATTGAATGCAGATGATGCCATTTTTGTAGGAAGCTGGAGTAAAAAGAATGTGGATGATGTCGTACATGTTTTTCACCTTGTCTCGCAGATGTCTATAAATATGCAAAAGAGCAAACTCTTGGGTTTTGGAGTCCAATTTAATGATGACCAGCAAATGGCGATGTGCATTGGCTGTGAACCTATGAAGTTACCTTTCAAGTATCCTGGGCTAGTGGTGGGTGAGATATGACTAGAATGAGGTCGTGGAAATGTGTAGTTGACAAGGTTACTTCCAAACTTTCAAATTGGAAGGTGAAAACCTTGTCAATTGGTGGTCGTCTGACGCTTATAAATCAGTGCTTGGGGTGATTCCTACGTTTTACATGTTGCTTTTCAAGGCCCCGGAGGGTGTTTTAAAGAACATAGAGGCTTTGCGTAATAGATTCTTCTTGGGAGCGGATGATAATGAGAAACAAATTCGTGGGTGGCTTGGAATTCGGTTCTTTTTGCCAAGAAATATGGGGGATTAGGAGTTAATAGCATGTTCGCGCTTAATCGTGTTTTGTTATTTGAATGGGTGTGGAGATTTTTAACAGATCCTGAGGCGTTGTGGGTTAGAGTGGTAAAAGTGATTCATGGTATGGATGGCTTGAACAATGCTACTTTGCATGTATCCACTTATAACTCGATTTGGTGTAATATAGCCGAGTCAATAAAAGACCTGAAAAGCAAAGGGATTGATTTAATGGCTTTTTGCTCTAACGCTCTGTTCCCGAGATTATTTTTGGAGAGAAGGGTAAAGAAGTGGAAAGAAGAAGAGGAGAAATAGAAAAAAATTCATGTTCCAGAGATTTTTTTAAGAGAGAAGAGAAAATACATGGAAGGTAAATCATGCCTAATTCCCTCTCCAAATCTTCTTCCCAAAGTTGGGATGATTTGAAGAGAAGTATATTATTGGCCTTCTTAATTTTTTTTAATCACCAAAATACCCTTACACCTAATATACCTTCTTATATAAGTCGACCATTTTTTTTTTATATCAAACCTAGCAGCTTCAAAACTCACGACTATCCATATCATCTACAAGTAACAATCCTCGCATTATTTCTTTTACATGCATGTTAATCATGTTTTTTAATCCTTGATTTATAGTACTACGTAGTATGCTATTGTATTTTTTTAAGAAAAAAAGCATTGTAAATCCTTTTTATTATGCATACAGCATGCTACTGTATGACAACCCACATGTATATTATCAACTTATACAAGTATATATTCAATGTGACTGCATAAACATAATCATATGTTGTCACATAAATATCGATCAGTACAAAAACAATCATATATTGCAAAACAGTGGAGGAAAACTAGTATTTTTATATATGTCACATGTATGACGAAAAAAGTTATGTGCAGGGGTGGTACAATGGTAACAAAGCGGATAACGTAGTACTCGAGACTTTGATAACATATAAATCGAGAGTCATGAGACTATAGTACCTGTTCAATCTCTTATCAATTGTGAACCAGACTCGAACTTTAAGCTTGTTTTGAGCCATTAATTAAAACCTAGTTTCTACCTGTGCGCACGGACGGAGCTTGAACACTTCTATTAGGGGCCGGGGCCAAAGTATAAGGTAATGTCGTTTTAGGGGGGATCAGTAAATTAGACCGTAGTTTCTTTTTTGTTCTAATGATTGTGACCTTCTTCGCTACTTCTCTGTTACTTGTGATGGTGATTTTCTTGTTCTTTTTAACATGTTGACCATCCATTTTCTTGTACTATATGCTTATATGCTGCTGCTGTTGTTCCGTTTTGTTGATGTACTAATCATAAAATTCTAATAAATTTTATTTAGCTATCAGCCAATTGCTCAATATTTTCTATTAGTAAAAACTTGATATATATCATGTTTAAGAACATTGCTTCAAAAAGAGTTGGACGAGGAGCTTCACAAAGAGTCATTGCTACAAGAGGAGCTTAGATAAGTATTTATTTAGCTACTAAAGTTTTTGCAAGTCTATACATCTGTGTATAGAGGCAATGTTATATTCTAGTGAAGGGTAAAATAGTAAAATTGCTAACTTTCATTTCCTTTCTTTCCGACTCAGGAACACAAAAAAGTTATATTCCTCTTTCCTTTCTTTCCGACTCAGGAACACAAAAAAGAAAGCTATTATCACTTCTTTCCTCTTCTGTTGAGACCCCCCCTCCCTTTTGCATCTTCTCTTCTTTCCTATGTAAACTAAGGAACAGAGCGTAAGCGGGTGGGTAATGGTTCAATACTTAATTATGGAATGATATTTGGTTTGATGATGTTGCATTCAGGTACATATTTCGCAGGATATATATGCCTTGAAAAATCAAAAGAGTCTCTGTTGCGGAGAAGATGGTGCAAGTGGGGTGGAACACCTCTTTTCGTATATTCATAGAGGAGGTGTTGAGGCGACTCAGTGGGAAGAGCTCGTTGGCATTTTAGGTTATGCTGTTCTTGTTGGGTCTGACAAACTGACCTAATTGTCTTTGACAAGTATTTAAACATAAAATAGCCTAATTACACCTTCTGAATGTTAGTGAACATAAAGTCTATGACAACGATCAGAGAGTATCTCACTTCATAACTATCAATGTGAACCTGATAGTGAGCTTATGAGTCTCTAAGAGACTCCTTGTAAGTTTAACTAAGATTAAATGTGTTTACAATAAATTCAAAAATTAGAATAATAAGTGATACCATTTACTCACGGCCAACATTCCTTTATATACTAGGTTTGAGGTAGTTGCTAGTAGGGTTAGATATGTGCATGTCAAGAATTATATGTGTTAAACAAAATAATGTCTACAAAACGTTATTTCTATTTTTCGACATCTCTACGTTTTGATGATAACAAAATGTAAAAACACTTTACGTCAAAATTAACGTAAACAAGTTTTTAGTCGAAATATCTCGTTTCTACGCAAATCACTCTAGGTAAGAACAAAAAAATTTACAACTTGACAAGTGATCAAAGAATTAAATTTGTGTTCTACACCTTACATTTTAAAAGTGACAAAACATTTTTTTCAAAAATATACATGACAAATTATTTTTGAAAAGAAAATAAATGTTTTAATTGAAAAAATACATTTGAATGATCCAACAGCTATCCCCCCCCCCCAAAAAAAAAAAATTGCTCTAATCTTCCCTAAATAAACCTTCACAACTAAAAACAAAATGTGGAGCGTTTTGGTCCCCACTGTAACATATTGGTTTTCACAATCACATAATCAAGCACAATATGGGTCGAATAGTATGAGGTTTTAGAGAGAGAAAGTGGAAGAGAGTTGGGAACTTTAGTGAGATAAAAAAAATGATAGTATGAAAAGCTCCAACCCTTTGCCTACACGCCTCCTATGGGCTGTGGATCAGACATACATTGGGTAAAGACCCGTCCGTCCTCCACGGTGTTACTTATCAAACAACTTACTAACACTAAATAACTACGACTACGAGCTTTCTAACGAATACATATACTTGAGGTGACCGACTCTTTAATTACTGGATTTTCTAAATCCTAACAATCTCCCCCTAAGGGAGGTCACCTCAATTACATTAATTACAAACAAATATTACATTTTGGTGTTCTTGGATTCTTGATTGAGTTCTTTGCTTCGTAGCCAGTAGTCTTTGATTCTTCAAGTTCCGCATGTTTGGTTCTTTCAAGTGGAGGTCTTTAACTGATCCACGTGATGATGAGTTTTGAGCCAGCATTGAGATCATCAGCCACCATAAATCTGTGACTCATACTTTGTAGTTGTGACTTTTGGACCGACATGCTCACATTCTGGATCATGATATCTTCTTATCAGAGTTGTGGAAGCTTTTGTTGATTCATGATATTTGCAGCGGTGTAGCAGAAGCATGGAGTGAAAATATCAGAGTCGTAGATAAAGACAAGCACTTTTCATGATTTCTTTAGAAGTAAGCGTGTTGTGTGAGCATGCGGCTATGGATTGATGCCCCAATTCTGATCAGCTACAACCGTCGGGTATTCCTGCAAACAACAGGTAGCAATAAAGAGCACGAAAGTGTCTTTGATCACTTTCGTTGAATTGAGGTACACGGCCCACGGTTCCCCGTTGACCAGTACAAGTACTGCCTGTGATCAGGTAAAATTCCGAGGAATCTCCTTGACAGGGTTTCGCAGCTGCTCTAGCCGTTCTCAAACCGGAGCGTCTCAAAGAAGACAACGCGGAGTGAGTGAACCAGCAAATTGAGATTTGCTGATTAAAAAAAATGATTTGAAAAACAATTGTGTATTGTTTAATAGAAAGAATTTTTGCAATACAACGAAGGTTTTATAATAAAAATCAATTTTTCAATCATAAATACCCTTTTTAATATTGAAAACTTAATACACACTTGATGTGCTAGAGAAACAATTATGAGCACAACGACTGGTTTTTCAAAGGTATCCGTCAATCCATTTCCTGGACCAGGATTGATTCAAAATGTGAATCGCCCCATTGTTTCTGTCAAGTTGTCACATGACTGATCTATTGGATTGATCTCACATGCCACCCACTAAGAGCTTGTTTGATGTTGGCTCTAGAAGGCTTTCCATCTTCATTGTGAATATGTTAACATATCACTCGGATGTTCTGGCAATACCACAAGGATAATGCGTAGGACTCTTAAAGTATTCTTACTTTCCAAATTGTGTGAAACAGCAAGTATTCATTAATTGTGTGTCCTAATGAGATTTATTGATGATCTCTTGGCTCTAGACTCAATAGTGCATTTTGGTTTCCTATGCCGGAGACTAGGGAGAGGGTCTCCTTCTTCAATATCAACAATCTCTAAGAGAAAGTCGATAGATTATGTAGGTTCCCCGTGAGAATGAAACAAGTCCTTTTAAGAGGGACTTGAGTAGCTTGGGAAGTTTAGTGCAGTGCGTCACTGGGTCCATGACGTCTTGTCTTCAACACTAGTGTTACCTTAGTAACCACCAGTAGCATATGAATTGAACCCGGTTTCTGCCCTAAGGTTGAATTATTGGAGGGCTATTTCTTTTCACCCTTTTCTCATTCATTTCTTTTTCATTCTTCAACCCCTTTAGTGCTTACCGAGACTTCATTACTAGAACCTTGTTGGGTTTGTTCCAGTCCTAGCTCTGTATCAGTCCGCACTCTTCCCATTTCTCATTTTTCTCCTTTTTCCATTATACTTAAGGACTCTACACTATCTAGTGGATTGTCCCTGGGTAGATCCCTCCGGCTCTGGCGGGATCGTGGGAACGAATACCTAACCTAACCATCCTTATATCTTCGTGCATAAAATAAATTGGTCGGTCATTTGGTACTGTTCATTTCACCTCGAAACCAATTGAAAACTATTTGAAAATCAATCAAGGTACTTGTGATATAAAATTAAAGCGTTTTGTACCTTAATTGTTTTTGATATTTTAGAAACGCTCCCCCTCAACATGTGCATGAAGTATTCGAAATTTTTTTAGCACATGGAGGCAAGAGGACTTGGAAATCTTAGATTAAGAATGAAAGATTCAATCTTTGATTAACATTTTCTAAAGATATCATCATCACTTCCCCTATCAAATCAATTATTTTAAGTACTTTGTACAAAATATTTTGAGGAGGACGAGGTTTTCAGTTGATCGCTCCCCCTTAATATGTGCATCGATATTCAAAAGAGTTTTGCACATATTAGAGGGAACCTGCACTTTGAGATAAATCAATCACGTTTTAATCCATTTTGATTTAAGATGAATGCTCCCCCTTAACATGTGCATGAAATTTTGAAATCGTTTGGCACATGTAGGGAGGAGTGTTGGCTAGTATATTATCAAAACCACTTATCAAATTAACAGTTTAAATCCAATTTAAATCACAAATTCTCCCCCGATCACACTTTTCAAACCCTTTGAGATTTGTGATCTCTATTGATTTAAATTGATTTTGAAAGATTATGAGGAGAATTGCGACTTTCTTTTGAAAACATTTAATTTTATAAGGATCAAAGTTTGAGACTTTAAACTCCACTGTTTAAAACATGCTTAATGATCTTATGAAAACACAATCTCGGTCTGGATCCAATGGTATAAAACATTGTTCTTTATGATTATCTAAAATTAGACCTTGAACATTTACGTGCCAATTGTTTGAAAAATATCATTTTTGATATGTTTGAAATCATTCTCCCCCTCAATCAATGACGTAAGTTGTTGATTGAGTGATAGATATGTTGACAGATGATGTTCAAAAATAAGGATTGAGATATTTTCAAAGCAATTTTATTTTCATTAGATGAAAAATCTTTAGAAGAGAAAATATTTGGTTTGGAAACATTTGTCTTTTAGGCGACAAATATTCCTTATAAAAGATTTTGTTTTTAGAATCAGAGCGCAAGGTTTTAAAAATTGGATGAAGCATGGCTCTGTTATTTCTTTAAAAACTGGTTACTGCCTGTAATGACAATAAACCATCATTTTTCTCCATCTCATTTTTTTAATTTTTTTTTGTTAATATATTACAACTGATCGAACTTCATCTAAAGACCCGTGTAATTCTTCTAATGACAAATCTAAGTCCGTAGATGTTATAGAAATAAGATAGCATGATATATAAAAGATATATATATATATATTTTTTATTTTTTTATGGGTTTTGAAATTTTATAATTTTCTATTTTCTTTTTGTGGGTTTTATAGTTTTGGATTTTGCGTTTTGATAATATATGTACAGAGAATAGATGAAGAAAAGCCTTTACTCATTTTCTTCCTCTTGAAGACGTTTGAGTGTTTCCGGTTGTAGACTCTTTAGTCCAAGTCGTGGAAGAATAAATTTAAAACGTTCTCTAGGAAGAGATTTAGTGAAGATGTCTGCCAGCTGATATTCAGTTCTCACAAAATATAGTTCCACCACACCTTTCTCCACTTGTTCCCTGATGAAATGATGTCGAATGTCGATATGCTTTGCTCTTGAATGTTGAACATTGTTGCAGTAGAGAGCAATGTCACTTTTGTTATCATAATACAGAGGGATTTTGTTGAATTCAAAGCCATAGTCAGATAATTGTGATCTCATCCATAGGATTTGAGTACAACAAGATGACATGGCTTTGTATTCCGCCTCTGTAGAGGATATAGACGTACTCATTTGTTTATTTGAAGACCAGCTTACTAATTTATCTCCCAAGAATTGAGCACCACCTGACGTGCTTCGACGTGTATCTTGACACCCTGCATGGTCTGCATCTGCATATGCTGTTAGTGACATATTGGTGTCCTTCGGATACCCAAGTCCTATGTTAATGGTTCCTTGGAGATACCGAAAGACCCGTTTAACCGCTTCAAGGTGCTTTTTGGTAGGCTTAGCCTGGTATCTAGCACACATGCATACAACGAACAGAATATCAGGTCTACTGGTTGTGAGGTACATCAGGGATCTAATCATACTTCGATATTTCGTTTGATCAACCATGATCCCTGAGTGGTCTTCATCCAGTTTTGTGCTCTCCACCATGGGAGTGTCAACAGGGTCACTCGAGTCAAATCCAAATTTCTTTAAAATTTCATTTGCATATTTAGATTGATTAATAAAAATGCCTCCGGGACTTTGTGAAATTTGTAATCCCAAGAAAAATGACATTTGTCCCATCATAGACATTTGAAATTTGGAGCCCATCTCCTTTGAAAAACGGTCACATTCATTAGGGTCGGTCGAGGCAAAAATAATATCACCAACATAGATTTGAACGTGAATTAAGTGTTTGCCTGACTTTCTGGTGAACAATGTGGGATCAACTGCTCCTTTGCTAAATCCATTAGTTAAGAGAAACTTTGACAGTGTATCATACCATGCCCTTGGAGCTTGTTTCAAACCATAAAGGGCCTTCTTCAAGCTATAGACATGGGTAGGATGCTCTGGATTCACAAAACCTTCGGGTTGGATGACGTAGACTACTTCTTTGAGATCTCCATTCAGAAACGCAGTCTTTACATCCATCTGATAAACTATCATGTTCTTGCTAGCAGCATTAGCCAGGAAGATTCTGATAGCCTTAAATAGTGCAACCGGAGCAAAAGATTCCTCAAAGTCAATACCCTCTTCTTGTCGGTATCCTTTAGCCACTAGTCTTGCCTTATTTTTCAGAACATCACCGTGTTCATCAAGTTTTACTTTAAAGATCTACTTGAGAGCAATGATCATGGCATAATCTGGAGCTGGTACTAATTCCCATACATCAAGACGATAAAACTCATGGATTTATTCTTGCATAGCACTAAACCAGATGTCCTCAAACATTGCTGTTTTAACATCTTTAGGTTCAATATTTGATAATACAGAATTGAAGAAGCACCATAAGGCATCTGTGGCAAATTGTTTACGAGTGGATACCGGACGAGACGGGTTCCCAATAATTTTATCCAATGGATGATCATGTGTCCATTTTCTGATGTGTTCATGTGGTTAGTAATGAGGAACTGATGTAGCAGAATTTGGATCCCCTGATGAAGATGGTTCAGGTGTTGGTTCAGGGGCAAATATATTTTCAAACGCTGCATCTTTTGGAGTGGTAAAGGGGTTATCTCCATCATAGTAGGCAGAAACATTTCCATGATGTACACTCAAGGATTGAGGATTTGAGGATGATGATGAGTGATCTGTAGCAGGCGCTTCTTGAGATAGAGACACAAAAACAGTTGGATTATCTGTGTTGAGTGGATTAGGAGTCACCATTGTTGATGGTGTAGAATGAGCATTATAAAGAGGTTCATAGTATTCATCAAACATTGGATCAAACAATTTCTTCAAATCTTCTCCCGATGGAGGTACATATGAAACTGTAGGTGAGGGATTCTGTACAAGAGAAGAGCTAATGGGACTACTTAATGAGTGTTGAAATACAGGTCCAGGACTAGATTGTCCAGGAGCCATTTGCTCAGACAGCTCATCGAACTTGACGTGAATAGTTTCCATGATATCTCGGGTTCTTTTATTGTAGATTCGGTAACCCTTCCGGTTTGGTGCATAACCAACAAAAACTCCAATGTCCGCCTTAGCTATTAATTTTCCTAAATCTTGACCATCATTTGTTGGATAGCATAAAGCACCAAATACACGAAGGAAGGAAAGATCTGGTTTTCGGTTGTGGACAAGTTCATAAGGGGTTTTTCCATAAGTGGTGTGAATAAGGGAACGGTTTTGGGTGTAGCATGCAGTGGCAATAGCTTCCGCCCAGAGAAACATTGGGATCTTTGAGTAAATCAGCATAGTCCTTGCAGCTTCGACAAGAGTCCGATTTCGTCTTTCAACTCCACCGTTCTGTTGAGGAGTACGTGGAACACTTCTTTGATGGCTGATTCCAACGCTTTCGTAAAACTGACTCAGTTCTTTGTTTACAAACTCAGTTCCATTGTCTTTTCGGATAATTCTGACCGTTTTATTAAGTCGAACCTGCAGATGTTTAATAAGTTTGATGATGACATCTGGAGTTTCATCCTTTGACCTCAAAAACTTAACCCAGGTGAACCGAGGATAGTCATCAACCACGACTAGCACATATTTCTTCCCGTTTATGGTTTGCACTCTCATGGGTCCGCACAAATCCATATGAAGAGTATGAAGAACTTCCATAATTGAGTTTGCAGGTTTGGGTTTATGGGCGTATTTCTTGCTTTTTCCCAATTGGCATGCCGAACAAAGATGATCTTTCTCATATTTCAATCTGGGCAAACCTCTTACAAGGTCCTTTCTAGAAAGATCATTTATGGTTCCGAAGTTCAAATGATTGAGACGACGATGCCATAACCATGACTTTGTTTTCGAAGCCTTTGACAACAAGCAGATTGGAGGGGACTTCATCATGTCTTCGATGGAGATGGTGTACAGATTGGTTCCACGGGTTCCTTTTAAAAGTTCAACACCATCAAGTTCTCTAACAAAGCAAGTATGTTTTCTAAAGGCCACTTCTAGATCTGAGTCACATAATTGACCAACAGAGAACAAATTATGACCAAGACCTTCAACATAATAGACCCTGGAAATTACACTGTCACCAACAACATAGTCTCCGTAACCCATAATTGCCCCAAAGTGGTCGTTTCTGAATCTAACAGTACCGATGAATTTACTCACGAAGTTCATGAGCCGCGAGCGATCTCCAGTCATATGCTTAGAACAACTTGAGTCCAAATACCACAGAACGATTTGTACGACCTGCAGTTGAACACAAACAAGTATGGATGACTGGATAATTTGGATCCCCATGCAAGAATGGGTTCCATTTGGTTAGTAAATGAGATTGGAACACCCACATCAGAAGAAGAATCAATGATATCATTAAAGGTAGATGCAGGACTAGTAGTGACCAAAGGTATAATTCTCAAAGTGTGTTCACTTCTCAAAGGTATAATTCTACCAGTGGGCATCCATTTCCTAATGGGCATTGATCTAGATAATTTAGGGCATAATTCATTAAGATTGAATTTACGACCAGTAGGTTTCCATTGATAACCTACATTACTAAATTTTCTTCCTGTTGGTTTCCAATGTTTTTTAACCTTTTTCCACCTTGGTTTTCTGACATCCTTAACCTGTTTAGCAGTTCTAACAGTTTTGACTGGAGACTTAGCAACATATTTTACTTCATTTACAACACATTCATGATAAGTATCAAAAACCAAACATTCATTACATGTTTTGCAAATTGTAGCAGAATTCGAATTAATTACAGTACGCTTATAGCTAATACTAGAGTCAACACGATTCGTCTTATTAAACTCAAACTTATTGTTCCTAGGATGGTCTTCTACTTCCTTCCCTTGATCACTCTTAGCTTGTGAGGTCCTATCTTGCTTTGTATTGCCTGAAGGCTTTGACCTGCTTGCCTTAGTGTTACTGATTAATCCTATAGAGGGAACGATGGGAACATTAGTTGGTTTCACTACTTTCTGCATTCATGGTCTAGAAGTGCTGGGATCTGAAGTACTAGGAGGCACATCAAAGGACACTTGCTTGACTTTGGGCATAGAGCAAGGCATAACTACTCTATCTTTCTTAGTACCAAATTTAGGACATATAGTTATTAGGCATTCTAACAGCTCCTGAGATCGTTTGACATATAAGCATGCATCCTTAATCGCACTATCAAGTGGCTTCTCTATCTTATCCTCTTCAACAATCTCACGGAGACATTCTAGACTATCCTTAAGGTACGAAAAATATGTTTGAAGTGCAAGTTCATTATTCCTAAAATGAGGTGGAATGTACTTCACAGTCATAGCATATTTAGCACAAGCAGGCACCTTTGGTGCAGTAGTCTCACAATTGGTGATTGGCATTTTCCCTTTTACCTGACTCCTTAGATTCTCAATTTCATTTTGCAAAGAAGTTACCTTTTCATTGTTCTTATCACGAGTGATTTTAATTGATCCATATAACTCTTTGAAATGCAATTTAACCTTTTCATTTTCCGCTAGAAAACATTCATTTTCATGTTGTAATACATTAATGATGTTTTGAAGATGAAAATTTTGAGAATTATGAGAATCTAAAGGAGGAGGCATTTGGGAGCCAGTCACATCATTCTTTTCACTCTTTAATTGTGAGATTTAGGTTTTCAATCTTTTGATCGTGTTACAATGAGCTCGAATCTGTTCATCACGTTTGCTAATTTCAAAAACTGTATCAAACTCAGGAGCATCCGAGGATGTCTTGGCATTTGAGGTTTTAACATTTTCTTTTAGATGTTGATATTTTAATTGCAAAGCAAGATGTTTAACTTCCAATTTAGAAAAATGTCCAAGTTATCATGATCATCTTGTTCTATTTTCTCATACAATTTTGAATTTGTGGACTCAAGCTCAATAACACGATCATGGGAAACTTTCAAGGCAACAGATAATTCATGAAATTGAGAAGCAGTAATAGAATAATTCGTAACAGTGTAGAACACATCCTGAGCAACACATCTCGAAATCAAGTTATCATTTAAGATATGCATATTTTTTTCTCTCAATTTCATTACTATTAAGTTCATGTTCATAATCTTTGACCTCAATTTCGATTTCATTGAACACCTTTTTATTTCTTTAATCTCTGTATCTATGCTCTTTTGAAGACTCTCAAATTGTTCTTTTAGTAGTTTAATGAAAGGCATGACCTCAGTTAAATAACACTCTTTAGTTTGCTCAAAACCCCCTTCCCCTTCAGTAATCCATGTGGGTGTAATTATCTTCTTACACGTTTTCTCAAAATCAACAAATAATTGATAAACTACATATAGGCTGATTAATGTCTTGCTTTGAGTAGAAAGTGTTCTGGGCACTAAATGCATAGGTGTATTTGGGGGATACACAGTGGCTGGAGGCATTTTCCTACAAGGAGGATTCTTCTCAATAAGATTATCAATTTTTTGTTTATCCAAATCTTTCTTCCAGAATACTTGCTCAGGGGTTAACTGAGTTTGAGGTTTAAACTTATTCAAAGCTATCCAATTTTATTTAGTGTAATCATGGGATTTAAGCATTATATTATTCTTTATACACCAAGGACCATTTAACTTCTTTGCCATTTTCTCCCTAGAGGCATCTTCTAATTTTCTATTCTCTTCAGTGCTTCCTATACATGATGGTGTTTGCCTAGGCTTAAGGATCTCATTACCATCATAGACTACCTTTTGAGCAGCTCTAGCTATTTTACCATACTCGGGATTGGGTTCCTCTATAAGGGGAATACTATGCTTATCGCTTAAGACTCTATGCTTAGTGATCATGTGAGCAGTCTGAATGGTGTTCCCTTGTACGTACAATTTGTTTCAAGTTTGTTTTTCAAAGTTTTTAGGCTGGAAAAGTCATTTAAAAGTTTTGATTCCTTAGCAGTAAATTCCTGTTTAAGCACTTTTACATTTTCTTGAAGTTCTTTCTTTTGCTTAACAGTTTTATTGAGCTTTTCTTGTAAGGAGTTTAACTCTTGTTTTAACATTTCTTCCCTAAAATTACTTTTTCTAATAACTGTACGTATTTGGTTATCCATCTCCTGCTCACGGGTAGTCAGTTCAAATTTAGCACGCTGTTCATATATGGCAACTTGTTCTTTATAAGCATTTAGTTCAGAGGTTATGGAATCATCAGGAGCACATGCAGTATATTCATCAAAAGTATAGTCATCATTGACTGCAGAAGATGCATCACTTGGTACAATTTCACTTTCATCTTGTTTCACATATTGATCATATGGGACAACATTGCTATTACCCATATTTTCAATATTTGATTAAATCATTTCAGTTGATTGTACTTTGTCATGAATCTTTTGCCCATCAATCTCATCATATAATTTTAATACCTCTGATATGATCAATTCCTTGGAGGGACTGGCCTGTTGTGGTGAAGAGACCTTTGGAGAGACCATTGGTGAAATGCTAGCCATGAAGATGGTCTGGGCAATTGGTTCATCATTGACATCAGAGTCAAACGCATCACAGTCTGTAACTTGAAATGCATTGGGATTGTTCTGACCCATACCCTGCATTGGTTGTTCATCCACATCAGCATCATAAGTTTTGGCATTTCCCTTAGCTAGGAACAACAATTCTTCCTCATTCAACACAACTCCACTATCTTGAGCTTGCACTAGTAGCATTTTGTCCCTGAAGTACTCTGCATTTTGTGGACGTTTTGGAAGAGTGCAGTTCCTTGCTATGTGTCCTTCTCCACCACAGTTGTAGCACTTGATTGGCTTTCCTTGTCCCTAGGCCATGTTCCTTCCATGATTCTGATTACCCACATATCCTCCACCTATACCAGCATTTCCATAACCAGCACCAACCCCAACATTTCCTTGCTCATTATGTGGAAGATAAGCATTCTGCCTTCCCTGCACGTTTTGCACAACTACCCTTCCATCTTTAACCGTAGCATGATTTTGAAGGTTAGAAGCAGTTCTGAGATGATTGTTGGTAGGTGGGGTAAAGTTCAGGTTTTACTTAACCATCAGAGCCACTTGATAAGCAAATTTTGCCATGAATGAATCTGAAGGCTTATAACTTGGGTCTGGAATAAGTTTGTGATTACCATCTCCAGTAGGTATGACTTGTGATGCTTTGGTGGTTATCCCTACATTAGTGTAGAATGCAGTTGAATCATTTGAAGAACTTGGATCACCAGTACTGGTATTAAACTTTTCCATGACTATTCATTCAAATACAACATGCTTCTCATTTTAGAACAAATAAGCATACAATTGCTCGTAATTGCTGTTCCTCAATCCTTTGTTCAGCTTGACTGCAGTGACAAATTTGTGCCATTCGGGATTCATGTTATTCAAAAGCTTTGAATTGAGCTGGATATTTGGCATTGTCATTTTGATGTTCATCATATCATTCACAAGCTTGTGGAATCTCACATAATATTCAGTAACACTTTCCCCTGGTTTCATTTTAAAGTTCTCAAAGTCATCATAAAGCTGAGACTCCCTGTCTTCTTTCGTCAGTTCTGAACCAGAGAGAAGCATCTTAACATTATCCCATACTGTCTTAGCTTCAGTGTTGTGATTGATCAGCTTGTAGATATCCTTAGGTAAACCTTGAAGTATAATGTTTGAACCATCAACAGCAGTTTCGAGGATATCCCTAGTAGTCTCAATTTGATATGGTCCTTCATCAATTGACTTAAGTATGTTAACCCTATTTTCCTTTCCTAAGCAATACAGTCTAATTCTTTGAGCCCAAGAGTCATAATCGGCTCTATCCAGCATGGGAGGACGAGTATCAGATCCTGCAGCTTGAACGTCATCAGCAATGGAAGAAGTGATCGTAGACATGGGAGGATGTAGGATCTTAAATATTATTGTGTTGATGATTCGGGTGGTCTTGGATGATGGAAATACATGTTAGCCATTTGAGAGAGAAAGAGATGAGAGGGTGTTTTCTTGGTAGAGACTTGCTTCACAAATGTAATGTTAGATTATCAGAAAAGCACCACCCCTTCCATGGATGGAAGGGGTATTTATAGTTACAATGAATACGTCCTCCTAACGGACTGTGGATCAGGCATACAGTGGGTAAAGACCCGTCCTTCCTCCACGGTGTTACACTAAACTATTCTACGCTACAAACTAACTAATAAACTACTAAATAACGTAAATAACTACAAGTCTACGAGCTAACATATGCTAGACCATAATTGGGGTGACCGACACTTTAACATGGAATTTCCAATTCCTAACAATCTCCCCCTAAGGGAGGTCACCCCATGAAATACATTTTGCATCCTAGCATTCTATCTTTGTCATTAGTTCTTGAGCTCGTAGACTTCAATTCTTCAATTCCGCAATCTTTGTGCTTTTGTAGCGATTCTTCAAAGTCCGGATTGATTTGTACTTTTAGTGGAGGCCTTTAACTGATCCACATCTTTGATGATCTTCGAGCTTTCATTGAGATCATCAGCCACAACAAATCTCTCTGGATCATCCATAGTTGTGTTGCCTTCATGTGATGTTGTGACTTTAGGACCGACATGCTCACACTTTCTGGATCATGACATCTTTCCATCAGAGTAGCGGAAGCTTTACTGGTTCATGATATTTGCAGCAGCGTAGCAGGAGCATAGTATAAAAATATCAAAACCAGGTTATGTAGATATGCACCAGTCATGATTTCTTTAATTAAGTGTGGATGCTGTGAGCATGCGGCTTTGGATTGACTCCTTAATTCTGATCAGCTGCAACCGTCCAAATGTACCTACAAACAACAGTTAGCAATAAAACACATGAAAGTGTCTTTGATCACTTTCGTTGAATTGAGGTACACGGCCCACGGTTCCCCGTTGATCAGTACAAGTACTGCCTGTGATCAGGTAGGATTCCTAAGAATCTCCTTGACAGGGTTTCGCAGTTGTTCTAGCTGTTCTCAAACCGGAACGTCTCAAAGAAGACAACACGGAGTGAGTGAACCAGCGAATTGAGATTCACTGATTGATGAAAAATTGATTTGAAAACAATCGTGTCTTGCTTAGAAGAAAGAGTTTTGCAATACGACAAAGGTTTTATGAGAAAGATCAATTTTCAATCAAAATACCTTTTGTATTAGAAAATGAGTACACATTCGATGTGCTAGAGAAAAGAAGAGATTTACACATCGAACAGTTTTTCCAAAAGTATTTTTCAACCAGAGATACTTTTTGTGTTTGAAAATGAATACATATTCGACGTGCTAGAGAAAAGAAGGTTTGCACATCGAATGGTTTTTCCAAAAGTATTCGTCAATTCATTTCCTGGACCAAGGTTGATTCACGAGTGAATCGCCCCATCGTTTCTATCCAGTTGTCACAAGTTTGATCTTTAGAAAAGATCTCACATGTCACCCACCAAGAGCTTGTTTGATGTTGGCTATAGAAGGATTTCCATCTTCATTGTGAATATTTTTACATATCACTCGGATGTTCTGGCAAATACTACAAGGATAATGCATAGGACTCTCAATATATACTCACTTTCCACATTGTGTGAAACAACAAGTCTTCAAGAATAGTGTCCTAATGAGATATTGTGGATAATCTCTTGGCTCTAGACTCGATTGTGTACATTTGGTTTCCTATGGCGGAGACTAGGGAGAGGGTCTCCTTTTTCAATATCAACAATCTCTAAGAGAAAGTCGATAGATTATGTAGGTTCCCCGTGAGAATGAAACAAGCCCTTTTAAGAGGAACTTGAGTAGCTTGGGAAGTTTAGTGCAGTGCGTCACTGGGTCCATGACGTCTTGTCTTCAATGCCAGTGTTACCTTAGTAATCACCAGTAGCATATGTATTGAACCCGGTTTCTGCCCTAAGGTTGAATTAATGGAGGGCTATTTCTTTTCCCCCTTTTTCACATTCAATTCTTTTTCATTCTTCAACCCCTTCAGTGCTTACCGAGACTTCATTACTAGAACCTTGTTGGGTTTATTCCAGTTCTAGCTCTATCTCAGTCCGCACTCTTCCCATATCTCACTTTTCTCCTTTTTTCATCATACCTAAGGACTCTACACTATCTAGTAGATTGTCCCTGGGTAGATCCCTCTGGCTCTGGCGGGATCGTGGGAACGAATACCTAACCTAACCATCCTTATAACACCATGCATAAAGTAAATTGGTCGGTCTTTTGGTATTGTTCATTTTTTCATGAAACCAATTGAAAAATCATTTGAAAATCAATCAAGGTACTTGTGATATAATATCAAAGCATTTTGTACCTTAATTGTTTTGATCATTTAGAAATGCTCCCCCTCAACATGTGCATAAGATATTGAAATTGTTTAGCACATGGAGGCAAGAGTTCTTTGAAATAATTTCTTGATCACAATTTCCGAAGAGAAAGCCATTTGATTTTCTTGGTAAATTCTCCCCTCAATATGTGCATAGGATATTTGAAATCATTTTATCACATAGAGGCAAGAGTTCTTTTGAAGTACATCCACGATTACAAAAGCCATTAAGAAACCATTTGCTCCCCCTCAATATGTGCATCGATAAACGAAAGAGTTTAGCACATATTAGAGAGAACTAGCACTTTTGAATCAAATCGATCATCCTTTATCAAATTTCATTATTAAATCACAAATTCTCCCCCGATCAAAAATATCAAATCCTTTGAGATTTTGGATCTCAAGTGATTTAATTAGGTTTAGAAAACATGGGAGAATATGTTCCTGGTTTAAATACTCATCTTGTTTTTGGATAAATGCTCCCCCTCAACATGTGCATTATGTATATTGAAATCGTTTGGCACATGGAGGCAGGAGTGCCTTTGAAGGACTAAAGCCAATTCCATTAAAACAGATTTGAGATTTAAATCATGATTTCTCCCCTGATCAAAACTTTCAAACCAATTGAGATTTGTGATCCCAATTGATTAAAATCATTTAGAAAATTTTGGGGAAAGACGTGACAACATTTAATTTTGAAAAATGATTGATAAGGATCAATTTAAGACATTAAAGATTGTTAGTGTCAGGTATGATAGTTTTTAAGAGATCTTTAAGTAAAATGAAACAATTTCACAATCAAACAAGAACAGAAAAAATTTCATTTTGTAAGATCTTTAAGTTTTAAAGAAAATCATACCATGACATAACATTAAATCTTTAGATCACCACTTTTTATTGTACAAACGGACTTTTATAAAGAAATATCGTTTGAAAATATTTTATTATAAATCACTCTCCCCCTCAATCGGTGACCGTAGTCGTTGATTGAGTGACTTAGGTTTTGATAAAATAAAGTCCGGTGATTTTCAAAATTAAGTCTAATTAAATTTCAAAACAATATTTTCCATTTTCAAAACAATTTAATCAAATTTATTCGAAATTGTTTAAAAATGGTATCCTGCACAAAGATACGTTAGGTGGTTGAGAAGCTTATGTTGTTGCTGTAGGGCTTGGAAGAAAAACCATCTGCAGATGCAATGAGACTTCTTACGTTGCATTTTAATGCCAACTAAGGTCAAATTAAGCTCCGTTTCTTCATTTGCTGATGAAGAAAACCATCTGCTGATGCAGTGAGACCTCTTACGTTGCATTTTTCCATGCCAACTCTCCATAGAAGTCCAATTAAGCTCCGTTTCTTCATTTGTAAACCCAAGATATAGTTACCCTTTCCTTTCGGCATCCAATCATCTTCATTTGTGGGATCCGGATCGGGAACATTCTTATATACCAATATACCTGCATACGTTAGTGAACACACATACAGATATATGGTGGTCGACAACACCCAAACATCAATCGACTAATAAAAGTCAATCCAACATAACAATCAGTTCATATAAGGTATGCGAATTATGTGTTTATCAAACTCCAATCATTTAATCCTAACAATCATATCCTAAATTCCTAGTCCTTCGACATAGGCAAATATCATTTTTAATTAAGCACGTAGGATAATTAAGAAAGCCCGTTAGATGATGTAAATTTGAAAACATTCTCCCCCTCAATCAATGACTCATTTTATGAAAAGTTGAAAAGCGCTGAAGTTATTGATTGAGTTTTCAATTTTTTCAAAAACTCTGAAACTGATTGATTTTCAAGCAACTCATTTACCACCACTTTAAGAAAACAACAAATATTTTTCTGAAGAATTTTAGACGGTAAAACATTTGTGTAGGAACATCAGTCCTTCGACATACTTTCCTCAAATAGTTTTAGGATAAGTGTACGAAATATTTTGAAAATAGGTTTAGCGCAGCACTTTCCTTTCTTTAAAAGAGTGGGTTGCTATCTGAAATAATAGCAAACCATGTTTAAGCGCGGGTCACAGTCTGAAATAACTGCAAGCCATGTTTTGAGACATGTTAAGAAAGAAATATTTACACCTCCTGCTCGAACTTCATCTAAAGTCCCGTGCCATTATTGAATGACATTTCTAAGACCGCAGATGTTATCGATACCAGAAGACATGTCATGAGAAAAACATATTTTTGGTATTTTTAAAATTTTCTGATTTTTATGGGTTTTTGATGGTTTTATATTTTTCTATTTTCTTTTTGTTGGTTTTATATTTTTGTATTTTGTTTTTGATAAATATTTACAAAGATAGAGTAGATGATATAGTTTAAGAAGATGATGATACGAGTACCGAGATAAGGATATCGAGCAGCCCCGTTGTAGAAGATAGAAATCATCATCTCTTAAACGTCCACCACCAAAGCTTTCGAGGCTCTTGAAAAGAAGAAATATAGCCTTTAAGAATGAGAGACTTTGGCAGCTTCCCCCAAAACCGAAAATCCTTTAGCAGAGCAGATTCAAAGCTTTCTTTCAAGCTTCCATTAGCCAGGTGCACAAAGAAGCACACCATTATCATCGATCTTGCTGCTCCTTTTAAGAATAATCACCGTGATTCTTCGTTCGAGGTTATATCATCCAATAGAACAACAACAACGTATCATCCCACATTTAAATAACTCTTCTCAAATTCCTTTTCCACTGAAGTCTGAAGCAGTCCAAACCAAAAGGTGTCAAGAGACCACTTCCCCCGAGTAGTTGAATTGATGCAGCCCGTCTCTTTAGAATAGAGCTCAAGAGCCCGAATACACAAATAGAGTTCCAAAGAATAAATGATAGCACACCACCCAATGCACATTTATCTTTCCTGATGATTGTGTATGAAGGTCAAGAGCCCAAAGTACCCAAATGCCCCCACACTTGTGTGCCTCTATTATCTTCAGAAACTGACTCTCTCTTACATCTCTTCCCCCACTTAGTTGGAATAAGAATACTAAACTCCATGAGTCAAACCTTGAGTTTCTTTGCGGTAATGACAATAGTCTTCCCGGGATATCTTCAATCACTTAGAAGTATTAAGTTCATCAAGTTTACTCGCGTTTAGATACGTGTCTCCTTCCCCCTTGCTGGTTTTGATACTTCAGAATCAACAACTCTATGTAAGCCTGTATATATGAAATCTTTTGAGAAGAACACTTGTAATCTTGTGGGAATCAATATGCTGAAGTAGAATGTGAGCAAGTCTAATTGGGGATTAAATCAGACATTTCACCCTCCCCCAATTAGTGCTCTCCCCTAAACCGACAATCTGTTTGATTGATGCCCAGATTAAGAAGAAGTCTTTGGATAATCAAATACAACTCGTCTTTAGTCTTATAACATATGGCAGAAAATGTAGAACCGACTATAGACTCGACCTTCTTCAAGATTGTCCAGTTGGGGAATAGATAGTTAACATCTTCATCTCACCAAATGCGTTCCAATTACCTTATATGTAGCAAATCTCCTTAACTAAAATCCCTCTCAATCAAACAAGAACAGAAAGATGTTCATCAAAGAAATCAGCCCAACAGTTAGAAGCACTTTGTCATTAATCATATCAGCCCGTGTGAAGATGTCAACCAACGGCTCTTAGAAGAAACTACATGTGAAGACGATCCGATAAGAAGAAGCTCGGTTCTTACATGAGTTAGGAGCCGTTTGACCATATATTCTTAAATATCATTCAACCATGCAGAAAATTCACACTTCTTCTCCCCCTCAAGAATTGCATACGGAGATGCCATTCTTGATTAAACAAGTGATGATCATCCAAATGTATTCTATTCACACTTCTCCCCCGCAAAATTAGCACATGATGTCGCCATCTTCATTATATTGAGCAAGTGGAATAAGAGTAATTATCAGTAGTCCGGTTCACTTGATGACTGAAGCGCATGGAAAAAGTATGAAGCATGTTGATGAGAATGGTCATAATAAGAAGATTTATCTTCTTCCGAAGATAAAGCGCACTGAAACGTACACTTTTCTTTTCTTTAGAGAACGAGGCTTGAACTGTTGTGTTCAAACGTCATAAGAAGATTTCTCTTCTTTCCAAGATAATGCGCACTGAAACGTACACATTTCTTTTCTTTAGAGTACGAGGCTTGAACTGATTTGTTCAAACGTCATTATCTCTCTCTTTTCAACTCTCTTGGCAAAACATGTAATCAACCCCATTATCATTCAGTAGGCTCTTTGTCGTGACAGCTGATGGAGAAAACCCAATATGATGAATTTGACCCTGAGGTAAACTAACCCGAACTCGTGAATTAAACTTGCACATATGTAACAAAGAGCGGTGCCGAGACTTCATCCTCCGTTGAATCTCTAAGTACTCTATACTCTTTAACTAACCAACCATCAAGTATAAGACGTACATCACCTCTTGAAAATCCACAATTTAATGTGACACTGAGCACTACAACGTAACTCCTTAAAGTGATAGTTATTTTGTGGTGGTAAGAGCCCAATTCCCCCAAGTGGTAAAAGAAAAGGTAAAAGAAAAGGTAAAAGACACCCAATAATAACTAGATTTCCAAGTATTTGTTTTTGATAATAAGCTCGAACAAGGTGTTAGCCTTAATAGTTTTATTAGAAGTGATGGTCATTCACGTTTAGGAACTTTGTAACGTGTGTTAGATATCGTGCTAGAATAGTCAACGGGCTCGTGGATTGGACTAAGCTAAATGGGTATTAGTTTAGTTAAGCTTGCCTTATATCCAATCCAACCCATGTCCAAGCCCACGAAAGCCCATGGAAAGCCTTTTAGGGCATCAAGTCACTTGTACTATAAATACCCCTCAAATGGTCATTTGAGGGGTGTGCTTGAAAGTGTGTGTGTGTGTGTTCTTCATTTGCAATAAACATCATCTTTATTGTTTATCTTTCTACGCATAACATACACGGTTTGTATAACATCAAGTCACCATCTTTCTCATCTTTATTTCTTTCATCTTCACGCATAGTTTGTGTTTGTGGTTAACGTGTTTCTACGCGTATAGTGATATACGTGTTGGGTTTGTGATAAGGTTGATAAAAGTAAGGTCCTACAATTGGTATCAATCGCCTAACAATGGTTTAGGAGTGGTTGGTTGAAGTTTTTTTTGTTGTTGTTTGTGTTGTTACGCGTAAGCTCTCGATATCAAAAGTAGTCACGCTTAAAACTTTATTTTTTGCACTAAAATCTTCAAGATTCTTATGGTTTAAGGTTGGTATAGTGTTAAAGAGTCTAGTTTTGCAAAAAAGTTTGAAGCTTTACGTGTTTTACCTCAGTTTTAAACTCATGTTTTTTGGAATATACGTTTCTACGCGTAAGCCTTCTAAACACTTTGGGTGAAAAAGGTCAGCAATTTTGTGTTATTGGAGTGATTTTAAGGCTGTTTGTGCAAGCAAAACTGTTTGAATCGTTGGAAATTTTTTACGCGTAGGTCAAAACCCTAATCTTACGCGTAAGAAAGTCAAAACCCTTTTTCTACGCATAACTTCCTACGCATAACTTTTTGGCTAAGAATCTTCGAGCATCAAAGGTTACTCAGTGCTTCCCTCACTTGGATAAGTGTGTGGAACACTTCGACTTGTGGATATCTTTTACGCTGTGACAGTGTAAAGGATTTTTGGTTCTAAACCTAAGTTTACGCATAAGCATAAACGCCTACGCGTAACAATCTACGCATAAGTTCCACTTACGCATAAGATTTCTATGCCTAAAGCATTTTTGTTTATGCCTAAGCCTTAAGTTTACGCGTAAGATACTGTTTACGCATAAAGAATCCTACGCATAAGCATTTCTACGCTTAAGTACTGGTTTACGCGTAAGATTTTGAGCAAAACTTCAAACGGCTAGAACTTTTGAACCGTAACTCTGTTTTTAGCGTTCTACCCATCAAAACGACAGTGAGAACGAGGAGATTGGCACGCCGAATGAACTAGGGTCAACCTTCAAGTCCTAAAAACGCTCTGAACAGAAGTTATTGAGGTTTTTAAGTTTTTAGATCAAATTTTCACTACAACAACCGAGCTTAATCGTCATCAATCACAAATCCTTTATCGTTGAATCGATCCTACATCAACTTTATCATAACATACCTTCATCAATGGCAACTCAACAAGATATTCATGCAGCCGGTGCCGAAAACCGTCCTCCTATGTTGGAAAAAGGTGGTTATCTTCAATGGAAAAGTCGTATGCTTCGCTACATCAAGACCAAACCTAATGGAAAACTCATGATTAACTCCATTACGAATGGACCCTTCAAGCATCGACAAATCCTAGACCCTGGAACTCCTGACGTCCCACCATCTTTTCATACTCAAACTGAATCAGAATACACTGAAGAGGATCAGAAGCAAGTCGATGCAGATGACATGGCAATTCATATTGTCCAACTGGGTTTACCAAGAGACATATTTGCTGCGGTAGACAGTTGTGAAACTGCTTTCGATATGTGGGAACGTGTTAGACGACTTTGTCATGGAACAGAAATTGGTCAACAAGACATGGAGAACAAGCTGCTAACTGAATGGGAAAAGTTTACTTCAACACCAGGAGAATCCATTGAATCCTACTATGGAAGGTTTTGCACTTTGATGAATGAGCTTATCAGAAACAAGTTGGCACCCAAAACTATCGTTCAAAACATCAAGTTCCTGAACAATCTTCCAGAAGAATTGGGACGATATGTCACTATTGTCAACCAAACAAAAGACTTACATCAGGTGAACTTTGATCAACTAAACGATTTTCTGAAACAAAACCAAGCTGAAGCGAATGAAGTCAGGAAAGAAAGATTGGCAAAGAATCATGATCCATTGGCTCTTATTGCAAAGACTCAACCTTCAGTGAATACACAACAACAACCTTCCTCATCTTCCAACAACAACAACTTGCAGCAATACATTCCACAACCACAAGCTGTTATCCCTCAACAACAAACCTATCCACCAGAACAACAACATTACCAGGAACAAGGAATCACTGATCTTGAAATGGAACCCGAAGAAGCTTTGTTACAAGTATTTTCTTTATTGGGTAAAGCATTCAGAGGTCGCTATTCCACACCAACTAACAACAACCAAAGGATTTCATCAAACACTCGCAACAGGCAAATTGCACAGCCGGGTGTGAATATGGGTAATCAAGGACAAACGGTTGGAGTTATTGGGAATCAGCAGGGATATGCTACTGGATTTCGTATGGGCAATCAGGCAGTTCCGAATCAGGGTAATCAGTTGGGTCAGAATGTTGGGAATAGTGCAGTGGGCAATCAGAATGGGAATGTTGCAGCTCCAGTCGTTGGGAATTATGGAAATGTGAATCAGGGTAATCAGGTTAAGTGTTATAACTGTCAAGGAGTGGGTCACATGGCACGAAACTGTCCCACTAAGCCACACAAGAAGAATGTTGAGTTTCTTCGGAAAGCTATGCTGTTAGCACAGAAGCAAGAAGCAGGGATGCAGTTGAGTGCTGAGGAAAATGATTTTTTCGCTATTGTGGATGATTTGGAAGACCTCGAGGAAATCAATGCGAACAACATCTTCATGGCAAATCTTCAGGAGACTAAGTACGACACTGACTCTGACGCACCTCCTGTCTATGACGCCAACGCAGTATCTGAGGTACCAATCATTGATCCATGTTATAACAATGTCATATTTGATGTGTTTACTCATGACGAACAGCATTCTGTGACGCCAACACCTACTTATGATACATACCTGGACAATCTGAGTTGTAGCAATACTAACTCTGAAACTCCAGATGTGGATCCTAGTGGAGGCTGTGTGGCACAAAATACTGAGACTGATGAGGAAACACGTGCTTACTTTGAATCATTAATCAATAACTGTGGCATTGAAATTGAGAAAGTTAGAACGGTCAATCGCGAAGTTAAGGCCGCGAATGTTAAATTGACCACTGAGCTTGAGAGTTACAAAGAGAACGCCAGAGCCTATGAATTTCATACAAACAAAATATCAGAATTAGAAATTGGTTACCGAGATTCTGTTTTAAGAGAAAAACAATTGCAAATCAAGTATGATACACTTGATGTGAATCTGAGATTGTAGGATATTAGTTTTCACTTACACATCAAACCAAAACACCAAGTTGGCGTATAAATGGAATTCTAGAGAGAGAAAGTTAGAGGTTTAGGGAACTTAGTGAGAGAAAGTGAAAGATATTATTATGAGCTCCAACTCTCTACCTTGGGAGGTAGAGAGTATTTATAGTCTTACATAAAACGCCACACAACGGGCTGTGGATCAGGCATACAGTGGGTAAAGACCCGTCCGTCCTCCACGGTGTTACTTAACTAAATACTACTTAACTTAAAATAACTACGACTACGAGCTTTCTAACGATTACATATACTTGAGGTGACCAACTCTTTAATACCTGGAATTTCTAATTCCTAACAATCTCCCCCTAAGGGAGGTCACCTCAATCATGTACTAAAATTACATTGAATACAAACAGATATTACATAAAAAATTGTTCTTGCATTCTTGATGTAGTACTTTGCTCCGAAGCTCATAGTCATTGATTCTTCTCATTGCATGTTTGGTTAATCCAAGTGGAGGTCTTTTACTGATCCACGTGATAATAATTTTGAGCCAGCTTTTGAGACCATCAGCTAACAAAAATCTCTGAGACATCCATTGTGGTGTTGGTATTATGTGATGTTATGACTTTCGGACCGACATGCTCACATTCTGGATCATGATATCTTCTCATCAGAGTAGCGGAAGCTTTCGTTGATTCATGATATTGGCAGCAGCGTACAGAAGCATGGAGTGAAAATATCAGAGTCATTGATGCACTTATCGTGATTTCTTGAGAGATGAATGTATTGTGTGAGCATGCGGCTATGGATTGACCGCTTCATTCTGATCAGCTGCAAACGTCGGGCATACCTGCATACAACAGTTAGCAATAAAGCGTACAAAAGTGTCTTTGACCACTTTAGTTGAATTGAGGTACACGGCCCACGGTTCCCCGTTGATCAATACAAGTACTGCCTGTGATCAGGTATAATTCCGAAGAATTTCCTTGACAGGGTTTCGCAGCTGCTCAAGCTGTTCTCAAACCGGAACGTCTCAAAGAAGACAACATGGAGTGAGTGAACCAGCGAATTTAAGTCCACTGATTGATGAAAAGAGATTTGAAAAAAAATCGTGTATTGCTCAATAGAAATTGTTTTTGCAATACAACGAAGGTTTTAATGAACATCAATTATTAATCATAAAACACCTTTTGATTTGAAATATCCGTACATGGTCGATTTTCTAAAGAGAAGAGTTTTTAAGCACAAAGACCGGTTTTTCAAAGGTATCCGTCAATCCATAACCTGAACCAGGATTGATTCAAAAGATTGAATCGCCCCATTGTTTCTGTTCAGTTGTCACATGGTTGATCTATATAATAGATCTCACATGCCACCTACCAGGAGCTTGTTTGATGTTGGCTCCAGAAGGCTTTCCATCTTCATTGTTAATATGCAAACACATCACTCAGATGTTCTGGCAATACCACAAGGATAATGCGTAGGACTCAAGATATAATCTCTCTTTCCACATTGTGTGAAACAGAGAGTCTTCATTGAAAGTGTCCTAATGAGATTTATTGATGATCTCGTGGCTCTAGACTCAATGTTGTGCATATTTGGATCCTGTGCCGGAGACTAGGGAGAGGGCCTCCTTTTTCAATGTCAACGATCTCTAAGAGAAAGTCGATAGATAATGTTGGTTCCCCGTGAGAATGAAACAAGGCCTTTTAAGAGGAACTTGAGTGGTTTGGAAAGTTGAAGTGCAGTGCGTCACTGGGTCCATGACGTCTTGTCTTCAATACCGATGTTACCATCAGTAGCATATGAATTGAACCCGGTTTCTGCCCTAAGGTTGAATATATGGAGGGCTATTTGTTTTCACCCTTTTCTCATTCAATTCTTTTTAATTCTTCAACCCCTTCAGTGCTTACCGAGACTTCATAGCTAGAACCTTGTTGGGTTTATTTCAGTACTAGCTCAGTCTCAGTCCGCACTCTTCCCATATCTCATTTTTCTCCTTTTATCATCATACCTAAGAACTCTACACTAACTAGTGGATAGTCCCTGGGTAGATCCCTCTGGTTCTGGCGGATCATGGGAACATATACCTAACCTTATCATCCTTATATCACCGTACATAAGGTAAAGTTGGTCGGTCTATTTGGTATTGTTCATCTGCCATTGGAACCAATTGAAAACCATTTGAAAATCAATCCAGATACTTGTGATATATTATCAAAACATTTTGTACCTGAATTGTTTTTGATATTTTTAGAATAAGTGCTCCCCCTCAACATGTGCATGAATTGTTTGAAATCGTTTTGCACACGGAGGCAAGAGGAAGAGATTACTTCTTTGATTACCATTTTCTAAAAGATATCACCATCACTTCCTTGATCAAATCAAGTAGATAAAGCATTTTCGGGAAGGATGAGGTTTCCATAAGTTTGCTCCCCCTTAATATGTGCATCAAATTTGAAAAGTGTTTTGCACATACTAGAGGGAACCTGCACATTGAGATAAGTGATCACGTTTCAAATCATAGGTTTAAGATAGATGCTCCCCCTCAACATGTGCATGGAAAATTTGAAATCGTTTGTCACATGTGGGAAGGATAGCATGTACATCCTTATAAAACCATTTACCGAATTATCAGTTTAAATCCAATTTAAATCACACATTCTCCCCCGATCACAATTATCAAATCATTTGAGATTTGTGATCTCTTATTGATTTAAATTGATTTTGAAAGCTTTTAAGGGGAATTGTGACTTGATTATGAAAGGGTTTTAACTGATAAGGATCGGATTTTAAGACTTTAAACTCCATTGATAGAACATGCATGTACATCTTTTGAAAACAATTTAATGCCAAATAACTTTTTAATTTAATTGAAATCATTCTCCCCCTCAATCAATGACATAGGTTGTTGCTTGAGAGATAGAGATTTTGACAAATAAGTCCTGATGATTATCAAAAATAGAGACCGAGTTATTTTTCAAAGCAGTTATTTTTCAGCAGATAAATGTTTATAGAATCAGAGCATGGAATTTGAAAACATGGTAAAGCATGGCTCTGTTCTTTCTTTGAAAAGCGGGTTACTGCCTGAAATGACAATAAACCATTGTTTCTCTTTCTCCCAAAAATAATTTTTTGATTTTTTTTTTTTTAACATTCGAACAACATCTAAAGTCCCGTGTCATTCTTTGAATGACAACTCAAAGACCGTAGATATTATCGAATCGAGGAAAATATGACAAAAGGACAATATTTTTTTTTTGGAATTTTTCAAGATTTTTCAAATTTTTATGGATTTTGAAGGTTTTATATTTTTCTATTTGATTTTTGAAGGTTTTATAATTTTGTATTTTGTTTTTCGAATAGATATATACAAGAGATAGATGAAGATAGACCTTTACTCCTCGTCTTCCTCCTGAAGACGTTTGAGTGTTTCTGGTTGAAGGCTTTTCAAGCCAAGACGTGGAAGAATAAACTCAAAACGTTCTCTTGGAAGAGCTTTGGTGAAGATGTCTGCTAACTGATATTCAGACCTCACAAAATAGAGTTCCACCACACCTTTTTCCACTTGTTCCCTGATGAAATGATGTCGAATGTCGATATGCTTTGCTCTTGAGTGTTGAACATTGTTGCATGAGAGAGCAATAGCACTTTTATTATCACAGTACAAAGGGATTTTGTTGAATTCAAAGCCATAGTCAGATAATTGAGATCTCATCCATAAGATTTGAGCAAAACAGGATGACATGGCTATGTATTAAGCCTCTGTAGAGGAAATAGAAGTACTCATTTGCTTCTTTGAAGACCAGCTCACAAGCTTATCACCCAAAAACTGAGCACCTCCAGATGTACTTCGACGAGTATCTTGACACCCTGCATGATCATCATCTGCATAGGCTGTTAGTGACATGCCGGTGTCCTTCGGGTACCAAAGACCCATATTGATGGTTCCTTGGAGATACCGAAAGACCCGTTTAACTGCTTCAAGGTGCTTTTTAGTAGGCTTAGCCTGGTATCTAGCACACATGCAAACAGCGAACAAGATGTCTGGTCTACTAGCTGTGAGGTACATCAGGGATCCAATCATACTACGATATTTTGTTTGGTCAATCATGATCCCTGAGTGGTCCTCATCTAGTTTGGTTCGATCAATCATGGGAGTGTCAACAGGGTCACTTGAATCAAATCCAAATTTCTTTAAGATCTCAGTTGCATATTTAGATTGATTTATGAAAATGCCTCCGGGACTTTGCGAAATTTGTAATCCCAAGAAAAATGACATTTGTCCCATCATTGACATTTGAAATTTTGAACTCATTTCATTTGAAAAACGCTCACATTCCATTGGGTCTGTCGAGGCAAAAATAATATCATCAACATAAATTTGAACATGAATTAAATGTTTGCCTGACTTCCTGGTGAACAATGTTGGATCAACTGCTCATTTGCTAAATCCGGTTGATAAAAGAAACTTTGACAGTGTATCATACCATGCCCTTGGAGCTTGCTTTAAACCGTAAAGGGCCTTCTTCAAACGATAAACGTGAGTAGGATGCTCGTGATTTACAAATCCTTCAGGTTGGCTGACGTAGACGACTTCTTTAAGGTCTCCGTTCAGAAATGCCGTCTTCACATCCATCTGATAGACTACCATGTTCTTACTAGCAGCATTAGCCAGAAAGATTCTGATTGCCTCGATTCGAGCAACTGGAGCAAAAGATTCTTCAAAGTCAATACCCTCCTCTTGACGGTATCCTTTAGCAACTAATCGAGCCTTGTTCTTCAACATATCACCATGCTCATCAAGTTTCACTTTGAAGATCCATTTAAGAGCAATAATCATAGCACAGTCTGGAGCAGGTACTAACTCCCATACATCAAGTCGATCAAACTCATGAATTTCATCTTGCATTGCATTGAACCAGCTATCTTCATTCATGGCGGTTTTAACATCTTTTGGTTCGATCTTAGATAGTATGGAGTTGAAGAAGCACCATAAGGCATCGGTAGCAAGTTGTTTCCGTGTTGATACAGGACGAGAGGGATTTCCAATGATGTTGTCTAGTGGATGATCGTGAGTCCATTTTCTAAGGTGTTCATGTGGCAGTTGTTGAGGGACTGAGGTAGCAGAGTCGTTGTCTCCTGAAGAAGATGGTTCTGATGATGATTCAGGAGCAAATATGTTTTCAAATGGAGCATCTTCAGGAGTAGCAAAGGGATTAACTTCATCATTGATGCCAAAAACAGTTCCATGATGTACATTTGAAGAATGATGATTTGTTGACGAGACTGAAGGATCAGCAGTAGGCGCTTCTTGACTTAAAGATATTGAGACTGAGGGATTGACTTCATTCACAGGAATATGAGCAGCCTCTGTTGTAGGGATCGACACCTCATTAGTACTTGGATCATAAAGTTCATTAAACATAGGATCAAACAATTTATTTAAATCATCTTCAGATGGAGGTACATATGGAGTTTCTTGAGAAGAGTTTGGAACAAGGGATGAACCAATGGGACTGTTTTGAAGTGCGGGTCCTGAACTGGATTGTCTAGGAGCCATTTGACCGGTCAGCTCATCAAACGTAACGTGAATTGTTTCCATGATATTTCGGGTTCTTTTGTTGTAGATTCGGTATCCCTTTTTGTTTGGTGCATATCCTACAAATACTCCAATGTCTGCTTTAGCTCTAAGTTTACCTAAGTCTTGACCCTCATTAGTTGGATACATAATGCACCAAACACACGAAGGAAAGAGAGATTAGGTTTTCTGTTGTGGACAAGTTCATATGGAGTTTTTCCATGAACAGTGTGAATCAGGGAACGATTTTGTGTGTAGCATGCAGTGGCAATAGCTTCAGCCCAGAGAAACATTGGAACCTTTGAGTAAATCAGCATTGTTCTAGCGGCTTCTACAAGAGTTCGATTTCGTCTTTCAACTACACCGTTCTGTTGAGGAGTTCGTGGAACACTTCTTTGATGGCTGATTCCAACACTTTCATAAAATTCACTAAGTTGTTTATTGACAAACTCAGTTCCATTGTCTGTTCTGATAATTCTGACGGTTTTGTTAAGTCAAACCTGCAGCTGTTTGATGAGTTTGATGATGATATCAGGAGTTTCATCCTTTGTCCTTAAGAACTTGACCTAGGTGAATCTAGAGTAATCATCAACCACAACTAACACATATTTCTTCCCAAAGATATTCTGCACCCTCATTGGTCCACATAAATCCATATGAATCATATGAAGAACTTCTGTAACAGAGTTAGTAGGTTTGGGTTTATGGGCATACTTCTTGCTTTTTCCCAATTGACATGCTGAACAAAGATGATCCTTTTCGTACTTGAGTCTAGGTAAACCTATAACTAAGTCCTTTCTGGTGAGATCATTGATGGTGCCGAAGTTCAGGTGATTGAGACGACGATGCCATAACCATGACTTTGTTTTAGAAGCCTTTGACAGCAAGCAAATTGGAGAAGACTTCATCATATCTTCGATAGAGATGGTGTATAGATGTGAACCACGTGAACCTCTTAAAAGTTCCTTACCATCAAGTTCTCTAACGAAGCAGGTATGTTTTCTGAAGGCTACTTCTAGATCTGAATCGCAGAATTGACCAACAGAGAACAAGTTGTGACCAAGACCTTCTACATAGTAAACCCTGGAGATAACACTTTTGCCAACAACATAGTCTCCATAACCCATGATAGCACCAAAATGATCATTCCCGAATCTAACTGTCCCGATGAATTTGCTCACGAAGTTCATGAGCCGTGACCGGTCGCCAGTCATATGCTTGGAACAGCCTGAGTCCAGGTACCACAGAACGATTTGAACGATCTGCAGTTGAACACAGACACGAATGGATAACTGGATAATTGGGATCCCCATGCAAGAATGGGTTCCATTTGGTTAGTAACAATGGTTGGAACACCCACATCAGAAATAGAAGCATTCATATCAGAAAATAAGGCAATGGAATCATTGTGAATAGATGCAGTACTAGTGTCTGTATTAGCCCTGTTCACAGTGTGCTCACTTCTTAAGGGAATAGTTCTACCAGTAGGCATCCATTTTCTAGTGGGCATTGTCTGATTAGTCTTATGACCAACAGGTAACCAATAATAGCCTATCTTACTAAATGTTCTTCCTGTGGGTTTCCACTGTTTTCTAACTTTCTTTCGTTTTTGCCTTTTAGCCTTCTTAGCATGAATTTTAGCATTAACAATATTAACTAGACAATTAACATCATTAGGCAAAACATTAACACCACATTCATGATTAGAAACAGAATTCAAGCAGACATCAATACAAGGTTTGCAAATAGTATCAGAATTCGAATTAATTACAGTACGCCTATGGCTAATACTAGAATCAACACGATTTGTTTTATTCGGTTCAAACTTAAAGTTCCTAGATTGTTCTTCTACTCTTTTCCAGTGCACATTCTTAGCTTGCGAGGTCCTATCATTCCTTGTATTGTCTTGAGACTTTGACCTGCTCCCTTTAATGTCACTAATTACTCCTGTAGAGGGAATGGGAACATTAGTTGGTTTTACTACTCTTTGCATCACCTGTTTAGATGTGCTGGGATCTGAACTACATGCAGGCACACTAAGGTTCACTTTCTTAAAACTAGAAGTACTGGGATTTGTACTCCTAGAGGGCACACTTGAGTTCTCTTTCTTAGCATTGACAGATCTGGAATCTGAACTACTTAAAGGCACACTAAGGTTCACATTCAAACCATTGGGCATCGAATAAATATCATACTTGGCATTAGGCATCGAGCATGGAATCAAAGGATTAACTCTCTCACCTAATGACTTTGAGCATATTGTGATCAAGCATTCTAGGATTTCTTGAGATCGTTTGGCATATAAGCATGCATGTCCAATTGCATTATCACGAGGTTTCTCTAACTTATCCTCTTCAACAATCTCACGCAGACATTCTAGGCAATCCTTAAGGGATGAGAAGTATGTTTGAACAGCAAGTTTGTTGTTCCTGAGATGAGGAGGGACATATTTCACAGACAAAGCATATTTATTACAAGAGTGAACCTTTGATACACCATTCTCCCCATTGGTTATAGGCATTTTCCCTTTTACCTGACTCTTCAGATTCTCAATTTCCTTTTGCAATGAAGCTATTTGTTCGTTATTTTTGTTACGAGTGACCTTTATTGATTCAAATAACTCATTGAAATGACTTTTAACCTTTTCATTTTCTTCTAGAAAACTTTCATTTTCCTTTTGTAATGCATTTACTAGGTTTTAAAGATGAAACTTTTGAGAATTCTGAGAATCTAAAGGAGGAGGCATTTGGGAGCCTGTCATATTGTTCGTTTGACCCTTTAATTGAGAGATTTGGGCTTTCAACTTGATCGTGTTGCAATGAGCTTGAATCTGTTCATCACGTTTGTTAATTTGAAAAACTGCATCAAACTCTGGAGCATCTGAGGATGTCTTGATATTTGAAGTTTTGACATTTTCTTTAAGATGTTGATATTTTAGTTGTAAATTAAAATGCTCAACTTCTAGTTTAGAAAAATGTTTAACCAAATTGTCATGATCATCCAGTTCAATTTTCTCGTTTAGTTTAGAATTAGTTTTTTCAAGCTCAATGACACGATCATGGGAGACTTTCAGGGCAACAGATAATTCATGAAATTGAGAAGCATTAATAGAACAATTTGTAGCAGTGAAAAACATATCTTGAGCAACACATTCAGTAATAAGAGTTTCATTTAATGTATGCAAGTTCTTCCTCTCAATCTCATTATATTTTAGTGCACGCTCATAGTCACTAACTTCAACTATCATTGCATCAAATTCCTTTTCCATTCCCTTAATATGAGTTTCTATCCCCTTTTTAAGACTCTCAAAGTGATCTTTTAGAAGTTTAAAGAAAGGCATGACCTCAGTTAAATAACATTCTTTCATTTGCTCAAAAACCCTTTCTCCTTCAGTTATACCAGTGGGTGTGATCCTTTTCTTGCAAGTTTTCTCAAAATCAACAAATAGTTGAAATATAACATATTGGCTAATTAAGGTCTTGCTTTTAGTGGCAATTGTTCTAGGAACAAGATGCATTGGTGTATTAGGAGGATACACAGTCGCTCTAGGCATTTTCCAAAGGGGAGGGTTTGTTTCAACAATATTTTCAGCTTTCTGCTTATTTAAATCCATTTTCCAGAAAACTTGTTCGGGAGTCAACATTGTCTGAGGCTTAAACATGTTCAAGGAAATCCAGTTTTCCTTCTTGTAATCATGGGATGTGATCTTTATTTTCTTCTCTTTACATTTAGGATCATCTAATTTCTTGTTCATCTTTTCCCTAGTGACTTCATCTGATTTCTTATCTTCCTCAGTGCACTCAACGCAACTAGGTTTCTGTCTAGGTTTAAGGATTTCATTGCCATCATAAAGAACCTTATGAGCATTTCTAGCCCTTTTAATGACCTCTAGATTTGGTTCTTCAACAAGGGGAATGCTATGCTTATTGCTTAAGACTCTATGCTTAGTGATCATGTGAGCAGTCTGAATGGTGTTCCCTTGTATGTACAACTTGTTTTCAAGTTTGTTTTTCAAAGTTTTCAGATTAGAAAAATCTTTCAAGAGTTTTGATTCCTTTGCATTAAATTCTTGCTTAAGCATTTTCACATTTTCTTGAAGTTCTTGTTTTTGTTTAGTAGTTTTAGAAAGCTTTTCTTGCAAGGAATTTAACTCTTGTTTCAATACTTCTTCTCTAAAATTACTTTTTCTAATGATTGTACGCACTTGGTCATCCATTTCCTGCTCACGAGTGGTCAACTCAAATTTTGCACGTTGTTCATAGATAGCAACACGTTCTTTATAGGCATTTAGTTCAGAAATTACAGAATCATCAGGGGCACATGCAGTGTATTCATCAAAAACATAGTTATTGTTGACTGCAGAAGATGCATCACTTGGTACAACTTCACTTTCACTTTGTTTCACATATTGATCATATGGGACAATATTGATATTACCCATATTTTCAACATTTGATTCAATAGTTTCAGTTGATTGTACTTTGTCATGCATCTGTTGCACATCAGCATCATCGTATAGTTTTAATACCTCTGAGATGAGTTTGTCTTTGGATGAGCCAGCTTGTGGTGAAGAAGAGACCTTGGGAGAAACCATTGGAGAAATGCTAGCCATAAAAATTGTGTGTGCAGTAGGTCCATCATCCACATCAGAGTCGTATGCATCACAATCAGCGACTTGAAAGGCATTCTGATGATTGTGACCTATCTCCTGAATAGGCTGCTCATCCACATCTGCATAATAGGTCTTGGCATTGCCCTCAGCTAGAAACAACAATTCCTCTTCATCCAAAGCAGCACCATTATCCTGAGCTTGTACAAGCAGCATCTTATCTCTGAAGTAATCAGCATTCTGTGGACGCTTTGGAGATGTGCAGTTCCTTGCAATGTGTCCCTCACCACCACAGTTATAACATTTGATCGGCTTAGCTTGACCTTGATTACCATTCCTTCCTCGATTCTGATTACCAACATAACCTCTACCAGCTCCACCTCTTCCCTGATCATACTGTCTTTCCTGAACTGGTTGCACCACGATCCTCCCATCTTTAACAGTAGCTTGATTATGTGGGTTAGATGCTGTTCTGAGGTTGTTGTTGGTTTGTGGGAGAGAATTCATGTTTTGACTAATCAGAAGAGCTAGTTGATTAATGATGTTACCCACGTGTGCATCAGCATCAGCTTGTTTGAACATAGGATCAGGAATGAGTTTGTGATTACCATTACCCATGGGTATGACTTGTGAGGCTTTGGTTGTGATTCCGATGTTTGAGTAGAAGGCAGTTGAGTCATTAGACGAGCTTGTCTCTCCCTGGTTGGTTTTGAATTGATTAAGAATCATTTTTTCAAACATAGCATGTCTCTCATTCTGAAGGAGGAAGGCATAGAGTTGCTCATAATTTGTATTCTTCAATCCTTTAGTGAGCTTCACAGAGGTGACAAACTTGTGCCATTCGGGATTCATGTTGTTCACAAATTTTGAGTTCAGCTGAATGTTAGGCATAGTCATTCTGATGTTCCTCATATCATTCACCAACTTATGAAATCTCACATAGTACTCATAGACACTCTCATCTGGTTTCATCTTGAAGTGTTCAAATTCGTCATAGAGTTGTGATTCTCTGTCTTCCATAGTTAATTCAGAACCTGAGAGAAGCATCTTGACATTATCCCATACTGCCTTTGCATCGGTGTTGTGATTGATCAGCTTGTAGATGTCTTTAGGAAGACCTTGAAGAACAATGTTAGAAGCCCTGATATCAGCATCGAATCTCTTTTTCTCCTTATCATCAAGCTCATCATACATCTTTGGTCTGTCCATTCCGTAAATCAGAGTTCCATCTTCAGCAGTATCAAGTACATCTCTAGTCGTCTCAACTCGATACGGTCCTTCATCAATGGATTTGAGAATGTTGACACCATTTTCCTTTCCAAGACGGTACAATCTGATTCGTTGAGCCCAAGAATCGTAGTCAGTTCTGTCAAGCATGGGTGGTCGAGTATCTGAACCAGCTGCTTGAACATCCTCGGCAACAGTGGAGATGATAGTAGGAACGTTGGTAGACATGTTAACAGATTATACGGGATTTTATAACTCTATGATTAAACCGGGAAATAGATTCTTTCACGGGATTTTACTAAATCAAGAGAAAACCGTAAAAAATCACCCAAGTCGCTAGAAGATAATGCACCAAGTCGCTAACACCTAATTCGCTATACCACCAAGTCGCTAAAGTCCCAAGTCGCTAAACAAAGGCAAGTCGCTAAATAGTAACTCGCTAAGCCTCAAGTCGCTAGCAAAATTTTGGCAGCAATTCGCTAAGATTCAAGTCGCTAAAGAATCAAGTCGCTAAATAGCAACTCGCTACTCACCAAGTCGCTAATACCAAGTCGCTACCCGTAGTGGAGAGTCCACTACTTGTACTGTAAGTCGCTAAGCCTAAGTCGCTAGCTCCAAAAACTTCAACTCGCTACAAAAATGTAAAGCAAGTCGCTACAAGGAAAAATAATCCGTAGATCAAGTCGCTAGCAATAAAACTTCACAAACATCACTTTTCAATCCAAAAACAACCCAACCATGATGATTCAAGCTTACCAAATGAAAACCTAAACACTTGTGATGATTCTAAACGTAAAAGTACTAACAAAATCCAAGCTTTAACACAAGAAATCAACCAAATGATGCACAAACCACTAAACTTTTTCAAACTCAAAAACCACCTAAAAACCACAAGAAATCCAAAGATGTGCAAGATATGATCTAACCATGGCTCTTGATACCAATTGTAGGATATTAGTTTTCACTTACACATCAAACCAAAACACCAAGTTGGCGTATAAATGGAATTCTAGAGAGAGAAAGTTAGAGGTTTAGGGAACTTAGTGAGAGAAAGTGAAAGATATTATTATGAGCTCCAACTCTCTACCTTGGGAGGTAGAGAGTATTTATAGTCTTACATAAAACGCCACACAACGGGCTGTGGATCAGGCATACAGTGGGTAAAGACCCGTCCGTCCTCCACGGTGTTACTTAACTAAATACTACTTAACTTAAAATAACTACAACTACGAGCTTTCTAACGATTACATATACTTGAGGTGACCGACTCTTTAATACCTGGAATTTCTAATTCCTAACAGAGCTTGAAAATAAAATCTTTAAACAAGGAAATTTCTGAAATAAATGACCAACTTTCTAAACAAAATACACTGCTTTCTGATCTTGAAAAAGAGAAGAAACAGTTGATTGCTAATTTTTCAAAACGAGAAGATTCTCTTCTTGATGAAATTCTGGATAAAAATGAAACTATCAAAAAATTGGATAATTTACTTCTTACAACGAGTCATTCCGCTAAAACAAACAAGATGCTTTCTAATTAAGTAAATCCGATTTTTCATACTATGCATAAAATGGCTCTTGGTAACTCACCTCCTTGTTTCCTCAAGAAAGCTCAGAAATCTCAGAATGTGTTGAACAATGGAAAACCTTTGCATGAACCCATAATTGTGCATGATTCTCTTGAAACGTTGGAACTATCTGAGGAGAGTAGATCAAGAATGAAACAAAAACATCCGGAAATCAAACCAATTGACTATAACAAATGGAACAAAATTAATGGTATTTCGTTAGTTTCACATAAAGAACAATCAAAGTTTTCCATCACACCAGTTTCAAAACCAGTTGCAACTCCTGTAGTTGTCTCAAAATCCTTTTCGAAAATCGAACAAATGTCTTCAAACAATCCTTTTAACACAAGTGATGCCAGAAGCATTTTAGACGATGTTAAAACTAGAATTGGGAGACTTCAAGAGACTGTTAAAACTAAAACTCATATTACAACCAACATCTGGTTTAATAGTTTTGATATTGAACAAATTTTTTTTTTGAAACTGAAATTGCCCCTCAGCTGAATAACATCAACTCCATGGTAATTTATTTTGAACAAGCCTTTTTGAAAGAAACAGCTGACTTTGTCAAGGACCATAAATCCCTGGTAAAGCAAGCTAATGAAAGTATTGAACAAATCAAAGTTTTGGAAAAATTAAATGATTCTCTCTTCGAAGATGTTCTGACTACTGATATTATGTCCATCATTTTGCAAACATATTCTGTTGAAGATCATGAAAGACTCCAGTCTGAGACCTCCGAAATTGTTTCAAAATATGAAAAAGCTCTTGAAAAACTTGAAAAAGAAAATGTGTCATATTTTAAACAACTTGATCGAAAAACTGAGGAATGCAAATATGACAAATTGTCGTATGAGCGTGCCTACAATGACATGAAAGCGAAAAATGATCTTTTGAGGGCTCAGTTGGAAAGTCAAAAAGGAAAGGTAGCGGAAACTGTGATTACAAAACCATTGACCGAGGAGAAAGCAAATATTCCCAAACCGGTTTCCAAACCAAAAATGTCTGTTTCTATGCCTCCTCCAAAAGTCAATGAGAAAAATGTTTTGTCAAAAGCAGTCACTCCACCTGCCTTGCCTAAACAAAATGTTGATAAAGGAAAAGCAGTTATCGAGAAACCAAAAGTTTTAGCTCCTGGCCTTTTTAAGATGAGTACCACTAATGAGTCTGCCTCCACATCTAAAACATATGGAACAAACGACATTAGTTTAGAAAAGCACTCTAAAGAGACTAGGAAAGCTGAAACCACCTCCCTTGATAAAAATGTGAATCCTAATGCGTGTGCCTTACCTTCTACAGGACTAGAAAGCACCTCTAGGAGCAGCAAACTAAAGCCTAAGAGCAATACAAGGAACAATAGAGTCTCGACTGCCTCTAGGAGTAGTAGCTTGAATAAAGAGAAGAAAGTAGAAGAACACCCTAGGAATTTACCGCTTTTGAATAAGAATTTACCGCTTTTGAATAAGAAAGACATTTCATCTGAATGTACTAAACCTATGAAACTTGCTAAGTCTAATGAATGTGTTGAATCTCTTTGTTTAACTTGCAAGAAATCTTTAATTAATGTTCAAGATGATTGTGTTTCTAAGAATGTGAATGATAAGCCTGTTAAGAAGAACGTCCCAAAAAGATCTTATGCTAAACGAGTAGGAAGACTAGTTGCAAAACTTAGGCTTTTCACTACTGACAAGAATAATAGTGTTTACTTTAGGGATGATATTTGGAAACCCACAGGTAGAACTTTCACACTCCAGAATGGTACAATGAGTGCTAAACCGGTATTCCCTGTAGAAAACCTCTTTGAGTGTGATCAGGATCTTACCTCTAACCCAAAGGAACCTAAATCAAAATGGTTTTCACAATATTCTTTTTCTGTTACTGGCAGGTTATCGAAATTTGTCTTTGGATCGTCGACTCGGGTTGCTCCAAGCACATGACCGGAAATCTGAAGCTGCTGATCAATTTCGTCTGGAAATTCATGGGAACCGTACGTTTTGGAAATGATCATGTAGCAGCTATCATGGGTTATGGAGATCTACCTTTTGGAAATTATTTGATCACTCGGGTTTACTATGTCGAAGGGCTGGGACATAATTTGTTTTCAGTCGGGCAGTTCTGTGATGCAGATTTAGAGGTTGCTTTTAGGAAAAATGCTTGCTTCGTTAGAAACTTGGATGGCACTGATCTCTTAACTGGGAATCGTGATACAAACTTGTATGCTATCAACATCAATCAAATGGCCTCTTCATCTCCAATATGTCTTATGACACGAGCATCTGGAACTCAGTCCTGGTTGTGGCATAGAAGGTTATCCTATCTCAATTTCGACACCATCAACAAAATTGCCAAAGACAACATCGTCAATGGACTTCCAAAGTTCAAATACACCAAGGATCACTTATGTCCATCATGCGAACAAGGAAAAAGCAAAAGAGCATCATATAAACCTAAATCCGTACCTAGTTCGGAAGCAAAGTTGCATATGTTGCACATGGACTTATGTGGCCCAATGAGAGTTGAAAGCATTAATGGGAAAAAGTATATTCTTGTTATCGTCGATGATTATTCAAGATATACATGGGTTAGGTTTTTGAGATCAAAAGACGAAGCACCAGGCATCATCATCACCTTTCTGAAGCGTATTCAAGTACTTCTTCAAGCTCCAGTTAGAGTTGTAAGAACAGACAACGGCACAGAATTTACTAATCAGGAGTTAAGAGCTTATTTTGAAGATGTTGGAATTACACATCAGACATCAGTTGTTAGAACTCCACAGCAGAATGGGGTAGTTGAAAGAAGAAATAAAACTCTTGTGGAAGCTGCTCGCACTATGCTAATCTATTCTTGTGCACCGTTATTTCTATGGGCTGATGCTGTTGCCACTGCTTGTTTCACTCAGAACCGATCCCTAATCCATCCAAGATTCAATAAAACCCCATATGAAATAGTGAACAACAGATTACCTGATATCTCTTACTTTCACGTGTTTGGCGCTTTGTGCTATCCGACAAACGACAGAGAAGATCTAGGGAAACTGAAAGCTAAAGGTGATATTGGAATCTTCATTGGATACTCAGATAACGCGAGGGCATTCAGGGTGTACAACAAAAGAACTAAGAGGATCATGGAGACGATAAATGTGAAATTTGATGAACTTTCACATATGGCTTCTGAGAGACTCGCTCTAGAACCCGCACTAAACCCGCAGACTTTTGGACACATCAGTTCAGGACTCGTACATCAAAGAGCTCAATCAACTGCGTATGACAATCCTAAAGAACAAGAATGGGAGAAATTCTTCGAGTTAATGTTCGATGAATACTATGGTGGAACCTCGACAAATGCATCAAACCATCATTTCGCTGCACCCGCTCAAAATCATCCACCACCACCAACAGAAGATGCATCTACAACGGTCGAAACCAATGCACCAACTCCATCTACATCATCTACATCTACTCAAGTTCCTGCACCCGTTCTACCAGCAGTTGATGAGCAAAACCAAAACCAGAACGATGCAACGTTAGATGAAGACTTATTTGAAAACCCCCCTTTGCTACGGAATCAGCTGAATCTTCTTCATGCTTACGAGAACCATCTAACTCGCATACGTATAACCAACGGTATCCTTCTACTCTGAAGTGTACAAAAGACCACCCAATTGAACAAGTTATTGGTGAACCTTCAAGGCCAATTCAGACGAGACGTCAACTTGCCACCGATTGCGACTTATGCATTTACCTTTGCTCAATTAGCAATATAGAGCCAAAGAACATTCGCGAGGCAATGGCAGAACCCGCATGGATAGAAGCAATGCAGGAGGAACTTCTCCAATACCGTCTTCATGAATCTTGGGAAATGGTTCCAAGACCCATTGACGTTCGCGTCATTGATCTCAAATGGTTATGGAAGAACAAAAGGGATGAAGAAATGACCGTCATTCGCAACAAAGCTCGTCTTGTGGCCAAAGGATACAGACAAGAGGAAGGGATAGACTTTGAAGAGTCATTCGCGCCGGTAGCTAGACTAGAAGCAGTCAGGATATTCTTAGCCTATGCAGCTCACAAAAACATCACGGTTTATCAGATGGACATTAAGACTGCGTTCTTGAATGGAACTCTGAAAGAAGAAGTGTACGTGAGTCAGCCAGAAGGCTTCATCGACTTGGAACATCCAGACTACGTCTACAAACTCAAAAAGGCAATCTATGGTTTGAAACAAGCTCCGAGAGCGTGGTATGACGAACTGTCCTCTTTCGTTATTCTAAACAATTTCACCAAAGGAACAGTTGATCCTACCTTGTTTACACAAAAATGCAAAAACGACATTTTGATTGTTCAGATTTATGTGGACGACATCATTTTTGGGTCCACTAATCCGAATCTTTCAAAACATTTTGAAAATCTCATGAAAAGCAAATTTGAAATGTCCATGATGGGGGAACTTAAATTCTTTCTTGGTTTACAAATACATCAGTCCCCTCGTGGAATTTTTATTAATCAAGCTAAATACACAACTGAGATTTTGAAAAATCATGGTATGGATAATTGTGACTCGGTCGGAACACCAATGGTAACTTCACCAAAAATTGGAGCCGATTTGTTTGGGAAACCTATTGATCCGAAGAAATATCAGAGCATGATTGGTTCTCTCATGTACCTCACTGCTAGTCGACCAGATATTCATTTTGCTGTTTGCTTATTAGCACGGTTTCAGGCAAAGCCTACCGAACTGCACCTCAAAGAGGTTAAACGGATCTTTCAGTACCTGAAGACATCCATTCACATGGGACTTTGGTATCCGAAGGAATCCGGATTTGATCTAATTGCCTTTTCAGATGCGGACCACGCAGGTGATCAAGTTACAGCAAAAAGTACATCCGGAGGAGCACAATTTTTGGGTGAAAAGTTAGTCAGCTGGTCTTCAAAGAAACAAGATTGCACTGCACTTTCAACCGCTGAAGCTGAGTATGTGTCTCTATCTGCGTGTTGTGCTCAAGTTCTATGGATGAGAATACAACTCACAGATTATGGCTTTACTTTCGATAAAATACCTATGTATTGTGACTCGAAAAGTGCCATAGCCATATCATGCAATCCTGTTCATCACTCAAAGACTAAGCATATCCGTGCCCGCTACCACTTCATCAAAGAACACGTAGAAAATGGTACTGTTGAATTATTCTTCGTAAAGACAGATTACCAACTCGCCGATATATTTACTAAAGCCCTTCCAAAAGAAAGGTTTGACGATTTAGTTCGACGACTTGGAATGCGAAGCCTAACCCCTGAGGAGTTAGAACGTCTTCTCGAATCTTCTTGAAAATGATTTTCCAAAAAAGCTTCGTTGTAAATATTTTTGAAAAACAAAATACAAAATTTGAAAAACGAACAAAAACAAAATATAAAAATATAAAACTTTCAAAAAATACAAAAACAATATAAAATCAAAAATCCAAAAATATTCTTCTCACGACATGTCTCTCGTATAATCGATATTCTGTACGTTTCTAGAAATGTCATTCAACAATGATACGGGCATGTACAGATGCTTGAGCGAGAGTTCTTTAATTGTTTTCTAAAACATGTCGTTTCTCAAAATTTCTTCATAAAATGGCTTTCGTATACTTTAGTACGAAACCCGAACTAAAATGATGACTTTTGATTATTGTTCTAATCAAAACTCGTGCTTTTAAAGAAAAATCAAGTGTACGCTTTAGTGCACTACATTTAAAACTGGTGAGAAATCATCATCATCTTGAGCACCTTTTCAAGATTGTTCAAAAAGATTTTTCAAAATCTTTCAAAATATTTTGTGCTCAAGATAACTCCCTCTAAAACCCTTTAATTGATTATGCTTTATTAAAGGGGGAGTATAAAACAAAAATGTTCCAAATTCATGCTTAAATCAAATCCGTTTGTCTCCCCAAAAGATTCTAAAATGTTGTTTAATCCGTTGATATAAAAAATATCATGAATATGCTATTTTTGAGGGGGAGGAGACGTGATTAAAATGTGATCAAAAAGTTTAATGATCGTTGTTTGAATCTCAAAATGAGCTCGACTCAGTTGAAACCAATGAATTGACGAGGAATCATGTACCATCTCGAGAAACTTTCTATGACTTGACCAGGACGGGTAATAATTTCAAGCTAGTTCTCTAGTGATGTAAACGTGTCTCGAATCGGTCTAGTTCATTTAAAGTCGATCAATTCAAAAAGTGCAAACTCTACCCTCTATGTGCAGATTTCTGTCAAAACTTATAAGCACATGTGAAGGGGGAGTGTTTCTAAAAATATAAAACTCACGGAGTGTTTCAAACATGTTTTCTATCATAAACACTCTGAGAGATTTTCAAGAAAAATGGTTTTATGGCAACAATAGGACAATCATGGAGTTATAAGGTGACTAAGGATAGGAAATTCGTCCTATGATCCGCCAGAGCCGGAGGGATCTACCCAAGGACATCACAAATAGTTAGTATTAGAAGTCCTTAGGAATGATTGAAAAAAGGAGTAATGTGAGAAAGGAGAAAGAAGGGGTTGAAGAATTAAAAAGAAAAGTAAAAGAAAGGGTGAAAAGAAATAGCCCTCCATAATCAACCTTAGGGCAGAAACCGGGTTTAATTCATCTGCTACTGGTTGTCACTTAGTTGACACTGGTATTGAAGACAAGCCGTCATGGACCCAGTGACGCACTGAACTAAACCTTCTTAGCCACTCAAGTCTCTCTCAAAAGGATTTGTTTCATTCTCACTGGGAACCCTACATAATCTATCGACTTTCTCTTAGAGATCGTTGGTATTAAAGAAGGAGACCCTCTCCCTAGTCTCCGCTTAGGAAAACCAAAATGCACTATTGAGTCTAGAGCCACGAGATTCATCAAAAGATCTCATAGGAACACTTGACATGACATCGCTTGCTGTTCATCATTAAGGGCACAAGTGATATATTCTAGAGTCCTACGCAGATCTTAGCAATCTGCCAGAACATTTATGAGAAGTTTCACATCTGTGATCTTCAATGATTGAATGGAAACTCCTGCCAGGGTCAACATCAAGCAGCCCTGACAGCAGGTCACTTCGGTAACTCCCCGTGGATTACGCTTAGTGTGTCTCAAACGGTCTATAGTCGTGGGGTGATGCTTCGGTGTACCTCAGCGACTCATCTGAACTGTAGATGTACTTCGGTATATCGCGTTATCTCACTTGTGGGACTCCAGTTCAGGAACGACCCTTGTAAGAATTAGAGACGTGTTTTCACACTATGCTGTTAACACCCTCGAAATTCAAACTTGTAAGTGCCGGAATCCGCTTATTACTAACCTGTTTTATGTTTTCTTCTTATGGAAGCTCCGGAGCAGATTGATCGTGCAGATTCTCCACATGCTCATACCAACAACACATGATAGTTCTCATCAAAATCAAAGGCTACACAAAGTTAAAGATGATTCTTCGTCAATGTTAAAGAATATACAAAGTTTAAAGACTCGAGAACTACATCATTGGTAACCAAAAGACAAATAGAAGTGTGAGCATGGTGGAGAAAGACGTGGAGACACCAAACCAACGAAGTTGACAACGGCAAACAACCACATTAATAGATCACAAAGCATGAAGGAACAAAAAATCAATACTATTTTATATCTACACACAAAGTTCAAGCTCGAGAAAAGTAGAGACCTAATCAAGTGGAGCATCATTTGAATGACCACCCCTTAGGGGGAGATTGTTAGCCTTAATAGTTTTATTAGAAGTTATGGTCATTCACGTTTAGGAACTTTGTAACGTGTGTTAGATATCGTGCTAGAATAGTCAACGGGCTCGTGGATTGGACTAAGCTAAATGGGTATTAGTTTAGTTAAGCTTGCCTTATATCCAATCCAACCCATGTCCAAGCCCACGAAAGCCCATGGAAAGCCTTTTAGGGCATCAAGTCACTTGTACTATAAATACCCCTCAAATGGTCATTTGAGGGGTGTGCTTGAAAGTGTGTGTGTGTGTGTGTGTTCTTCATTTGCAATAAACATCATCTTTATTGTTTATCTTACTACGCATAACATACACGGTTTGTATAACATCAAGTCACCATCTTTCTCATCTTTATTTCTTTCATCTTCACGCATAGTTTGTGTTTGTGGTTAATGTGTTTCTACGCGTATAGTGATATACATGTTGGGTTTGTGATAAGGTTGATAAAAGTAAGGTCCTACAAAAGGATCTTGAAGAATCTTCATCCAACCATCCCCGATACCTTCAGATACTAAGTACACTTGCCCGTGATATTTCACTTCAACCTCAAATAAATAATAGTGAATTAACCCCGTTGTCACATCTTGTTAAAAGCTCAAATCTAGCCTCCTTTGACCTTAAAAGTGAACTATGATAATGGTTTTCATCCCGACCATGGTTAAAAGCACATAACCCCGTAAAACCATGTAATAATCAAACTGCCAAGACGAATAACCAAACACATATCCAAATCATGAAGTACACCCTTTTGTCCCTTCTTCGAAGTAGAAACCGTAGCACCAGCATCAGATAAGATCCCGAGATATACTTTCCTTTCTCCAGGATGGTTCCATCATCACGGGATTTTACAATTCTATAGTTTAAACCGAGAAATAGTTTCTTTCGCGGGATTTTACAATACCAAGAAAAAACCATAAGATCGATCCGGAAATGCACATTACTTTATCAGGATATACTTGAGGTGACCGACTCTTTAATTACTGGATTTTCTAAATCCTAACACCCACTGTACCGTTAAATATCGATGGTACCACCAAATTTAGTGGTACCGTCCCATGTTTAGTGGTACCGTCCGTACTATAGTAGCTATTTTTCTTTTGCCTATAAATACCTGATCATGTCACAGATTTTCCCTATCCATTTTCATACATAACTTTCTGAGTTTACACCCTCAAATACATTTGCAATTCCTTGATTATTTAGATAGTTTTATTTTGTTCAAGAGTGATCCTCTCATCCAACCAAGTGATCACCTTCATTCCGCTACTTATGCAAGAGAAGAGCACAAACTATCAAGAAGATACAAGGTGTTATAGTTTAGTGTAGTGCACTCGTAACGCTTGTTACGTACTTGTTGTATCTAGGCGTACATCAAGTCTCTCTTCTTTGTTTAGCTTGTGTGTGTGGATCATTGTGATCTTGTGGAGATCTTAAAGATCTCGTGTAGCTTGTATTGATAGTGTGTAGATCAAGTAGATTGAGGGTAGATCGTGTGGATCGTGTAGCGTGTGTGATTAGTGAGGATCAAGTGGATTGTGTGAGATTGGTACTAGCTAGATTAGTACTCGACATTTAGCTTAGTATTGGAAATTATGATAAGCGACGTTATGTGGTTTTCTCCGCCTGAAGGGAGGTTGTTAACATAGTGCTTGAAACTCTCAAGTTGGATACTCGAGAAGTGGAGTAGGGCGAAGAAAAGCTTCATTTCCAAACCACTATAAATCATCGTGTCTTGGGTTTGATCTTTCCATCTCTTAACTCTTACTTTTGATTTACATTTAGTAGTCTTAGTTCTCTCGTTTTTGCATACACATCAAGTTGCACTTGCGTGATTTCTTAATGAATCGAATTGAAGTTTTTCACAAAGTAAATTTTATAACAAAGTTAAAATTGGTAAAACTATTCACCCCCTTCTGATTTTCCACAATTGGTATCAGAGCCAGGTTAATAAATTTTTTAGAGTAAACTGTATTTTAAAGCTTGAATTGATCAATAGATTTTGTAACATATTGGATTTCACAAACACATCATATCACTAACACAAGAGGCGTACAAGATGAGTTTTAGAGAGAGAAAGTTAGAGGTTTAGGGAACTTTAGTGAGAGAAAGAAAAATCTTATTATGAGCTCCAACTCTCTACCTTGGAAGGTAGAGAGTATTTATAGTCTTACAATAAAACGCCACCTGACGGGCTGTGGATCAGGCATACAGTGGGTAAAGACCCGTCCGTCCTCCACGGTGTCACTTAACTAAATACTACTAAACATTAAATAACTACGACTACGAGCTTTCTAATGGATACATATACTTGAGGTGACCGACACTTTAATACCTGGATTTTCTAAATCCTAACAATCTCCCCCTAAGGGAGGTCACCTCAAACACACATTAAAATTACATATAATACAAACAGATATTACATTGAAATTGTTCTTGGATTCTTGTTCATGTTCTTTGTTCTGTAGCTCGTAGTCTTTGATTCTTTATTTTTGCATGTTTGGATAATCTGAGTGGAGGTCTTTAACTGATCCACATGATACTGAGTTTTGAGCCAGCTTTGAGATCATCAGCCACAACAAATCTCTGACTCCTCCATTGTGGTGTTGGTATATGTGATGTTGTGACATTTGGACCGGCATGCTCACATTTTGGATCATGATATATTATTATCAGAGTAGCGAAAGCTTTCGTTGATTCATGATATTGGCAGCAGCGTAGCAGAAGCATGGAGTGATAATATCAGAGTCATTGATGCACCAATCATGAATTCTTTGGAAATAAATGTGTTGTGTGAGCATGCAGCTATGGATTGACCGCTTCATTCTGATCAGCTGCAAACGTCGGGTGTTCCTGCATAAAACAGTTAGCAATAAAGCGCACAAGAGTGTCTTTGATCACTTTTGTAGAATTGAGGTACACGGCCCACGGTTCCCCATTGATCAGTACAAGTACTGCCTATGATCAGGTATAATTCTGAAGAATTTCCTTGACAGGGTTTCACAGCTGCTCTAGCTGTTCTCAAACCGGAACGTCTCAAAGAAGACAACACGGAGTGAGTGAACCAGCGAATTGAGATTCACTGATTGATGAAAAGAGATTTGAGAAAACAATCGTGTACCGCTTAATAAAAATTGTTTTTGCAATACAACGAAGGTTTTGATGAAAATCAATTATAAATCATAAACACCTTTTATTTTGAAATATTAGTACACAGTCAATGTGCTAAAGAAAAGTTTTTTAACACAACGACCGGTTTTTCAAAGGTATCCGTCAATCCATAACCTGAACCAGGATTGATTCAAAAGAATGAATCGCCCCATTGTTTCTGTTCAGTTGTCACATGGTTGATCTATTGGGTAGATCTCACATACCACCCACCAGGAGCTTGTTTGATGTTGGCTCCAGAAGGCTTTCCATCTTCATTGTGAATATGTTGGCATACTACTCTGATGTTCTGGCAATACCACAAGGATAATGCGTAGGACTCATAAGATATAATCTCTCTTTCCACATTGTGTGAAAAAGAGAGTCTTCATTGAAAGTGTCCTAAAGAGATTTATAGATGATCTCGTGGCTCTAGACTCAATTGTGCATATTTGGTTCCTAAGCCGGAGACTAGTGGGTCTCCTTCTTCAATATCAACAAACTCTAAGAGAAAGTCGATAGATAATGTCGGTTCCCCGTGAGAATGAAACAAGTCCTTTTTAAGAGAAACTTGAGTGGCTTGGGAAGTTGTAGTGCAGTGCGTCACTGGGTCCATGACGTCTTGTCTTCAATACCGATGTTACCTTGGTAACCACCAGTAGTATATGAATTGAACCCGGTTTCTGCCCTAAGGTAGAATAAATGGAGGGATATTTCTTTTCACCCCTTTTTCACATTTAATTCTTTTTCATTCTTCAACCCCTTCAGTGCTTACCGAAACTTCATAACTAGAACCTTGTTGGGTTTATTCCAGTACTAGCTCAGTTTCAGTCCGCACTCTTCCCATATATCATTTTTCTCCTTTTTTCAATATACCTAAGGACTCTACACTATCAAGTGGTTTTGTCCCTGGGTAGATCCCTCCAGTTTTGGCGGATCATTGGACCTCAACCTAACCTTATCATCCTTATATCACCATGCATAAAGTAAAGTTGGTCGGTCTTTTGAAATAGTTCTTCCGCCTTGAAACCAATTGAAAACCATTTGAAAACCAATCAGGATACTTGTGATGTAAAATCAAAGTATTTTGTATCTTAATTGTTTTGATATTTTAGAAATGCTCCCCCTCAACATATGCATAAAATTCAGAAATTGTTTAGCACATGGAGGCAAGAGATCTTTGAAATCGTTAGAATAAGAATGAAAGGTCCAATCTTTTGATTAACATTTTCTAAAATGATCATCATCACTTCCCAATCAATTTGAGTAGATAAAAACGTTTTGAGGAAGGATGAGGTTTTCAAAAGTTTGCTCCCCTTCAATATGTGCCTCGAAGTTTGAAAGAGTTTTGCACATATTAGAGGGAACCTGCACTTAGAGACAATTCAATCACGTTTCAATAATTTAATGTTTAAAGTAGATGCTCCCCCTCAACATGTGCATGGAAAATTTGAAATCGTTTGTCACATGCGGGGAGGAAAACTTGTTACACACTTATGAACCCATTTATCGAATTATCAGTTTAAATCCAATTTAAATCACAAATTCTCCCCCGATCACAATTTTCAAAACATTTGAGATTTGAGATCTCTTGTTGATTTAAATTGATTTTGAAAGATTTTAAGGAGAATTGTGACTTAATTATGAAACAGGTTTTAACTGATAAGGATCGGATTTTGAGACTTTAAACTCCACATATTAAACATGCATGATTTTCTTTTAAAAACAATTGTATGACAAATAACCTTTTGATTTAATTGAAATCATTCTCCCCCTCAATCAATGACATAAGTTGTTGATTGAGAGATAGATATTTTAACAAAAGTTAAGTCCAAATGATTTACAAAAATAGAGTACGAGTTATTTTTCAAAGCAATTAGTTTTCATTAGATTGAAGGCAATTGTTTATAGAATCAGAGCATGAGATTTGAAAGAAAAAAACAAGATAAAGCATGGCTCTGTTCTTTCTTTGAAAATCGGGTTACTGCCTGTAATGACAATAAACCATTGTTTCACTTTCTCCCAAAAATATTTTTGATTTTTTGATTTTTTGTATTTTGATATTTTTTGAACATTCGAACAACATCTAAAGTCCCGTGTCATTCTTTGAATGACAGCACAAAGACCGTAGATATTATCGAATCGAGAGAAAACATGACAAAAAGTCAATATTTTTTGAAATTTTTCAAGATTTTTCAAATTTTTATGGATTTTTGAAAGTTTTATATTTTTCTATTTGCTTTTTGAGGGTTTTAAAATTTTGTATTTTGTTTTTCAGAATAAATATTTACAAGAGATGGATGAAGAAAGATCTTTACTTCTCGACTTCCTACTGAAGACGTTTGAGTGTTTCTGGTTGAAGGCTTTTCAAGCCAAGTCGTGGAAGAATAAACTCAAAACGTTCTCTTGGAAGAGCTTTGGTGAAGATGTATGCTAACTGGTATTCTGACTTCACAAAATAGAGTTCCACCACACCGTTTTCTACTTGTTCCCGGATGAAATGATGTCGAATATCGATGTGCTTTTCTCTTGAGTGTTTAACGTTGTTGCAAGAGAGAGCAATAGCACTTTTATTATCACAGTACAGAGGGATTTTGTTGAATTCAAAGCCATAGTCAGATAATTGGGATCTCATCCAAAGGATTTGAGCACAACAAGATGACATGGCTATGTATTCAGCCTCTGTAGAGGAAATAGAAGTACTCATTTGCTTCTTTGAAGACCAACTCACAAGCTTATCACCTAAAAACTGAGCACCTCCTGACGTACTTCGACGTGTATCCTGACATCCTGCATGATCAGCATCTGCATAGGCTGTTAGTGACATACCGGTGTCCTTCGGGTACCAAAGTCCCATGTTGATGGTTCCTTGGGGATACCGAAAGACTCGTTTAACCGCTTCAAGGTGCTTTTTAGTAGGCTTATCCTGATATCTAGCACACATGCACACAGCGAACAAGATGTCTGGCTACTAGCTGTGAGGTACATCAGGGATCCAATCATACTACGATATTTCGTTTGATCTACCATGATCCCTGAGTGGTCCTCATCCAGCTTGGTACGCTCAATCATGGGAGTGTCAACGGTGTCACATGAAACAAATCCAAATTTCTTTAAGATCTCATTTGCATATTTAGATTGATTTATAAAAATGCCTCCGGGACTTTGTGAAATTTGTAATCTCAAGAAAAATGACATTTGTCCCATCATTGACATTTGAAATTTGGAACCCATTTCTTTTGAAAAACGATCACATTCATTGGGGTCAGTCGAGGCAAAGATAATATCATCAACATAAATCTGAACGTGAATTAAATGTTTGCCTGACTTTCTGGTGAACAATGTCGGATCAACTGCTCCCTTGCTGAATCCAGTAGATAGAAGAAACTTTGTCAGTGTATCATACCATGCTCTAGGAGCTTGCTTCAAATCGTAAAGGGCCTTTTTCAAGCGATAGACATGAGTAGGATGCTCTGGATTCACAAAACCCTCTGGCTGGCTGACGTAAACCACCTCTTTCAAATCACCATTAAGAAAGGCAGTTTTCACATCCATCTGATATACGATCATGTTCTTACTAGCCGCATTAGCCAAGAAGATTCTGATAGCTTCGATACGAGCAACAGGAGCAAAAGATTCCTCAAAGTCAATACCTTCTTCTTGACGATATCCTTTAGCCACTAACCTAGCCTTATTTTTCAACACATCACCATGCTCATCAAGCTTCACTTTGAAGATCCACTTTAGAGAAATGATCATAGCACAGTCTGGAGCAGGCACTAATTCCCATACATCTAATCGATCAAACTCATGAATTTCTTCTTGCATGGCATTGAACCAGATGTCTTTATTCATCGCAGTTTTAACATCTTTATGTTCGATCTTAGAGAGTACGGAGTTGAAGAAGCACCATAAGGCATCAGTAGCGAGTTGTTTACGAGTGGATACAGGACGAGAAGGGTTTCCAATGATGTTGTTACATGGGTGATCATGTGTCCATTTTATAAGGTGTTCATGTGGTTGTTGTTGTGGAACTGAAGTAGCAGAGTCGATGTCTCCTGATGAAGTTGGTTCTGATGATGATTCAGGAGCAAATATGTTTTCAAATGGAGCATCTTCAGGAGTAGCAAAGGGATTAACTTCATCATTGAAGCCAGAAACAATTCCATGATGTACATTTGATGATTGATGATTTGTTGATGAGATAAAGTGATTAGCAGCAGGTGCTTCTTGACTTAATGATATTGAGACTGAAGGGTTGACTTCATTCACAGGGATAGGAGCAGCCTTTGTTGATGGGATTGACATTTCATCAGCATTTGGTTCATAGTGTTCATCAAACATTGGATCAAACAATTTCTTTAAATCATCTTCTGATGGAGGTACATAAGGAGTTGCTAGAGAGGGATTAGAAATAAGAGTAGAACTGATGGGACTTGTAACATATTGGATTTCACATACACATCAAACCATAACCAAAGTAGGCGTACACAAGATGAGTTTTAGAGAGAGAAAGTTAGAGGTTTGGGAACTTTAGTGAGAGAAAGAAAAATCTTATTATGAGCTCCAACTCTCTACCTTGGGAGGTAGAGAGTATTTATAGTCATTACATAAAACGCCACCTACCGGGCTGTGGATCAGGCATACAGTGGGTAAAGACCCGTCCGTCCTCCACGGTGTTACAAAGCTAAATACTACTTAACATTAAATAACTACGACTACGAGCTTTCTAACGATTACATATACTTGAGGTGACCGACACTTTAACTACTGGATTTTCCAAATCCTAACAATCTCCCCCTAAGGGAGGTCACCTCAAACACACATTAAATTACATAGAAAACAAACAGATATTACATTGAGATTGCTCTTGAATTCTTGTTCTGTAGCTCGTAGTCTTTGATTCTTCATTTTTGCATGTATTGGATAATCTGAGTGGAGGTCTTTAACTGATCCACGTGATACTGAGTTTTGAGCCAACTTTGAGATCATCAGTAACATTAAATCTCTGACTCATCCTTTGTGGTGTTGGTGTAATGTGATGTTGTGACTTTTGGACCGACATGCTCACATTCTGGATCATGATTTATTCTTATCAGAGTAGCGGAAGCTTTCGTTGATTCATGATATTGGCAGCAGCGTAGCTGAAGCATGGAGTGAAAATATCAAAGTCATTGATGCACTAATCATGATTTCTTTAGATATGATTGTGTTGTGTAAGCATGCGGCTATGGATTGACCGCTCCATTCTGATTAGCTGCAAATGTCGGGGCGTACCTGCATAAGACAGTTAGCAATAAAGCATACAAAAGTGTCTTTGATCACTTTTGATGAATTGAGGTACACGGCCCACGGTTCCCCGTTGATCAATACAAGTACTGCCTGTGATCAGGTATAATTCCGAAGAATTTCCTTGATAGGGTTTCGCAGCTGCTCTAGCTGTTCTCAAACCAAAACGTCTCAAAGAAGACAACACGGAGTGAGTGAACCAGCGAAATGAGATTCACTGATTGATGAAAAGAAATTTTAAAAACAATCGTGTATTGCTCAATAGAAATTGTTTTTGCAATACAACGAAGGTTTTAATGAAAATCAATTATCAATCATAAACACCTTTTATTTTGAGAAATAAGTACACAGTTGATGTGCTAAAGAAAAGAGTTTGTAAGCACAACGACCGGTTTTTCAAAGGTATCCGTCAATCCATAACCTGAACCAGGATTGATTCAAAAGATTGAATCTCTCCATTGTTTCTGTCCAGTTGTCACATGGTTGATCTATTGGATAGATCTCACATGCCACCTACCAGGAGCTTGTTTTATGTTGGCTCCAGAAGGCTTTCCATCTTCATTGTGAATATGTATGCATATCACTTAGATGTTCTGGCAATACCACAAGGATAATGCGTAGGACTCATAAGATATAATCTCTCTTTCCACATTGTGTGAAACAGAGAGTCTTCATTGAAAGTGTCCTAATGAGATTTATTGATGATCTCGTGGCTCTAGACTCAATTGTGCATATTTGGTTCCTATGCCGGAGACTAGGGAGAGGGTCTCCTTCTTCAATATCAACAATCTCTAAGAGAAAGTCGATAGATTTTGTCGGTTCCCTGTGAGAATGAAACAAGCCCTTTTAAGAGGAACTTGAGTGGTTTGGAAAGTTGAAGTGCAGTACGTCACTGGGTCCATGACGTCTTGTCTTCAATACCGATTTTACCTTGGTAACCACCAGTAGTATATGAATTGAACCCGGTTTCTGCCCTAAGGTTGAATAAATGGAGGGCTATTTCTTTTCACCCTTTTCACATCAAATTCTTTTTCATTCTTCAACCCCTTCAGTGCTTACCGAGACTTCATGACTAGAACCTTGTTGGGTTTATTCCAGTACTAGCTCTGTCTCAGTCTGCACTCTTCCCAAATCTCACCTTTCTCCTTTTTTCATCATACATAAGGACTTCTACACTATCTAGTAGATTGTCCCTGGGTAGATCCCTCTGGTTCTGGCGGATCATGGGACCTCAACCTAACCTTATCATCCTTATATCATCATACATAAAGTAAAGTTGGTCGGTCTTTTTGGTATTGTTCATCTGTCATTGGAACCAATTGAAAACCATTTGAAAATCAATCAAGATACTTGTGATATAGAATCAAAGCATTTTGTATCTTAATTGTTTTGATATTTTAGAAATGCTCCCCCTCAATATATGCATAAAAATTTAGAATTTGTTTAGCACATGGAGGCAAGAGATCTTTGAAATCGTTAGATTAAGAATGAAAGGTCCAATCTTTTGATTAACATTTTCTAAAATGATCATCATCACTTCCCAATCAATTTGAGTAGATAAAACATTTTGAGAAAGGATGAGGTTTTCACAAGTTTGCTCCCCTTCAATATGTGCCTCGAATTTTGAAAGAGTTTTGCACATATTAGAGGGAACCTGCACTTAGAGACAATTCAGTCACGTCTCAATAATTTGAGGTTTAAAATAGATGCTCCCCCTCAACATGTGCATGGAAAATTTGAAATCGTTTGTCACATGCGGGGAGGAAAACTTGTACATCCTTATAAAACCATTTACCGACTTATCAGTTTAAATCCAATTTAAATCACAAATTCTTCCCCGATCACAATTATCAAATGATTTGAGATTTGTGATCTCTGTAGATTTAAACTGATTTTGAAAGCTTTTAAGGAGAATTGTGACTTGATTATGAAAGCGTTTTAACTGATAAGGATTGGATTTTGAGACTTTAAACTCCATTGATTAATTGAAAAAAAATACTTTTTGATTTAATTGAAAAATCATTCTCCCCCTCAATCAATGACGAAAGTCGTTGATTGATGAATTGAGATTTTAACACTTGATAAGTTCTTTTGATTTTCAAAAATAGAGTCCGAAGTGTTTTCAAAACAATTGAGTTTTCATAAGATTACAAATATTTTTCAGAAGAATCTTTAGAAGAAAAAATATTTGAAATTAAACATTTGTCTTGTTGATGACAAACATTTGTTTTTAGAATCAGAGCATTAAGTTTGAAACATGAGATAAAGCATGGCTCTGTTCTTTCTTTGAGAAGCGGGTTACTGTATATATATATATATATATATATATATATATATATATATATATATATATATATATATATATATATATATATATATATATATATTTTAAACATTCGAACAACATCTAAAGTCCCGTGTCATTCTTTGAATGACAACACAAAGACCGTAGATATAATCGAATCGAGGTAAAAACATGACAAAAAGGACAATATTTTTTGAGATATTTCAAGTTTTTCAAATTTTTATGAATTTTTTTGAGAGATTTATATATATATATATATATTTAATAAATTTATACAAATTATAGATGAAGAAAAGACCTTTACTCCTCGTCTTCCTCCTGAAGACGTTTGAGTGTATCTGGTTGAAGGCTTTTCAAGCCAAGTCGAGGAAGAATAAACTCAAAACGTTCTCTCGGAAGAGCTTTGGTGAAGATGTCTGCTAACTGGTATTCTGACTTCACAAAATAGAGTTCCACCACACCGTTTTCCACTTGCTCCCTGATGAAATGATGTCGGATGTCAATGTGCTTTGCTCTTGAGTGTTGTACGTTGTTGCATGAGAGAGCAATAGCACTTTTATTATCACAGTACAGAGGGATTTCAAAGCCATAGTCAGATAATTGGGATCTCATCCAAAGGATTTGAGCACAACAAGATGACATGGCTTTGTATTCAGCCTCTGTAGAGGAAATAGAAGTACTCATTTACTTCTTTGAAGACCAGCTCACAAGCTTATCACCCAAAAACTGAGCACCTCCTGATGTACTTCGACGTGTATCTTGACATCCTGCATGATCAGCATCTACATAGGCTGTTAGTGACATACCGGTGTCCTTCGGGTACCATAGTCCCATATTGATGGTTCCTTGGAGATACCGAAAGACCCGTTTAACCGCTTCAAGGTGCTTTTTAGTAACCTTAGCCTGATATCTAGCACACATGCACACAGCGAACAAGATGTCTGGTTTGCTAGCTGTGAGGTACATCAGGGATCCAATCATACTTCGATATTTCGTTTGATCTACCATGATCCCTGAGTTGTCCTCATCCAGCTTAGTACGTTCAATCATGGGAGTGTCAACGGTGTCACATGATATAAATCCAAATTTCTTTAAAATCTCATTTGCATAGTTAGATTGATTTATGAAAATGCCTCCGGGACTTTGTGAAATTTGTAATCCCAAGAAAAATGACATTTGTCCCATCATTGACATTTGAAATTTGGAACCCATTTCATTTGAAAAACGATCACATTCATTGGGGTCAGTCGAGGCAAAGATAATATCATCAACATAAATTTGAACGTGAATTATATGTTTGCCTGACTTCCGGGTGAACAATGTCGGATCAACTGCTCCTTTGTTTAATCCAGTGGATAGAAGAAACTTTGACAGCGTATCATACCATGCTCTAGGAGCATGCTTTAAACCGTAAAGGGCCTTTTTCAAGCGATAGACATGAGTAGGATGCTCTGGATTCACAAAACCCTCTGGCTGGCTGACGTAAACCACCTCTTTTAAATCTCCATTCAGAAATGCGGTTTTAACATCCAGATACACAACCATATTCTTGCTAGCAGCATTAGCCAAGAAGATTCTGATTGCTTCAATACGAGCAACTGGAGCAAATGATTCTTCAAAGTCAATACCCTCCTCTTGACGGTATCCTTTTGCGACCAATCGAGCCTTGTTCTTTAAGACATCACCATGCTCATCAAGTTTCACTTTGAAGATCCATTTTAGAGCAATGATCATAGCACAATCTGGAGCAGGTACTAATTCCCATACATCAAGTCGATCAAACTCATGAATTTCTTCTTGCATGGCATTGAACCAGCAGTCTTCATTCATGGCGGTTTTAATGTCTTTTGGTTCGACCTTAGATAGTACGGAGTTGAAGAAGCACCATAAGGCATCGGTTGCAAGTTGTTTTCGTGTAGATACAGGACGAGAGGGGTTTCCAATGATGTTATCTAATGGGTGATCATGTGTCCATTTTCTAAGGTGTTCATGTGGTTGTTGTTGTGGAACTGAAGTAGCAGAGTCGATATCTCCTGATGAAGATGGTTCAGACAATGATTTAGGAGCAAATATATTTTCAAATGGAGCATCTTCGGGAGTTGCAAAGGGATTAACTTCATCATTGATGCCAGAAACAATTCCATGATGTACATTTGATGATTGATGATTTGTTGATGAGACAGAGTGATCAGCAGTAGGCGCTTCTTGACTTAATGAAATTGAGACTGAAGGGTTGACTTCATTCAAAGGGATAGGAGCAGCCTCTGTTGGTGGAATTGACATTTCATCAGCACTTGGTTCATAGTGTTCATCAAACATTGGATCAAACAATTTCTTTAAATCATCTTCAGATGGAGGTACATATGGAGTTGCTGGGGATGAGTTTGGTACAAGTGATGAACCAATGGGACTGTTTTGAAGTGCGGGTCCAGAACTGGATTGTCCAGGAGCCATTTGACCGGTCAGCTCATCGAATGTAACGTGAATTGTTTCCATGATATTTCGGGTTCTCTTGTTGTAGATTCGGTAACCCTTCTTGTTTGGTGCATAACCAACAAAAAATCCAATATCTGCCTTTGCTCTTAATTTAACTAAGTCTTGACCGTGATTCGTTGGATAGCACAAAGCACCAAACACACGAAGGTAGGAGAGATCAGGTTTTCATTTATGAACAAGTTCATATGGAGTTTTTCCATGAGAGGTGTGAATAAGGGAACGATTTTGGGTGTAGCAAGCCGTGGCAATGGCTTCAGCCCATAGAAACATTGGAACCTTCGAATAAATAAGCATTGTTCTTGCTGCTTCCACAAGAGTTCGATTTCATCTTTCAACTACACCGTTCTGTTGAGGAGTTCGTGGAACACTTCTTTGATGACTGATTCCAACACTTTCATAAAACTGAATTAAGTCTTTGTTGACAAACTCTGTGCCATTGTCTGTTCGAGCAATTCTGACTGTATTGTTGAGTCGAACCTGAAGTTGTTTGATAAGTTTGATAATGACATCTGGAGTTTCATCCTTTGTTCTCAAAAACTTTACCCAAGTAAATCGAGAGTAGTCATCAACAACTACTAGAATGTATTTCTTCCCATTTATCGTTTGCACTCTCATTGGTCCGCACAGATCCATATGAAGGGTATGAAGAACTTCCATTACTGAATTTGTGGGTTTTGGTTTGTGGGCATATTTCGTGCTTTTACCCAATTGGCAAGCTGAACAAAGATGATCCTTTTCATATTTTAATCTGGGTAAGCCTCTGACAAGATCCTTTCTAGAAAGGTTATTAATGGTGCCGAAGTTCAAGTGATTGAGACGACGATGCCATAACCATGAATTTGTTTTAGAAGCCTTTGACAGCAAGCAGATTGGAGAAGACTTCATCATGTCTTCGATAGAGATGGTGTATAGGTTAGAACCACGAGTACCTCTTAATAATTCCACACCATCAAGTTCTCTAACGAAGCAAGTATGTTTTCTGAAGGCCACCTCTAGATCGGAATCACAGAATTAACCAACAGAGAACAAATTATGACCAAGACCTTCCACATAATATACCCTGGAGATTACACTTTTGCCTACTACATAGTCACCATAACCCATAATTGCTCCAAAATGGTCGTTCCCGAATCTAACAGTACCGATAAATTTACTCACGAAGTTCATGAGCTGCGACCGGTCTCCAGTCATATGCTTGGAACAGCCTGAGTCCAGGTACCACAGAACGATTTGAACGATCTGCAGTTGAACACAAACAAGAATGGATAACTGGATAATTGGGATCCCCATGCAAGAATGGGTTCCATTTGGTTAGTAACAGTGATTGGAACACCCACATCAGAAATAGAAGCAATGGAATCATCAGAAATAGATGCAGTGCTAGTATCCGTATTTGACCTATTCAAAGTATGTTCACTTCTTAAGGGAATAGTTCTACCAGTAGGCATCCATTTTCTAGTGGGCATTGTCTGATTAACCTTATGGTCAAAAGGTATCCATTGATAACCTATCTTACTAAATGTTCTTCCTGTGGGTTTCCACTGTTTTCTAACTTTCTTTCGCTTTTGCCTTTTAGCCTTCTTAGCTTGATTTTTAACATTAACATTTTTAACTGGGCATTTGACAGCATTAGACAAATCATTCATACCACATTCAAGATTAGTAACAGAAACCACGCAATCATCATTACATGTTTTGCCAAAAGTAGTAGAATTCGCATTAATTACAGTATGCTTAGAGCTAACACTAGAATCAACACGATTTGTTTTATTCAAATTCTCCCTACGGTGATCTTCTACTTTCTTCCAATGCACATTCTTAGCTTGCGAGGTCCTATCATTCCTTGTATTGCCTTGAGACTTTGACCTGCTCGCTTTAATGTCACTGATTACTCCTGTAGAGGTAACGGGAACATTAGTTGGTTTTGCTACTTTTTGCCTTTCCTGTTTTGATGTGCTGGGATGTGAATTATTTGAAGGCACACTGAGATTCACTTTCTTAGCACTGGAGGTGCTGGGATCTGAACTATTTGAAGGCCTACTAAAGTTCACATTCATAACATTGGGCATTGAATGACTTGCATACTTGGCATTAGGCATAGAACAAGGTATCAAGGGATTGACTTGCTCACCTAGAGATTTAGGGCATATTGTAATTAAGCATTCTAGAAGTTCTTGAGATCGTTTGGCATATAAGCATGCATGGCCAATTGCATTATCAAGTGGTTTCTCTATCTTATCCTCTTCTATAATCTCACGAAGACATTCTAGACTATCTTTAAGGTATGAGAAATATGTTTGAATGGCAAGTTTGTTATTCCTAAGATGAGGAGGAACATATTTCACAGACAAAGCATATTTATTACAGACATGCACCTTTAAAGTACCATTCTCCCCATTGGTCATTGGCATTTTCCCTTTTACCTGACTCTTCAGATTCTCAATTTCCTTTTGCAACGAAGTTATTTTTTCGTTATTTTTGTTACGAGTGACTTTTATTGACTCAAATAACTCATTGAAATGACATTTAACCTTTTCATTTTCTTCTAGAAAACTTTCATTTTCCTTTTGTAAGGCATTAACTAAGTTTTGAAGATGAAAAGTTTGAGAATGCTGAGAATCTAAAGGAGGAGGCATTTAGGATCCAATCACATTGTTCATTTCACCCTTTAATTGAGAGATTTGGGCTTTCAACTTTCTGATCGTGTTACAATGAGCTCGAATCTGATCGTCACGTTTGTTTATCTGAAAAACTGCATCAAACTCTGGAACATTTGAGGATGTCTTGATATTTGAGGTTTTGACATTTTCTTTAAGATGTTGATAGTTTAGTTGTACATCAAAATGTTCAACTTCTAGTTTAGAAAGATTCTTTACCAAATTATCGTGATCATCCTGATCAATTTTCTCATTAAGTTTCGAATTAATCTTTTCAAGCTCAATGACACGATCATGGGAGACTTTCAGAGCAACAGATAATTCATGAAATTGAGAAGCATTAATGGAACAATTCGTAGCAGTGTAAAACGCATCTTGAGCAATACATTCAGAAATAAGAGACTCATTCAGTGTATGCAAGTTTTTCCTCTCAATCTCATTATATTTTAATGCTCTTTCATAGTCACTAACCTCAACTATCATTGCATCAAATTCCTTTTCCATTCCTTTAATATCTGAATCTATCCTCTTTTTAAGACTCTCAAATTGATCTTTTAGTTGTTTAAAGAAAGGCATGTCCTCAGTTAGATAGCATTCTTTTGTTTGTTCAAAACCCCTTTCCCCTTCAGTTATCCCAGTGGGTGTGATCCTTTTCTTACAAGTTTTCTCAAAATCGACAAATAGTTGAAGAATAACATATTGACTGATTAAGGTCTTGCTCTTAGTGGCAATAGTTCTAGGAACTAAATGCATTGGTGTATTTGGAGGATACACAGTCGCTGCAGGCATTTTCCTAAGAGGAGGGTTTGTTTCAACAAGATTTTCAGCTTTTTGCATATCTAAGTCCCTTTTCCAGAAAACTTGTTCAGGTGTTAACAACGTTTGAGGCTTAAATTTGTTTAAGGAGATCCAGTTTTCCTTCTTGTAATCATGGGGTTTGATCGTGATGTTATTCTTTTTACATTCAGGATCTTCTAGCTTCTTATTCATTTTCTCCCTAGATGCATCATCTAATTTTCTATCTTCCTCAGTGCACACTACGCAACTAGGTTTTTGTCTAGGTTTAAGAATCTCATTGCCATCATAGATTACATTTTGAGCTGCTTTTGCTATCTTCCCGTACTCAGGGTCGGGTTTATCTATAATGGGAACACTATGCTTATCGCTTAAAACTCTATGCTTAGTGACCATGTGAGCAGTTTGAATGGTATTCCCTTGTACGTACAACTTATTTTCAAGCTTGTTCTTCAAAGTTTTTAGATTAGAAAAATCATTCAAAAGTTTTGATTCCTTAGCATGAAATTCCTGCTTAAGCACTTTAACATTTTCTTGAAGTTCTTGTTTTTGCTTAGCAGTTTTTGAAAGCTTTTCTTGTAAGGAGTTTAAATCTTGTTTTAACACTTCTTCTCTAAAATTACTTTTTCTAATAATTGTACGCATCTGGTTATCCAACTCCTGCTCACGAGTAGTTAACTCAAACTTAGCACGTTGTTCATAAATGGCAACTCGTTCTTTATAGGCATTAAGTTCAGAGATAACAGAATCATCAGGGGCACATGTAGTGTATTCATCAAATACATAGTCATCATTGATTGCAGAAGATGCATCATTTGGTACGACCTCACTTTCACTTTGTTTCACATATTGATCATATGGGACAACATTGATATTACCCATATTTTCAATATTTGACTCAATAGTTTCAGTTGATTGTACTTTGTCATGCATCAGTTGCACATCAGCATCATCGTATAGTTTTAGTACCTCAGAAATGATTTTGTCTTTGGATGGACCAGCTTGTGGTGATGAAGAGACTTTAGGAGAGACCATTGGAGAAATGCTAGCCATGAAAATGGTTTGTGCAGTAGGTTCATCATCAACATCAGAGTCGTATGCATCACAATCAGCTACTTGAAAGGCATTCTGATGATTATGGCCTATCTCCTGAATTGGTTGCTCATCCACATCTGCATCATATGTCTTAGCATTTCCCTCAGCCAAAAACAACAACTCCTCTTCATCCAAAGCTGCACCATTATCCTGAGCTTGCACAAGCAACATCTTATCCCTAAAGTACTCTGCATTCTGAGGGCGTTTTGGCGATGTGCAGTTCCTTGAAATGTGTCCCTCAACACCACAGTTGTAACACTTGATCGGCTTTACTTGTCCTTGATTTCCATTCCTTCCCCTATTCTGATTTGCCACATATCCTCTACCAGCTCCACCTCTTCCTTGTTCGTACTGCCTTTCTTGAACTGGCTGCACCATAACCTTCCCATCTCTGACCAAAGCATGATTGTGTAGATTGGATGCAGTCCTGATTTCATTATTAGTGTGAAGTCTATTAGTGTGAGGAGTGAAGGTTAAGTTTTGTTTAACCATAAAAGCTAGTTTATTGATAAAGTGTTCCATGACTGCATTGGCATCAGGTTGTTTGAAACTTGAATCTAGAATGACTTGAGATACTTTGGTAGTAGTTCCATCATTGGTGTAGAAGGCTGTTGAGTCATTTGATGAACTAGTTTCTCCCTGGTTGGTTTTGAACTGATCAAGAATCCTTTTTTCAAACATAGCATGTCTCTCATTCTGAAGGAGGAATGCATAGAGTTGCTCATAGTTTGTATTCTTTAATCCTTTGGTTAGCTTCACAGAGGTGACAAACTTATGCCATTCAGGATTCATGTTGTTCACAAACTTTGAGTTCAGCTGAATGTTTGGCATAGTCATTCTGATGTTCCTCATGTCATTAAAAAGCTTGTGGAATCTCACGTAATACTCATAGACACTCTCATCTGGTTTCATCTTGAAGTGCTCAAATTCATCATAGAGTTGTGATTCTCTGTCTTCCATAGTTAATTCAGAACCAGAAAGAAGCATCTTGACATTATCCCACACTGCCTTAGCTTCGGTGTTGTGATTGATAAGCTTGTAGATATCTTTTGGAAGACCTTGAAGTACGATGTTAGAAGCCCTGATATCAGCATCGAATCTCTTTTTCTCCTTATCATTGAGCTCATCATATGTCTTTGGTCTGTCTATTCCATAGATCATTGTTCCATCTGCAGCTGTATCAATTAAGTCTCTTGTAGTCTCAATCTGATAAGGTCCTTCATCAATCGATTTGAGAATGTTGACCCCATTTTCCTTTCCAAGACAGTACAATCTGATTCTTTGAGCCCAAGAGTCGTAGTCAGTTCTGTCAAGCATGGGTGGACAGGTATCTGAACCAGCTGCTTGAACATCCTCGACAGCAGTGGAGATGATTGTAGGTACGTTGGTAGACATGTTAAAAGATTACACCAGATTTTATAACTCTATGATTAAACCGGGAAATAGATTCTTTCACGGGATTTTACTAAATCAAGAGAAAACCGTATTACAAACAAAAGTTAACCAAGTCGCTAAGATTACTTGAGTCAAGTCGCTAAAAACCAAGTTGCTAAGACAAGTCGCTAAGTTCCAAATCGCTATGAATTTTGACAGCAAGTCGCTATGCACCAAGTCGCTAAGAGATCAAGTCGCTAAATAGCAACTCGCTACTGGTCCAAATCGCTAACACCAAGTCGCTAAGAAACTTAAGAACAAGTCGCTATCAAAATTGAAAGCAAGTCGCTACCTTACCAAATCGATACCCGTAGTGGAGAATCCACTAACAGTACTTTTTGTCGGCTTGTCTCTAAAGGCATGTCGCTAAGCACCAAGTCGCTACCACAATACACTACAAATCGCTACAGACTTACAAAGCAAGTCGCTACCAAGAAAAGAACACCGTGACTCAAGTCGCTAGCATGAAAAAATTCAAAAACACCACTTTTCAATCCAAAAACAACCCAACCACGATGATTCAAGCCTTCCAAATCAAAACCTAAACACTTATGATGATCCTAAACACAAAAGTACAATCAAAATCCAAACTTTAACACAAGAGATCAACGAAATGATGCAAAAACCACTAAACTTTCTCAAACTCAAAAACCACCTAAAAACCACTAGAAATCCAAAGATATGTAAGAGATGATCTAACCATGGCTCTTGATACCAATTGTAACATATTGGATTTCACATACACATCAAACCATAACCAAAGTAGGCGTACACAAGATGAGTTTTAGAGAGAGAAAGTTAGAGGTTTGGGAACTTTAGTGAGAGAAAGAAAAATCTTATTATGAGCTCCAACTCTCTACCTTGGGAGGTAGAGAGTATTTATAGTCATTACATAAAATGCCACCTACCGGGCTGTGGATCAGGAATACAGTGGGTAAAGACCCGTCCATCCTCCACGGTGTTACAAAGCTAAATATTACTTAACATTAAATAACTACGACTACGAGCTTTCTAACGATTACATATACTTGAGGTGACCGACACTTTAACTACTGGATTTTCCAAATCCTAACAGGACTACTTGATGAAAATTGAGTTGCGGGTCCAGAACTGGTTTGTCCTGGAGCCATTTAACCGGTCAGCTCATCGAACGTAACGTGAATTGTTTCCATGATATTTCGGGTTCTCTTGTTGTAGATTCTGTAACCCTTCTTGTTTGGTGCATAACCGACAAAAACTCCAATATCTGCCTTTGCTCTTAATTTTCCTAAGTCTTGACCGTCATTCGTTGGATAGCACAAGGCACCAAACACACGAAGGTAGGAGAGATCAGGTTTTCATTTATGAACAAGTTCATATGAAGTTTTTCCATGAGAGGTGTGTATAAGGGAACGATTTTGGGTGTAGCAAGCAGTGGCAATGGCTTCAGCCCATAGAAACATTGGAACCTTTGAATAAATTAGCATTGTTCTTGCGGCTTCCACAAGAGTTCGATTTCGTCTTTCAACTACACCATTCTGTTGAGGAGTTCGTGGAACACTTCTTTGATGACTGATTCCAACACTTTCATAAAACTGAATTAAGTCTTTGTTAACAAACTCTGTGCCATTGTCTGTTCGAACAATTCTGACTGTATTGTTGAGTCGAACCTGAAACTGTTTGATTAGTTTGATGATGACATATGGAGTTTTATCCTTTGTCCTAAAAAACTTTACCCAAGTAAATCGAGAGTAGTCATCAACAACTACTAGAATGTATTTCTTCCCATTTATCGTTTGCACTCTCATTGGTCCGCACAGATCCATATGAAGGGTATGAAGAACTTCCATTACTGAATTTGTGTGTTTTGGTTTGTGGGCATATTTCGTGCTTTTACCCAATTGGAAAGCTGAACAAAGATGATCTTTTTCATATTTTAATCTGGGTAAGCCTCTGACAAGATCCTTTCTGGAAAGGTTATTAATGGTGCCGAAGTTCAAGTGATTGAGACGACGATGCCATAACCATGACTTTGTTTTAGAAGCCTTTGACAGCAAGCAGATTGGAGAAGACTTCATCATGTCTTTGATAGAGATGGTGTATAGGTTAGAACCACGAGTACCTCTTAATAATTCCACACCATCAAGTTCTCTAACAAAGCAAGTATGTTTTCTAAAGGCCACCTCTAGATCGGAATCACAGAATTGACCAACAGAAAACAAATTATGACCAAGACCTTCCACATAATATACCCTGGAGATTACACTTTTGCCGACTACATAATCACCATAACCCATAATTGCTCCAAAATGGTCATTCCAGAATCTAACAGTACCGATAAATTTACTCACGAAGTTCATGAGTTGCGACCAGTCTCCAGTCATATGCTTGGAACAGCCTGAGTCCAGGTACCACAGAACGATTTGAACGATCTGCAGTTGAACACAGACAAGAATGGATAACTGGATAATTGGGATCCCCATGCAAGAATGGGTTCCATTTGGTTAGTAACAGTGATTGGAACTCCCACATCAGAAATAGAAACACCCATATTAGAAATAGAAGCAATGGAATCATCAGAAATAGATGCAGTGCTGGTATCCGTATTTGACCTATTCAAAGTATGTTCACTTCTTAAGGGAATAGTTCTACCAGTAGGCATCCATTTTCTAGTGGGCATTGTCTGATTAACCTTATGGCCAAAAGGTATCCATTGATAACCTATCTTACTAAATGTTCTTCCTGTGGGTTTCCACTATTTTCTAACTTTCTTACGTCTTTGCCTTTTAGCCTTCTTAGCATGATTTTTAGCATTAACAATTTTAACTGGGCAATTGATAGCATTAGACAACCCATTCACAACACATTCATGATTAGTACCAGAAATCAAGCATTCATTACATGTTTTGCAAGTAGTAGCAGAATTCGAATTAATTACAGTACGCTTATAGCTAATACTAGAATCAACACGATTCGTTTTATTCAACTCAAACATAGTGTTCCTAGGGTGATCTTCTACTCTTTTCCAATGCACATTCTTAGCTTGAAAGGTCCTATCATTCCTTGTATTGCCTTGAGACTTTGACCTGCTCGCTTTAATGTCACTGATTACTCTTGTAGTGGGAATGGGAACATTAGTTGGTTTTGCTACTTTTTGCATTTCCTGTTTAGATGTGTTGGGATCTGAACTACTTGAAGGCATACTAGAGTTCACTTTCATAACATTGGGCATTGAATGAGTTGTATACTTGGCACTAGGCATAGAACAAGGTATCAAGGGATTGACTTGCTCACCTAAGGTTTTAGGGCATATTGTAATTAAGCATTCTAGAAGTTCTTGAGATCGTTTGGCATATAAGCATGCATGTCCAATTGCATTATCAAGTGGTTTCTCTAACTTATCCTCTTCTACAATCTCACGGAGACATTCTAGGCTGTCCTTAAGGTATGAGAAACATGTTTGAATAGCAAGTTTGTTATTCCTAAGATGAGGAGGAACATATTTTACAGACAAAGCATATTTATTACAGACATGCACCTTTGAAGCACCATTCTCCCCATTTGTCATTGGCATTTTCCCTTTTACCTGACTCTTCAGATTCTCAATTTCCTTTTGCAATGAAGTTATTTTTTCATTATTTTTGTTACGAGTGACTTTTATTGACTCAAATAACTCATTGAAATGACGTTTAACCTTTTCATTTTCTTCTAGAAAACTCTCATTTTCCTTTTGTAAAGCATTAACCAAGTTTTGAAGATGAAAATTTTGAGAATTCCGAGAATCTAAAGGAGGAGGCATTTAGGAGCCAATCACATTGTTCATTTCACCCTTTAATTGAGAAATTTGGGCTTTCAACTTTCTGATCGTGTTACAGTGAGCTTGAATCTGTTCATCACGTTTGTTTATTTCAAAAACTGCATCAAACTCTGGAATATCTGAGGATATCTTGATGTTTGAGGTTTTAACATTTTCTTTGAGATGTTGATACTTTAGTTGTAAATCAAAATGTTCAACTTCTAGTTTAGAAAAATGTTTTACCAAATTATCGTGATAATCCTGTTCAATTTTCTCACTTAGTTTAGCGTTTTTGATTTCAAGCTCAATGACACGATCATGGGAGACTTTCAAAGCAACAGATAATTCATGAAATTGAGAAGCAGTAATAGAACAATTAGTGGCAGTATAGAACACATCTTGAGAAATACACTCAGAAATCAGATTCTCATTTAAGGTAAGCAAGTTCTTCCTCTCAATTTCATTATATTTTAATGCTCGCTCATAGTCACTAACCTCAACAATCATTGCATCAAATTCCTTTTCCATTCCTTTAATATCTGTATATATCCCCTTTTTAAGACTCTCAAATTGATCTTTTAGTTGTTTAAAGAAAGGCATGACCTCAGTTAAATAACATTCTTTTGTTTGCTCAAAACCCCTTTCCCCTTCAGTTATCCCAGTGGGTGTGATCCTTTTCTTACAAGTTTTCTCAAAGTCAACAAATAATTGAAATATAACATATTGACTGATTAAGGTCTTGCTCTTATTGGCAATAGTTCTAGGAACTAAATGCATTGGTGTATTTGGAGGATACACAGTCGCTGCAGGCATTTTCCTAAGGGGAGGGTTTGTTACAACAAGATTCTCTGCTTTTTGCTTATCTAAATCCTTTTTCCAGAACACTTGTTCGGGAGTTAACAACGTTTGAGGCTTAAACTTGTTCAAGGAAATCAAGTTTTCCTTCTTGTAATCATGGGGTTTGATCGTTATCATCTAATTTTCTATCTTCCTCAGTGCACTCAATGCAACTAGGTGTCTGTCTAGGTTTAAGAATCTCATTGCCATCATATATTACATTTTGAGCAGCTTTTGCTATCTTACCATACTCAGGGTTGGATTCCTTTACAATGGAGATACTATGCTTATCGCTGAGAACTCTATGCTTCCTAAACATGTGAGCAGTCTGAATTGTATTCCCTTGTACGTACAACTTATTTTCGAGCTTGTTTTTCAAGGTTTTTAGATTAGAAAAATCATTCAAAAGTTTTGATTCCTTAGTACTGAATTCTTGCTTAAGCATTTTAACATTTTCTTGAAGTTCTTGTTTTTGCTTAGCAGTTTTAGAAAGCTTTTCTTGTAAGGAGTTTAACTCGTTTTAATACTTCTTCTCTAAACTTACTTTTTCTAATAGTTGTACGCATTTGGTCATCCATTTCCTGCTCACGGGTGGTTAGCTCGAACTTAGCACGTTGTTCATAAATGGCCACTCATTCTTTATAGGCATTAAGTTCAGAGATAACAGAATCATCAGGGGCACATGCAGTGTATTCATAAAAAACATAGTCATCATTGACTGCAGAAGATGCATCACTTGGTACAATCTCACTTTCACTTTGTTTCACATATTGATCATATGGGACAACGTTGATATTACCCATATTTTCAATATCTGACGCAATAGTTTCAGTTGATTGTACTTTGTCATGCATCTTTTGCACATCAGCGTCATCGTATAGTTTTAATACCTCAGAAATGATTTTGTCTTTGGATGGACCAGTTTGTGATGATGAAGAGACTTTAGAAGGGACCATTGGAGAAATGCTAGCCATGAAAATTGTTTGTGCAGTAGGTTCATCATCAACGTCAGAGTCGTATGCATCACAATCAGCGACTTGAAAGGCATTCTGATGATTGTGGCCTATCTCCTGAATTGGCTGCTCATCCACATCTGCATCATATGTCTTGGGATTTCCCTCAGCAAGAAACAACAACTCCTCTTCATCCAAAGCTGCACCATTATCCTGAGCTTGCACAAGCAACATCTTATCCCTAAAGTACTCTGCATTCTGAGGGCGTTTTGGCGATATGCAGTTCCTTGCAATATGTCCCTCACCACCACAGTTGTAACACTTGATCGGCTTTGCTTGTCCTTGATTTCCATTCCTTCCCCTATTCTGATTTGCCACATATCCTCTATCAACTCTACCTCTTCCTTGTTCATACTGCCTTTCTTGAACTGGTTGTACCATAACCTTCCCATCTCTGACAGTGGCTTGATTGTGTGGATTAGATGTTGTTCTGAGGTTGTTGTTGGTGTGTGGGAGAGAGTTCATGTTTTGACTGATCATGAGAGCCAGTTGATTAATGAAGTTTCCCACGTGTGCATCAGCATCAGCTTGTTTGAACATTGGATCGGGAATGAGTTTGTGATTACCGTTGCCCATAGGTATGACTTGTGAAGCTTTGGTTGTGATCCCAACATTGGTGTAAAATGCAGTTGAATCATTTGATGAACTTGTTTCTCCCTGTTTTGATTTGAACTGATTAAGAATCATTTTTTCAAACATGGCATGTCTCTCATTCTGAAGCAGGAAGGCATATAGTTGTTCATAGTTGGTGTTCTTCAATCCTTTGGTTAGCTTCACAGAAGTGACAAACTTGTGCCATTCGGGATTCATGTTGTTCACAAATTTTGAGTTCAACTGAATGTTTGGCATGGTCATTTTGATATTCCTCATATCATTAACAAGCTTGTGGAATCTCACGTAATACTCATAGACACTCTCATCTGGTTTCATCTTGAAGTGCTCAAATTCATCATAGAGTTGTGATTCTCTGTCTTCCATAGTTAATTCAGAACCTGAGAGAAGCATCTTGACATTATCCCACACTGCCTTGGCTTCGGTGTTGTGATTGATAAGCTTGTAGATATCCTTTGGAAGACCTTGAAGTATGATGTTAGAAGCCCTGATATCAGCATCGAATCTCTTTTTCTCCTTATCATTGAGCTCATCATATGTCTTTGGTCTGTCTATTCCATAGATCATTGTTCCATCTGCAGCTGTATCAATTAAGTCTCTTGTAGTCTCAATCTGATAAGGTCCTTCATCAATCGATTTGAGAATGTTGACCCCATTTTCCTTTCCAAGACAGTACAATCTGATTCTTTGAGCCCAAGAGTCGTAGTCTGTTCTGTCAAGCATGGGTGGACGAGTATCTGAACCAGCTGCTTGAACATCCTCGGCAACAGTGGAGATGATTGTAGGTACGTTGGTAGACATGTTTAAAGATTACACGGGATTTTATAACTCAATGATTAAACCGGGAAATAGATTCTTTCACGGGATTTTACTAAATCAAGAGAAAACTGTATTACAAACAAAAGTCAACCAAGTTGCTAAGAATCCTTGAACTAAGTCGCTAAGAACCAAGTTGCTAAGTATTAAGAAGACAAGTCGCTAAGATCCAAATCGCTACAAATTTTGACTGCAAATCGCTAAGCACCAAGTCGCTAAGAAATCAAGTCGCTAAATAGCAACTCGCTAGTGTCCAAATCGCTAAGACCAAGTCGCTAAGAAACTTAAAGAACAAGTCGCTATCAAAATTGAAAGCAAGTCGCTACCTTACCAAGTCGCTACCCGTAGTGGAGAATCCACTAAGTGTACTGTTTGTCGGCTTGTCTCAAAAGGCAAGTCGCTATGACCAAGTCTCTACCAAAACTCACTACAACTCGCTACCTTTTACTGAAGCAAGTCGCTACTAAGAAATTCACTCCGAGAGCCAAGTCGCTACCAAGAAAAACTTTAAAAACACACTTTTCAATCCAAAACAAGCTCAACCACAGTGATTTAAGCTTACCAAATCAAAACCCAAGCACATACAATGATCCTAAACACAAAAGTACACCCAAAATTCAAACTTTAACACTAGAAATGAACCAAATGATGCAAAAACCACTAAACTTTTTCAAACTCAAAAACCATCTAAAAACCACTAGAAATCCAAGGATATGTAAGAGATGATCTAACCATGGCTCTTGATACCATTTGTAACATATTGTATTTCACAAACACATCATATCACTAACACAAGAGGCGTACAAGATGAGTTTTAGAGAGAGAAAGTTAGAGGTTTAGGGAACTTTAGTGAGAGAAAGAAAAATCTTATTATGAGCTCCAACTCTCTACCTTGGAAGGTAGAGAGTATTTATAGTCTTACAATAAAACGCCACCTGACGGGCTGTGGATCAGGCATATAGTGGGTAAAGACCCGTCCGTCCTCCACGGTGTTACTTAACTAAATACTACTTAACATTAAATAACTACGACTACGAGCTTTCTAACGGATACATATACTTGAGGTGACCGACACTTTAATACCTGGATTTTCTAAATCCTAACAGATTTCGAAAAATATCAAGAACGGCAATCTATGCAAAGACCACCACTTTTTGAAGCCGATTGTTTTATCTATTGGAAAACAAGATTCGAAACATATGTGAAATCAAAAGATCTTGATCTTTGGCATGTTATTACTGAAGGTGACTTTGAACCTATTGAAAAGAACCCACAAACTAATAAGGATGAAAGAGTTCCTTATAGTAAACAAAGTGATAACCTTAAAAAAAAACTAGCTAAAAATGATGAAGCTAAAATGGTAATTTACAATGATTTGCCTAAAAAGGAATTTGAAAGATTTTTTTATGTGTAGTACGGCAAAAGAAATTGGGAAAACTTTGTGTTATGACCAAAGATATATCAACCTTATCAAATACCCACGTTACCACAAGAATATCACGTTAAACACAAACACAACGATAAGACTTATGCGTAAATAAATAAGAAAGATGAAGGTTAGAACTTGGTGACTTGATGTAATATTCGTATGTATGTTTAGAGAGGTAGAGAGAAGAAAGATGAAAACAATAATATGTTATATTGCTTCAAAGGAAAACACACACACACACACTCAAGCACACCCCTCAAATGACATACTTGAGGGGTATATATAGGTAAGAGAGATGATGCCCTAAGGCTTGGCCATGGGCCTCGAGTGGGCTTGGACATGGATTGGGTTACTTGGACTTATACAAGGCTAGCTTATCTGAACTAATGCCCAATTAGCTTAGCCCAATCCACGAGCCCTTTGACTATTCTATCACAATATCTAACACACATTACAAAGTTCCTAATCGTGAATGACCATCACTTCTAATAAAAATAATCAAGGCTAACAATCTCCCCCTAAGGGGTGGTCATTCAAAAGATGCTCCACTTGAATAGGTCTTTAATCTTTTTGAGTTGAACTTTGTGAGTAGATATAGAATAGTCTTAATTCTTTGTTCCTTCATGCTTTGTGATCAGTTAATGTGGTTGTCTGCCATTGTCAACTTAGTTGGTTAGGTGTCTCCACGCCTTTCTCCACCATGCTCACACTTCTATTTGACGTTGAAATACCAATGATGAAGTTCTTGAGTCTTTACACTTTGTAGATTCTTGGACATTGACGAAGAATCATCTTTAACTTTGAGTAGCCTTTGATTTTGATGAGAACGTTCATATGTTATTGGTATGAGCATGTGGCGAGTCTGCACGATCCATCCGCTCCGGAGCTTTCATAAGAAGAAAACATAAAAACAGGTTAGTAATAAGCGGATTCCGGCACTTACAAGTTTGAATTTTGAGGGTGTTAACAGCATAGTGTGAAAACACATCTCTAATTCTCACAAAGGCCGTTCCTGAACTGGAGTCCCACAAGTGAGATAACACGATATACCGAAGTACATCTACAGTTCAGATGAGTCGCTGAGGTACACCGAAGCATCACCCCACGACTGTAGACCGTTTGAGACACACTAAGCGTAATCCACGGAGAATTACCGAAGTGACCTGCTGTCAGGGCTGCTTGATGTTGACCCTGGCAGGAATTTCCATTCAATCACTGAAGATCACAGATGTGAAACTTCTCATAAATGTTCTGGCAGATTGCTAAGATCTGCGTAGGACTCTAGAATATATCACTTGTGTCCTTATTGATGAACAACAAGCGATGTCATGTCAAGTGTTCCTATGAGATCTTTTAATGAATCTCGTGGCTCTAGACTCCATTAGTGCATTTTGGTTTTCCTGAGCGGAGACTAGGGAGAGGGTCTCCTTCTTCAATATCAACAATCTCTAAGAGAAAGTCGATAGATTATGTAGGGTTCCCAGTGAGAATGAAACAAATCCTTTTAAGAGGAATTGAGTGGCTAGAAGGTTTAGTGCAGTGCGTCACTGGGTCCATGACGTCTTTGTCTTCAATACCAGTGTCATCTAGTGACAACCAGTAGCAGATGAATTGAACCCGGTTTCTGCCCTAAGGTTGAATATGGAGGGCTATTTCTTTTCACCCTTTTTCATTACACTTCTTTTTAATTCTTCAACCCCTTCTTTCTCATTTCTCACATTATTACTTTTTTTCAATCATACCTAAGGACTTCTAGTTCTAAACTATTGGTGATGTCCTTGGGTAGATCCCTCCGGCTCTGGCGGATCATAGGACGGATTTCCTATCCTTAGTCACCTTATAACTCCATGACTGTCCTATTGTTGCCATAAAACCATTTTTCTTGAAAATCTCTCAGAGTGTTTATGATTATCAAAACATTTTGTTAACACCTTGAGAGTTTTGTTTTTCAGAAACACTCCCCCTTCACATGTGCTTATATTGTTTTAACTGAAATCTGCACAGAGAGGGTAGAGTTCACACTTTTTGAATTGATCGACTTTAAATGAACAAGACCGATTCGAGACACGTTTACATCACTAGAGAACTAGCTTGAAATTATTACCCGTCCTGGTCAAGTCATAGAAAGTTTCTCGAGATGGTACATGATTCCTCGTCAATTCATTGGTTTCAACTGAGTCGAGCTCATTTGAGATTCAAGCAACGATCATTAAACTTTTTGATCACATTTTAATCACGTTTCTCCCCCTCAAAAATAGCATATCCATGATGTTTTTGAAACAAAATGATTAAAAGATATGTTTTTCGGAAAGCATTTGGAGAGAAACTGATTGAGCATGAATTTTGGAACAATTTTGTTTTATACTCCCCCTTAAAGAAAGCACATTTTTCATACAGAAAATTTAGAATCAATTAAGGGTTTAGAGGGAGTTATCTTGGTACCAAATGTGAGAGATTTTGAAAAATCTTTTTGAAAACTTTCGAATCAATGGTACGCAAGATGAAGATTTAAAAAATCTTTTGAAGATAATGAAGAAGAATTATCTTCATTTGTTTTAGGATAAGTGCTCGATATTTATGAAAATCGATTTTGCGTAGCACTTTCCTTTGTTTAAAGATCGGGTTGCAATCGGAAATACTTACAAGCCATTTTGTTTTTAGGAATAGTGCTTGAAAAATATTTAAAACCTTGATTGGTTTAGCACTTTCCTTTCTTTGAAGTGCGGGTCCTGAACTGATGTGTCCAGAAGCCATTAATTTGAAGTCCGGGTTTCGTACTGAGGTATACGAAAGCCATTTTATTAAGAAATTTTGAGAAACGACATGTTTTAGAAAACATATAAAAGAACTCTCGCTCAAGCATCTGTACATGCCCGTATCATTGTTGAATGACATTTCTAGATACGTACAGAATATCGATTATACAAGAGACATGTCGTAGAAGAATATTTTTGGATTTTTGATTTTCTAATGTTTTTGTATTTTTGAAAATTTTATATTTTTATATTTTGCTTTTGTTGGTTTTTCAAATTTTGTATTTTGTTTTTCAAAAATATTTACAAAGAAGATTTGAAGAAAGAGAAATTACGTTGGGACAAGTAAAAGTGGAGTTAAGAGTGGAAGTAGAAAAGGATTTCCACATGTGAAATTGGCATAAAGTTCTTCTTTACCACACGGGGTATATGAACCTTCAACACTTTTACAAGTACCTGCATCCACAGAATAATTTTCACAAATAACAGTGTTAGAAGTACATGATTCCTCACGGTGAGGGTGATCACTATCAACGGTTGTAGTGGATCTGACTTCCTTATCCGAATGATTGTCACTATTATCTGTGTTGGAGCAAGTATCAAAAATCTTTCCTGTGGGAATCCATCTAAGACCTATTTGGTTGAAAACTTTTCCCGTAGGTATCCACCTAAGGTAAGATCGAGGAGTTGTTTTCTTATCAGATGCAGCGGAAGACTCATTGTTGGAAAAACTACGTCCTGAAGAGATCCACCTATTAGGTTTCCTGTTCATCTTGTCAACGGGTTTGTTTCTATTTGGTGTCTTAGTGGATTGTGCCTTGGTACGAGAATTATCTTTCTTGAGATATTGTGAGACACATGCCTCATGATTAGCTGAAAAGACACATTTTTTACATGTAGTACATACAAATTCAATATTCTTGTTTAAAACAGCAGCTTTAACTTTGTCACTACAGTCTTTTGGAAAGTGATTCTTGTTCGAAGAAGACTTAGAATTCCTAGTGTTGTTTTCTAAGGGCATAGCATTTTCGTTTGCACAACTACTCTTAGATGCAAGCCAATCCCTAGTCTTTTGTAGAGTGTTCCTAGGTAATGGTTTACTGCTACTAGCAGTGCCTTGAAATATTGTAGAATTCATCACCCTAGATGTTGCACCTAGAATTCCGTCTTTTCGAGTCTGTGCCTTTTTCCTGGCTTCTTCTAGATAGTGATTGTTTACCATGTTGTTAGAACCAACAGATTCTTTAACTGGATTTGCGGTCACATTCCGTGTACTATTCCTAGAAGTGCCATGTGTAATCACTTTTTCTTTATCAAAAACTGGTTTTTCAAAACCTTGGATAATTCGTTTTTTGATAGGCAAAGTCTGTGGAGTGACTGTTTTTGACAAATCAATTTTCTCATTGACTTTTGGAGGAGGCATAGAAATAGACATTTTTGGTTTGAAAACCGGTTTGGGAACATTTGCCTTCTCCTCAGTCAATGGTTTTCCAAACTTAGTATCCACAGCCTTTCCTTTAAGACTTTCCAGCTGAACTCTCAAAAGATCATTTTGCTCTTGCATGTCTTTGTAGGCACGCTCATACGACAGTTTGTCATACTTGCATTCCTCAGATTTTCGATCAAGTTGTTTGAAATAGGACACGTTTTCTTTTTCAAGTTTTTCAAGAGCTTTTTCATATTTTGAAACAATTGCGGAGGTCTCATACTGGAGTCTTTCATGATCTTCAACAGAATATGTTTGTAAAATAATTGACATGATATCGGTGGTCATCACATCTTCGAAGAGAGAATCATTCAAAGTTTCCAAAAATTTGATGTGTTCAACACTGTCATTAGCTTGCTTTACCAGGGATTTATGGTTCTTGACAAAGTCAGCTGTTTCTTTTAAAAGTGCTTGTTCAACATGAATTACCCTTGCACTGATGGCATTCACCTGAGGGGCAATTTCAGTTTCAAAAAACTTTTTTTGTTCAATATCAAAACTAGAAGACCAGATGTTGGTTGTATTATGGGTTTTAGATTTAACACTCCCTTGAAGATACCCAATTCTAGTTTTAACGTCATCTAAAATGCTTCTAGAATCACTTGTGTTAAAAGGATTGTTTGAAGACATTTGTTCGATTTTCGAAAGAGATTTTGAGACAAATACAGGAGTTGAGACTGGTTTTGAAACTGGTTTTGAAACGGGTGTTGACTCATTGTTTGAAACACTTGGTGTGATGGAAAACTTTGACTTTTCTTTTTGATTAACAAAAGTAATTCCATTAATTTTGTTCCATTTGTTATAATCAATAGGTTTAAGATCTGGATTCTTTTGTTTCATTTTTGATCTACTCTCCTCAGATAGTTCCAACGTTTCAAGAGAATCACGAACAATTATGGGTTCATGCAAAGGTTGTCCATTGTTCAACACATTCCGTTCTTTCTGAGCTTTCTTGAGGAACGAAGGAGGTGAGTTACCAAGAGCCATTTTATGTGAAGTGTGAAAAATCGGATTTGCTTGATTAGAAAGCATCTTGTTTGTTTTAGCGGAATGACCCGTTGTAAGAAGCAAATTATCCAATTTTTTGATAGTTTCATTTTTATCCAGAATTTCATCAAGAAGAGAATCTTCTCGTTTTGAAAAATCAGCAATCAACTGTTTCTTTTCTTTTTCAAGATCAGAAAACAGTGTTTTTTGTTTAGAAAGTTGGTTGTTTAGATCAGAAATTTCCTTGTTTAAAGATTTTATTTTCAAATTCAGATTCACATCAAGTGTGTCATACTTGAGTTGCAATTGTTGTTCTCTTAAAACAGAATCTCGATAACCAATTTCTAATTCTGAAATTTTGTTTGTATGAAATTCATAGGCTCTGGCGTTCTCTTTGTAACTCTCAAGCTCAGTGGTCAATTTCTGATTCGCGGCCTTAACCTCGCGATTGACCTTACTAACTTTCTCAATTTCAATACCACAAGTATTAAGTAATGATTCAAAATAAGCACGGGTTTCCTCATCATTAGCACCATTTTGTGCAACTTGACCTCCATTAGGATCCATATATGGAGTTTCAGAGTTAACATTGCTATTAACTTGCTCTCCCACATATGTGTCATAATAAGGTTCGGGAGACACAGAATGTGGCTTCTCATGAGTAAACGAATGTGGTACCTCATTGAGTGAATCTGTGTCGTAGACAGGAGTTGTGTCATAAGTACCACTTGATGTTGTGTCCTGCTGGATGACTGTATGACTGGATGTTGCAAAATCGTTTGCTTTATCTGCCCGTCCTGGATACCAGAATTCGAATTCCTCAGCAGTTAACTCTATTCCCGATTCTTCTTTCTCGGCTATCATCTGCATGTACCTGAGCTTTTTAGCCGATATCCTTGGTTTGACACTGCATTCTGAATATCTTGAAGCATGGCTTTGGGGTTCGGAAGTAACATTCTGAGCAGAAGTCATAAAGCAGTGATTCCCATCTTGATATCCCATATTCTGATTCACAATCTGACCCCCTTGATGTCCAACATACTGCCCTGCATATTGCATCTGATTCCCCATTTGAATGCCTGTAGTAAATCCATTCTGATTCCCAATAACATCAACCATGTGTCCTGCTTGACTCATATGCATAGATGGTTGAGCAAACTGCGTGTTAAACTCTGAAAACCATGTATTGGCGAATCCAACAATAGCATTTGTGAAAGCAGTTTTGAGACGATCTTTGTCAGTTGCCATTGATGAAGGTATGATCTGATAAAGTTGATGTAGGATCGATTCAACGATAAAGGAGTTGTGTTTGAAAAGATATTGCCGTTTGAGGTTTTCTGAAAGTCGTACTCGTAACCTTGGTCGTAAAAATTTTCTCCCAAAATTTGAAATTCACTATAAAAATCAATTCTAAGGTCGTATGAAAAATTTGAGTTATGACAATTTTGACGCCAAATTTGACCCGAAAAATTTGAATTTAGGCCCAAAAATTTGAATTTTTGACCAAAATTTTCACAGTTAAACCAAAATTTGAATCCCGCGTAAAAATTGAACGTTTAGTCTCCTCAATTTTTTTTTTTTATTTTTTTTTATTTTTTTTTTATTTTTTTTATAAACCTTATGCGTAGAAAGAGCTTAGGCGTAGACCGAAGAAGTTACGAGTAGGATATGGTTACGAGTAGGATGTAGTTACGAGTAGGATGTGTTTACGAGTAGGATGGCTTAGGCGTAGGATCTTATGCGTAGGAAGCTTAGGCGTAGGATGCTTAGGCGTAGGAATCCTTAGGCGTAGGAAATTCTTATGCGTAGAACCCAACTTACGCGTAGCAAGAGTGCTTACGCGTAGGAATAGCTTACGCGTAGGAATGACTTACGCGTAGGAATGGCTTACGCATAGAATCCAAAAATCCTTTACACTATCACAGTGTAAGAGATATCCAAAAGTCGAAGTGTTCCACAAACTTATCCAAGTGAGGGAAGCACTGAGTCACCGTTATAGCACGAAGATTCTTCACCAAAAAGTTACGAGTAGAAAACTTATGAGTAGTTGACTTTCTTACGAGTAGAACTAGGGTTTTGACCTACTCGTAAAAAATTTCCAATGATTCAAACAATTTCGCTTGCACAGATATCCTTAAAAACACTCGAATAACCCAAAAATGTTGACCTTTTTCACCCAAAGTGCTTAGAAAAGTTACGAGTAGAAAACTAGGGTTTTGACTTTTTGACTTCTACTCGTAAGAAATTTCCAACGATTCAAATGATTTTGCTTGCACAGATATCCTTAAAAACACTCCAATAACACAAAAATGTTGACCTTTTTCACCCAAAGTGCTTAGAAAAGTTACGAGTAGAAATGACCAATGAACCAAATACGAGTTTAAAAACGTATCTAAACCCGTAAAGCTTGAAACTTTTTGCGAAAAACTAAAACTTTAACACCAAATAAACCTTAAACCACAAGAATCTTGAATTTTTTGGTGAAAAAATGAAAGCTTTAAGCGTTTCAAATATGTAAAACGTGAGCTTATACGTAACCCTTCAAAACAAACACAAACACTCCTAAACCATTGTTAGGCGATTGATACCAATTGTTATAACCAAAGATATACCAACCTTATCAAATACCCACGTTATAAACACAAGAATACCACGTTAAACCCAAACTGTTATGCGTAAATAAAGAAGAGAAAAGATTAAGCAAAGAGATGGTGACTTGATGTATATTCGTATGTATGTTTAGAGAGGTAGAGAGAAGAAAGATGAAAACAATAAAGATGTTATATTGCTTCAAAGGAAAAACACACACACACACACACTCAAGCACACCCCTCAAATGACATACTTGAGGGGTATATATAGGTAAGAGAGATGATGCCCTAAGGCTTGGCCATGGGCCTCGAGTGGGCTTGGACATGGATTGGGTTACTTGGACTTATACAAGGCTAGCTTATCTTAACTAATGCCCAATTAGCTTAGCCCAATCCACGAGCCCTTTGACTATTCTATCACAATATCTAACACACATTACAAAGTTCCTAATCGTGAATGACCATCACTTCTAATAAAAATAATCAAGGCTAACACTTTGTTACTAACTCATCAAGGTAATAGTCAAGTCAAAGAAAACAAGATCGATTTGCTAGTGCAACAATATGAACATTTTTCCATTCTGGAAGACAATAGATAATGCATTTGCTAGATTTAATACTATTATCACTAGTCTTAAAGCTCTTGATGTAGGTTACTATAGCAAGAACTATGTTTGGAAGTTTCTTAGGGCACTACATCCAAAGTGGAGAGCAAAGGTTACCGCCATTGAAGAGTTAAAGAACTTGGCGACTTTATCAATTGATGAACTAATAGGAAACTTGAAAGTTCATGAAATGATAATCAAGAATGACTCCGATATTGTCAAAGGGAAAATGTAAGAAGTCAAGATCTCTTGCCTTGAAAGCCAAGAAAGAGTTAAATGATGAGGAGAGTTCGACTTCCGATAGTGAAGATGAAGAATATGCCTTGGCCGTTAGAGACTTTAAGAAGTTCTTCAAAAGAAAAGGTAGGTTCGTTAGGCAACCTCGTGACGAGAAGAAGTCATCTCAAAAGAGCCGAGATGAAAAGAAAGGCAAGAATGATAGAAAGTGCTTTAGATGCAGCGATCGAAATCATCTCATCGAAGAATGTCCGAAACCACCAAGATCTAAGAATCAAAAGGCATACATTGAAGGTTCTTGGAGTGATAGTGGTGAGGAAGAGGAGGAAAAGGCCAATGACCAAACATGTCTCATGACTCATGCATCTAATGAGATATGCTTGTGAATTGACTTGGAGCCTGACGAATGGGTCAAGGATAGTGGATGCACTAATCATATGACGGGAAATCTAAGTTTTTTCTCCATATACAAAGCATACAATGGAGGTAATTTAACTTTTGGTAGCAAACTTAAGGGCAACATAATTGGCAAGGGTACGATCACTCAAAACACCCTAACTATTACTGATGTTGAGCATGTAGATAATCTAGGATTTAACTTGCTTAGTATAGGTCAAATATGTTATAATAAGTGTAAGGTATTATTTGAAGAGACGGGTAGTGAGATTAGTAAAGATGGTAAGGTTATAAATAGAGGAACTAGGAAAAACGGCTTATATGTGATGAAAATAGGAACTAAGCTGAAAGAAAAAATTTGCCTAACAACCATAGAAGAAAACTCCACATTATGGCATAGGAGATTAGGACACGCAAATATGTGTTTGATTCAGTCTTTAGCATATAAGGATTTAGTTAGGAACTTGCCTAAGCTTAAGTTGATCAACACTTTTGTGACGCTTGCAAAATTGGGAAATAAGCACATTCAAGTCACAAAGCTAAGAATTTAGTCTCGACCTCTAGATGCCTAGAACTCCTTCACATGGATCTCTTTGGTCCTTCTGCCGTACGGAGCTACGGAGAAAATCTCTACACCTTATTAATAGTAGATGACTATTCGAGGTATACTTGGACTAAATTTCTAAAGAACAAAACGGAAGCTTTTGAGCAATTCGAAATCTTTAGTAAGAAAGTCCAAAATCAACTAGGATGTACACTAGTTTCCATTAGGACGGATCATGGTTGGGAATTTTATAATGATGTGCAATTTGGAGTATATTGTAATGCTAATGTATTACTTACAATTTCTCAGCTCCACGCACTCCTCAATCAAATGGGGTAGTAGAAAGGAAAAATCGCACTCTACAAGAGATGAGTAGAAGGATGTTAAATGAACAATCCATTCCATACAAGTTTTGGTGTAATGCCGTAGATACCTTGATGCGTGGTTTGGGGTCGAAAGACTTCCTTTCCAAAGAGCAAGTTTTACAGCCCACTAGGTAGTGTACCTAATCGTTGCAGTGTAGTATGGGTAAGCCCAGGGGGCTGATCGTTCTCTAAGGGAATAGAGATGCTAGTCGAGATGTATGACAAAAAGGTAAAGGTGAGGGTGATTCTTTTTAGATTTTTTTATATTTTTTGAAAGCAAGTAAAATCTCTGGTTTAAAGGAGTGGGGGGGGGGGGGGGGTTTGGTAATCTACCATTTAAACTACTTAATAAATTAAATTAAAAACTAATTACTATTAACTAAGATAAAAGCTATGGATTGAAGGAGTGTGTTCTTATGATAATAAAAAGCGTCTTTACTTAGATTTTCTTACTCCCTAGTTATCTTTTATTGGTCGGTTGAATTGTCACATCCTTGCCTAATCGATGCGTTGTATTCCATGTTTTAGTCATATGGTGGTGCCTAATTCTCCAATTCTATGAATTGTAACTCTCCTCTATAACACCCGGGATCGCCAAGTACCGAGGTATCTCCCCCAAATATCCTATTATCCTTAAGCTACAACTCACGCAATAAACACAACAGGAGCCTATAGTGCACTCCATGGCTTTAATGCTATTTAGGACGTTCAAGCTCGCAACAATGAAAGAAGAATCCGATTTTCCTTAATCTAGCGTCAACCAATTAGAATAAGAGACAACCTAACAATAATCAATAACTAGGTTTTATTGGATCTAAAAAAACACTAATTAATTTAGTTACGCATGATAGATAAAAAAGAACACAAACAAAAAATCAAACATAGATTAAACATGGTGATAGATTGGATAAACAAACTTATCTTCAAGTTTAAAAGAGGGTTTAGAACCCTAAAATATTGTCCAAGTCGGACCAAAAATGAACTAGGGTTTGCTCTCCAAAATAATACACACCTAATGCAGAAAATTCGAGGTCTATATATAGATTTTACAACTGTGACGGCGTCGCCTTTTGATGGTGATGCCGTCTGATCACTGTCATTAGGGCGTCGTCTTTGCCAAGTCATCACTAGGACGGCGTCGGGTATAAACCAGTATGTAAAAGATGGGTTATACACACACACAAGTCACACTTTTCTAGATCATGATATTATGCATAAGAGTTGCGGAAGTATTGTTGTATGTATTTTGATTATCATGATTTCTTTGTTTGGGAGCTTGAAGTTTAAGCATGTGGTTATGGATTGACTTCTCAATTTCCATCAGCTGCAACCGTCAGATGTTCCTGCAAACAACAGTTAACAATAAAACACACAAAAGTGTCTTTGTTCACTTTCGTTGAATATGGTTGCAAGAACCATGGTTCCCCGTTGATCAGTATAAATATTGCCTGTGATCAGGTAGAATTCCAAAGAATCTCCTTGACAGGGTTTCGCAGCTTGAGCTAGCCATTCTCAAACCGGAGCGTCTCAAAATAGACAACACGGAGTGAGTGAACAGCGAATTGAGATTCACTGATTGATGAGAAATTGATTTGAAAAACAATCGCGTATTGCTGAAGAGAGAGAGTTTTTGCAATACGATGAAAGTTTTATGAGAAAAATCAAGTTTCAATCATAAATACTTTTATGTTTGAGAAATTTATGCGCAGTCGATGTGCTAGAAAAGCAATTGCTGAGCACATCAAAAAGTATTTCCAAAAGTATACGTCAATCCATTTACTGGATCAAGGTTGATTCAAGAGCGAATCACCCCATCGTTTCTTTCTAGTTGTCACAAGTTTGATCCGTGAAGGATATCACATGTTACCCAACAAGAGATTATTTGAAGTTGGAACTAGAAGGATTTCTATCTTCATTGTAAATACTTTACATATCACTCGGATGTTCTGGAAATACCACAAGGATAATGTGTAGGACTCTTAAAGTTTATCTTCTTACTTTTCACAGTGTATGAAACATCAAGCATGTTGTAAGTGTGTCCTAATGAGATTTATGGATGATCTCTTGGCTCTAGACTCAATAGTGCACTTTGGTTTTCTTATGCGGAGACTAGGGAGAGGGTCTCCTTTTTCAATATCAACCATCTCTAAGAGAAAGTCGATAGATTACATCGGCTCCCCATGAGAATGAAACAAGTTCTTTTAAGAGAACTTGAGTGGCTTGGAAGTTTAGTGCATTGCGTCACTAGGTCCATGACGTCTTGTCTTCAATACTGGCGTTACCTTGGTAACCACCAGTAGCATATGTATTGAACCTGGTTTCTGCCCTAAGGTTGAATTATTGGAGGGCTATTTCTTTTCCGCCTTTCACTTTACATTTTTTTTTCATTCTTCAATCCCTTCAGCGCTTACCGAGACTTCACCACTAGTACCTTGTTGGGTTTGTTCCAGTACTAGCTCCACCTCAGTCGACACTCTTCCTTTATTCTCACTTTTCTCCTTTTTTGATCATACCTAAGGACTTCTACACTATCTAGTAGATTGTCGTTGGGTAGATCCCTCCGGCTCTGTCGGGATCATGGGAACGATTACCTAACCTTACCATCTTATAACTTCAGTAAAGTAAATGCAAGGTCGGTCTTTTTGATATACTTCCACGATTGCCAACAGTAACCATTCACTCCCCCTCAATATGTGGATCGATATATGAAAGAGTTTAGCACATATTAGAGAGAGCCTACACTTTGAGTCAAAACGATCATATTTTATCAGATTTCATATTTAAATCACATTCTCTCCCCTGATAAAAAATTTCAAACCTTTTGAGATTTTGGATCCCAATTGATTGAGCTGAAGTCATTGATTTCATATTTAAATCACATTCTCAATGACCCATTTTATGAAAAGTTTAAAAGAGCTGAAGTCATTGATTGAGTGTCAAATTTTATGAAAACTCCAAGTCTGATTGATTTTCAAACAACTCATTTTCCACCATTTTTAAAAACAAATGTTTTTCCGAAGAATCTTAGAAAGAAAAACATTTGTGTAGGAACAACCGTCTTTTTGGTGACGTGCTTTCCTCATTTTATTTTAGGATAAGTGCTCGATATTTATAAAAAATCTATTTTGCGTAGCACCTTCCTTTCTTGAAAAACGGGTTACAGTCTGAAATAACAGCAAGCCATTGTTTAAGCGCGGGTTACAGTCTGAAATGACTATAAGCCATAATGTAGGCATGTTTTGAAAAACATTTGAACTTCTGCTCGAAATTCATCTAAAACCGCGTGTCATTATTGAATGACATTTCTAGGATTGTAGATGTTATCGATATCAGAAGACATGCCTTGAGAAAAACAATATTTTTTAATTTTCTGATTTTTTAAAATTTTATGGGTTTTTGTTGGTTTTATATTTTTGTATTTTTCTTTTTGAAAAATATGTACAAAGAATTGGTGAAGCATCTCCTTTACTCCTCACTCTCTTCCTAAAGACGTTTGAGAGTTTCCGTCTGCAAACTCTTCATGCCGAGTCGCGGGAGGATAAACTGATACCGATCTCTTGGAAGAGCTTTTGTGAAGATGTCTGCAAACTAATACTCAGTCCTTACAAAGTAGAGTTCAACCATACCGTTATCTACTTGTTCCCTGATGAAGTGATGTCGAATGTCAATATGCTTTGATCTTGAGTGTTGGACATTGTTGCGGCAGAGACCGATGGCACTTTTGTTGTCACAGTACAGAGGAATTTTGTTGAATACAAAGCCATATTCAGATAGTTGGGATCTCATCCATAATATTTCAGCACAACATGCTGACATGGAAATGTACTCAGCCTCTGTAGAATATATAGAAGTACTCATCTGCTTCTTTAATGACCAAGTCACTAGTTTGTCACCCAAAAATTGAGCACCTCCTGACTTGCTTCGACGTGTATCTTGACACCCTGCATGGCCAGCATCTTCATAGGCTGTTAGTGCCATGGTTGTGTCCTTCAGATACCAAAGACCCATGTTAATGGTTCCTTGGAGATACCGAAAGACCCGTTTAACCGCTTCAAGGTGCTACTTAGTAGGCTTAGCCTGGTAACGAGCACACATGCATACAACGAATAGAATATCATGTCTACTGGCAGTAAGATACATCAAAGATCCAACCATACTACGATATTTAGTTTGATCAACCGGGATCCCAGAGAGGTCCTCATCCAGTTTTGTTCTATCCACCATGGGAGTGTCAACAAGGTCACATGAATCAAATCCAAATTTCTTTAATATTTCATTAGCGTATTTAGATTCATTTATGAAAATGCCTCCAGGACTTTGAGAAATTTGTAAACCTAAGAAAAATGACATTTGTCCCATCATTGACATTTGAAATTTAGAACCCATCTCTTTAGAAAAATGATCACATTCATTTGGGTCGGTTGAGGTAAAGATAATATCATCAACATATATTTGAACATGAATTAAATGTTTTCCTGATTTCCGAGTGAACAGTGTAGGATCAACAACGCCTTTTTAGAATCCATTAGCCAAAAGGAACTTTGACAAAGTATCATACCATGCCCTAGGAGCCTGCTTCAAGCCGTAGAGGGCCTTTTTCAAGCGGTAGACACGGGTAGGATGCTCGGGATTCACAAATCCTTTCGGTTGACTGACATAGACCATTTCTTTGAGATCACCATTAAGAAAAGCAGTCTTTACATCCATTTGATAGACTATCATATTCTTGTAATCTTGCTGGCAGCATTAGCAAGGAATATTCTGATAGCCTCAATTCGTGCAACCGGAGCAAATGATTCCTCAAAGCCAATACCCTCCTCTTGTCGATATCATTTAGCAACAAGTCTCGCCTTATTCTTCAGAACGTCACCGTGCTCATCAAGTTTCACCTTGAAGATCCACTTAAGAGTGATAAATATAATCATAGCACAATCTGGAGGTGGCAATAATTCCCATACATCAAGTCGATCGAACTTGTGAATTTCATCTTGCATTGCATTAAACCAGCTGTCTTCAGACATTGCAGTCTTGACATCATTTGGTTCGACTTTTGATAGTATAGAGTTGAAGAAGCACCATAAGGCATCAGTGTCAAGTTGCTTTCTTGTTGATACTGGATGAGAGGGATTCCCAATGATGTTATCCAATGGATGATCGTGTGTCCATTTTCTGAGATGTTCATGTGGTTGATGATAAGGTACTGAAGTGGCAGAGTTAGGATCCCCTGGTGAAGATGCCTCAGGAGTGGGTTTAGGGGCAAATATATTCTCAAATGGAGCATCTTTAGGAGTAGCAAAGGGGTTAACTTCAAAAGAATTATCTACTGCAGTGCCTTGATGTACTGAAGAAGATTGAGGATTCGATGATGATGGTGAATGGTGCAGATGGAGCTTCTTGAGTTATGGAAATAGAGACCGATGGACCATTCGAATTGGTTGGAGCAGGAGCAGCAACAGCTGGTGGTGCAGGAGTATCATCAGTTGCTGGCTCAAAGTATTCATAAAACATGGGATTAAAAAGAGTCTTCAAATCTTCTTCTAAGGGAGGTACATAAGGAGCTGCAGGCATGGGATTTTGTACAAGACCCGAACTAATTGGTCCAGGTGTCAAAAGTTGAGTTGTGGGTCAAAAACTGGAGTATCCAGGAGCCATTTGCTCAGTCAGCTCATCAAACATAACGTGAATAGTTTACATAATATCTCAGGTTCTTTTGTTGTAGATTCGGTAACCCTTTCGATCAGGTGCATAGCCAACAAAAAATCCAATATCTGCTTTAGCTTTCAACTTTACCAGATCTTGACCATCATTGGTTGGATAACATAAAGCCCCAAGCACACGTAGAAACGAGAGATCTGGTTTTCTGTTGTGCACTAATTCGTATGGAGCAATTCCATGAAGAGTATGTATTAGGGATCGGTTTTGAGGGTAACAAGGAGTGGCAATAGCTTCCGCCCAGAGAAACATTGGGGCCTTTGAGAAAATTAGCTTAGTCCGAGCAGCTTCCATAAGAGTACGATTACGCCTTTCAACGACATCGTTCTGCTGAGGAGTGCGTGGAACACTTTTCTGGTGACTAATCCCAATGATTTCATAAAACTGAATGAGCTGTTTGTTCACAAATTCAGTTCCATTGTCTGTTCGGATGATTCTGACAATTTTGTTAAGCCTAACCTGAAGTTGTTTGATAAGCTTAATGATAACCTCGGGAGTTTCATCATTGGTTCTCAAAAACTTTACCCAAGTGAATCGAGAGTAGTCGTCAACTACAACTAACACATACTTCTTCCCATTGATGCTTTGTACTCTCATGGGTCCACATAGATCCATGTGAAGGGTATGAAGAACTTCCATGATGGTATTGGCAGGTTTGGGTTTATGGGCATACTTTTTGCTTTTGCCCAATTGGCAAGCAGAATAAAGATGATCTTTTTCATATTTTAACAGGGGTAAACCTCTCACAAGGTCCTTTCTAGTAAGATCATTGATGGTGCCGATGCCATAACCATGATTTGTTCTTTGATGCCTTTGATAACAAGCAAATAGGAGAAGACTTCATCATGTCTTTAATAGAGATGGTGTACAAGTTTGTGCCACGATATCCCTTAAGAAGTCAACACCATCTAATTCTCTAACAAAACATGTGTGTTTTCTAAAGGCTACTTCGAGATCAGAATTACAAAACTGACCAACAAAGAACATATTGTGCCCAAGTTCCTTCCACATAGTATACCTGATAGATAACACTGTCACCAAAAACATAATCTCCATAACCCATAATTGCCCCAAAATGATCATTCCCAAATCTAACAGTCCCGATAAACTTATTCACAAAGTTCTTGAGCCGTGAGCGATCCACAGTCATATGTTTTGAGCAGCCTGAATCTAAATACCAAAGGAGAATTTGTACGACCTGCATTTGAAAATAGACAAGAATAGATAACTGGAAGCAGTGGATCCCTATGTGAATGAGGGATCTGATTGGTTTGCACACACAATCTGTAGACCTACAGCATCCCTAGATGCCATGACATTATTAGTGGGGGCCGCACTAGTGGACGTACTGGACTCAGTCACAGTGTGCTATGATCCTAAAGGAATAGTTCTACCTGTGGGTCTCTAGGTCTTAGCATGCACTGTTCTAGGTAAGGTAGTTCTAGTTGAAGGACAATGTTCACTAAGTTTGATTTTACGGCCTGTGGGTTTCCACTGATAACCCATTTTAGAGAACTTTTTTCCCTGTAGGTTTCCAAGATTGCTTAACCTGTTTTGCTTTCCAAACTTTATCAACTGGGCTTTTAAGAGAAGGCCTCAAATATGACCAACACATTCATCATGATTGACAGAAATTAAACAGTCATTACAAGTTTTGCAGACAGCAGTAGAATTCGAATTAATTACAGTACGCTTATAGCTAATACTAGAATCAACACGATTCATATTTTCAACTTAAACTTTATATTCCTATGGTGGTTGTGCAGTCCTAAACCTTGGATCTAGAACACTTAGCTTGTAAACGTGTAGTTGCCTTGGATGGTTCCAAAACAACAATGAGAAACTTTGTTGTAGATACACACAAGTATGCAGAATCTACTTGAATGCACTTAGAAGATTAAAGTAAACACAAGTCTAACACCAATGCTTCAATATTATTAATGAATAATACGAGTACTCTCCTAGTACTAGGGTTTACAACCTTGAAGCTTTTATTAAGACAGCTAGAGTATGCGTGTTTTTACTGACCTAGCTAGGATCTCCTTTTATACACTAAGGAGATCCCTTACAAAGATAACTATTGATGAATGTGTAAATACTCATCATTTTTAGTCAAATCTGAACTGCAAAACGTTTAAAAATGCTCAGAAATGCATCAAAATACTGAAAATATCTCAAAATTGTATTTTATATGTTTCAGATGCAAAATGTTTAAAATCAGATGAAAATTGAGCTAAGTTTGCATAATTGGCAGTTTCAGTCCCCCAATTTTCAAAAATGGCAAAACAAGTCCCTGGGAATTTCTAAAAATGGAAAATATTATTTATGGCCCTTGGTTTATAAAGTTTGTCATTTATGGCCATTAAAATAATTTTTGGAAAACTACAGTTTTGGTCCTTCAAGTTTCACAATTTGGCACATCCAATCCTTATATTATTGGAGATTGTCAAGACTGGCCCTTGGATTGTAAAATCAGAATCTACATGTTTAGTCCCTGACAAATCAGATTTGGCAAGTTTGGTACCTAAACTACTCATTGAATCCTACATTTAATCCTTAAATCCAAATGTAAGCTACCTAAGCCCAATTATACCCCAAGCCCAACACCCATTTAACCCCGTCCAAATCTTTTTCCCTGGTAAAACCCTAAATACCCATTCATAGTTAACCAAAACCATCCTGCCCCTTTTCTTCTTCCCTTTCCCGCCCAAAACACACAACGAGACACACACCTTCCCCTGACAAACTCACCCACGCCTGTCCAAGCCTGACAATCCCTGGCAACCCCATACCCTGCTCACCCACGCTCACTCAGCTCCCAAGAAAGACAGAAGATGCACGTGCCCTGGCTCGTGTTTGATTCCCAAGAAAAGAGAGAGAAGAGAAGAGAGCACGAGGAAGATTAAGAAGTAGTTTAAATAGTCGTTTGTAGCCTTTGTATGGAGCCCCAGTAGTGAGGAGTTAGTTAGTTTTTATTTTTATTTTTTTCAGTCGAGAAACCTTGTTCTAATCCCACTTTTAGTATCCTTTGTCTTTTTTTTAATTTGTAATCTTTGATTTCTAGTTAATGCAATTTTCAGATTTTTAAGTTCATGTTTTGATGCTAATTTATTTTTCTTGGTTCATGTCCTTAGTCATCCTTTCCAACTGAGATTGTGTTCTAAGATGCTTTAACCCAGTTACAGTTGCAGTAGTTAGTTTTATTGAATCTCAGATATATATATATATATATTTTTTTTAAACACTTTCTCAGTAGTTCTGCCCCCAATAGAAGGAGTTTGGAAGCAGCTCAGTTGTGGGTCAAAGCCTCATTTGACCCATATTGGACTCTAACAAAGATTTTGATAGTATGTTTTACAAGTCTTTTTAACAAGTGTTGCAAGTTGTATTGATTGAAAGTAAGAGTTTACATTTTCTTTTTTTTTTCTTTCCTGTTCTGCAACCTGTCGTTGCAGCAATACTGGTCCTTGGCAACCCTTTTGTTGCACTTGTTAACGTTCAAAGATTGTTGGAAATGTGACTTATGTGTTCTTCATTTCCTGTGCTCAACCTGTTCTTAGCTTTTATGCCTTCAGGATAGTCTCTAGTTAAGTTTGTTATTGATTTCTAATTTTCCTAGTTTAAGTTCAAATTAGCTTTTAATTGGTACAATTCATATTGGGTTGGTGATCTAGTTGATTCACCCTTTTGTGAATTTTTATTCTAGTTCTTTACTAGCTTTTTACTAGCTCAAAAAGCTCCCCTCAGGCCTGTGTGTAACTGCAGCATCAGTCCCCACACTAGCAGCTTTGGATGATCTCTTTCGAGCTTCTTGAACCTTATTTATGAGCTTCTTTAAGATCCCGTAGATAGTATTTAGATAGTAGGATAGTCCTTAGTAGTTAGTAGCTAGTTTTTAGTTTTTTTTGCGCTTACTGGTTACCTTATTTACAAGCTAGAAAGAGCTCGCCTAGGACTGTAGGCTGCACCTGTTTCAGCAGCAGACACAACAGCATTTGAACTTGCTTTTTAAGTACTTATCAGTTTTTTTCATTTAGCTTATTTAGATTTTCTAGATTGCTTTTGGTGTATTTACAGTAGGTTAGTTTTCATTGTTGCTTATTAGGTGCTTGATTCTACTTGCTTATTTTCCATTGTCTACGTTAGCTTTAGGATTCCCTAGTAAAGTTACATAGCCAACTGTTCCTCCCTTTCTTTTTCGCTTATTTCCTTTGACTTAGCTTACTTATGTTCTTCATTACTTGTTCACCTATGCTTGCTTGTAAACTGCTTGTCGATTGCTAAAATTCTGCGTAAAGGGGTGTTTGTTTGTTCTGTTCTAGTCAGTGGGTAATAAGCTGTTCGAACAGCTTATTAATTGGTTTTCTAAGAGTAAAGTTTGCTCAAAAGTTGTTCACCTTGGTTGCAGCTTCAAGTTTCCAAAAAGAAAAATAAGTGAAAACGTGATTTTTGCCAAACTTTGTGGAATTTTCACGGATTCATTATAAGTCCATTTGAGCTCAAATTTGGGATACAAGATCTTTGGTTGGTGATCTACAGCTAGGTATTTTTAGTTTATTTTTGTGAATTTTCTAGATAGCTTAATATAGTGCTTAAAGTAGGGCATTAGAGGCCGTTTGGCGTGTTGAGACTTGAAATCTGGTCTCGAGCTTTTTTTCTGTAGCTTGTGCTTCTTAGGTTCCCATCAGTTGCATTAGCTCATTTTAGGTTAGATTTAGGCTTTAGTAGCTTATGGTAGCTTATAGTTAGCTTTTAGCTTATTTCAAGTGCTTATTCAAACTGCTTATTTGTCCAATTCAGCTTATTAGTAGGCTTATCTAACTTTTTATATTTTTCCCATGATTAGAATAATATTTTAGATTTTCCTGTAAAGTTTCATAATTTTTACTGTTCATTTGTTATTTTTCTTAATTTTAATTAGTTTAAATTAGTTTTTAATTAATAATAATTATTTAAAAAGTCTAAAAAATATATTTTCAGTTTTAAAATAACTTTTATAATATTTTAGATTTTTCTAAGTCATAATTTCACTTTTCTAGCTTTATTTCATATTTTCTTATATTTTAGGGTATTATTAAATAGTTAAAAATAGTTTTAAATTAATAATAATTAGATTAATAGTCATAAAAATATTTTTCTTTTTCTATAAATTTTCTTTTATCATTAGGTTTGTAAAAATTTCATTTTCATATTTTTAGGACTTTTATTTCTTAGATCTCACGTTTTATTTTGTACGTTTACGTAATTTTATTTTAAACGTAAGTTTTAAGTTTTAAGTTTTAAACGTTCATCAATTTTAAAATAGTGATAGCGTTTATTTAATAGTTTTTATCTTTTTAATTTCCTTTAATTTGCATTTAAGCCATTGTAATTTGTTGGCTTTTCCTGTAGTTATAATATAATTCAAATTCTCTTTTCCGTCCAAATCTCCCGATCACTAAACGTTTGATAATCCATTGCACAACTCGCTGGGACATAACGACCCGGGGAAACACTATACTCCCCAGATCTTCATTGAGTTCGTGTCTTAACCGTTTTAAGTTCCTTACGGTCGGCCATTCACAAGTGGCCGGCTTGAGTGAGAAAAACTTGACGGTTTGGCGCGGATCAACTATGTATTAAACCTATCATATCTTCTATTGGTTTAGAAGATATGCTGTTACAGACCATACATGACATTCTTAACATAGAACAATACAAACTCAACACTATCAGTACTAACTCTTGAACTATCAGTACTAACTAGTTAATACTTTTCTAATACCACTATCAGTACTAACTCCAAAGCTATGAGTATTAACTACATTTGTGAATTTCCCAACAGTGGTCTTCTACTTTCTTCACTTGATCACTTTTAGCTCGCGAGGTCCTATCTTGCTTTGTATTGCCTGTAGGCTTTGACCCGCTAGCCTTAGTGTCACTGCTTACTCCTAAAGAAGTAACAACGAGAATATTAGTTTGATTCACTGCTTTTGCATTACTGACCTAGAAGTGCTGGGTTCTGAGGCTTTTAGAGGTACTGTTAGCCTTGATAATAATTAATAGAAGTGATGGTCATTCACGTTTAGGAACTTTGTAACGTATGTTAGATATCGTGATAGAATAGTCAACGGGCTCGTGGATTGGGCTAAGCTAAATGGTTAGACGTTTAGTGAAGCTAGCATTTTATCATTTGTAATCCAATCCAAGTCCACGAGGCCCAAGCCCAAGCCCAAGCCTATGGGGCGTTTTATCTTGTAGTATAACTACCCCTCAAAGTGTCACTTGAGGGGTGTGTGCTTGGGTGTGTATGTGTATGTTTTCTCTTTGATATAAAAGTTTCCTTTCATCTTGTTTCTCTCTACACATATACGCATAACTTATATCATATCAAGTCACCATCTTTCCATCTTAATCTTTCTTCTTTACGCTTAAGTATTTGTGTTTGTGTTTCACGTGTTCTACGCGTAGCGTGGTGTACGTGGTACACGTTTGGTAAGCTTTGGTAAAGTGATAAGGTTGATATATTTAAGGTCCTACAATTGGTATCAGAGGATGATTGGTTCTCTCATGTACCTCACTGCTAGTCGACCCGATATGCATTTTGCTGTTTGCTTATTAGCACGGTTTCAGGCAAAGCCTACTGAACTGCACCTCAAAGAGGTTAAAAGGATCTTTCGGTACCTGAAGACATCCATTCACATGGGACTTTGGTATCTGAAGGAATCCGGATTTGATCTAATCGCCTTTTCAGATGCGGACCATGCAGGTGACCAAGTTACAACAAAAAGTACATTAGGAGGAGCATAATTTTTGGGTGAAAAGTTAGTCAGCTGGTCTTCAAAGAAACAAGATTGCACTGCACTTTCAACCGCTGAAGCTGAGTATGTATCTCTATCTGCGTGTTGTGCTCAAGTTCTATGGATGAGAACACAACTCACAGATTATGGCTTTACTTTCGATAAAATACCTATGTATTGTGACTCGAAAAGTGCCATAGCCATATCATGAAATCCTGTTCATCACTCAAAGACTAAGCACATTCGTGTCCACTATCACTTCATAAAAGAGCACGTGGAAGAAGGTACTGTTGAATTATTCTTCGTGAAGACATATTACCAACTCGCCGATCTATTCACTAAAGCCCTTCCAAAAGAAAGGTTTAATGATTTAGTTCGACGAATTGGAATGCGAAGCCTAACCCCTGAGGAGTTAGAACGTCTTCTCGAATCTTCTTGAAAATGATTTTCCAAAAAGCTTCGCTGTAAATATTTTTGAAAAACAAAATACAAAATTTAAAAAACCAACAAAAGCAAAATATAAAAATATAAAACTTTCAAAAAATACAAAAACAATATAAAATCAAAAATCCAAAAATATTCTTCTACGGCATGTCTCTCGTATAATCGATATTCTGTACGTTTCTAGAAATGTTATTTAACAATGATACGGACATGTACAGATGCTTGAGCGAGAGTTCTTTAAATGTTTTCTAAAACATGTCGTTTCTCAAAAAAAAAAAACAATTTCTTCAAAAAATGGCTTTCGTATACTTCAGTACGAAACCCGGACTAAAATGATGACTTTTGATTATTTTTAAATCAAAACTCGTGTTTTTAAAGAAAAATCTAGTGTACGCCTCAGTGCACTACATTTAAAACTGGTGAGAAATCATCATCTTGAGCACCTTTTTTTCAAGATTGTTCAAAAAGATTTTCAAAATCTTTCAAAATATTTTGTGCTTAAGATAACTCCCTCTAAAACCCTTTAATTGATTATGATTTATTAAAGGGGGAGTATAAAACCAAAATGTTCCAAATTCATGCTTAAATCAAATCCGTTTGTCTCCTCACAAGTTTCTAAAAATGTTGTTTAATCCGTTGATATAAAAAATATCACGAATATGCTATTTTTGAAGGGGAGGAGACGTGATTAAAATGTGATCAAAAAGTTTAATGATCGTTGTTTGATTCTCAAAAGAGCTCGACTCAGTCGTAACCATTGAATTTACGAGGAATCTAAGTCAGGAAATGTACCATCTCGAGAAAATTTATATGGACTTGACCAGGACGGGTATCAATTTCAAGCTAGTTCTCTAGTGATATAAACGTGTCTCGAATCGGTCTTGTTCATTTAAAGTCGATCAATTCAAAAAGTGCGAACTCTACCCTCACTGTGCAGATTTAAGTTAAAACAATATAAGCACATGTGAAGGGGGAGTGTTTATGAAAATATAAAACTCTCAAGGTGTTAACAAAATGTTTTGATAATCATAAACACTTTGAGAGATTTTCAAGAAAAATGGTTTTATGCCAGCAATAGGACAATCATGGAGTTATAAGGTGACTAAGGATAGGAAATTCGTCCTATGATTCGCCAGAGCCGGAGGGATCTACCCAAGGACATCACAAATAGTTTAGAACTAGAAATCCTTAGGTATGATTGAAAAAAAAGGAGTAATGTGAGAAAGGATAAAGAAGGGGTTGAAGAATTAAAAAGAAATGTAATGAAAAAGGGTGAAAAGAAATAGCCCTCCATAATCAACCTTAGGGCAGAAACCGGGCTCAATCCATCTGCTACTGGTTGTCACTAAGATGACACTGGTATTGAAGACAAAGACGTCATGGACCCAGTGACGCACTGCACTAAACCCTCTAGCCACTCAATTCCTCTTAAAAGGGATTTGTTTCATTCTCACTGGGAACCCTACATAATCTATCGACTTTCTCTTTGAGATTGTTGGTATTTAAGAAGGAGACCCTCTCCTTAGTCTCCGCTTAGGAAAACCAAAATGCACTAATTGAGTCTAGAGACACGAGATTCATTAAAAGATCTCATAGGAACACTTGAATTTTAATCGCTTGTTGTTCATCAATAAGGACACAAGTGATACATTCTAGAGTCCTACGCAGATCTTAGCAATCTGCCAGAACATTTATGAGAGGTTTCACAATTGTGATCCTCAGTGATTGAATGGAAATTCCTGCCAGGGTCAACATCAAACAACCCTGACAGCAGGTCACTTCGATAATTCTTTATGGGTTACGCTTAGTGTATCTCAAACGGTCTACAGTCGTGGGGTGATGCTTCAGTGTACCTCAGCGACTCACCTGAACTGTAGGTGTACTTCGGTACATCACGTTATCTCACTTGTGGGACTCCAGTTCAGGAACATCCTTTGTGAGAATTAGAGACGTGTTTTCACACTATGCTGTTAACACACTCGAAGTTCAAACTTGTAAGCGCTGGATTATTTCTAACCCATGTTTTATGTTTTCTTCTTATGGATGCTCGCGGGAGGAAGAGATCGTGCAGATTCTCTACATGCTCATACCAACAACACATGAAAGTTCTCATCATAATCAAAGGCAACACAAAGTTAAAGATGATTCTTCGTCAATGTCAAAGAATCTACAAAGTATAAAGACTCGAGAACTACATCATTGGTAATTAAAAGTCAAATAGAAGTGTGAGCATGGTGGAGAATGACGTGGAGACACCTAACCAACGAAGTTGACAACGGCAGAATACCACATTTAATGATCACAAAGCATGAAAGAACGAAAATCAAGACTATTCTATATCTACACACAAAGTTCAAGCTCAAGGAAAGTAAAGACCTAATCAAGTGGAGCATCTTTTGAATGACCACCCTTTAGGGGGAGATTGTTAGCCTTGATAATAATTAATAGAAGTGATGGTCATTCACGTTTAGGAACTTTGTAACGTGTGTTAGATATCGTGATAGAATAGTCAACGGGCTCGTGGATTGGGCTAAGCTAAATGGTTAGACGTTTAGTGAAGCTAGCCTTTTGTCATTTGTAATCCAATCCAAGTCCATGAGGCCCAAGCCCAAGGCCATGGGGCATTTTATCTTGTAGTATAAATACCCCTCAAAGTGTCACTTGAGGGGTGTGTGCTTGAGTGTGTATGTGTGTGTTTTCTCTTTGATTTACAAGTTTCCTTTCATCTTGTTTCTCTCTGCACATATACGCATAACTTATATCATATCAAGTCACCATCTTTCCATCTTAATCTTTCTTCTTTATGCTTAAGTATTTATGTTTGTGTTTCACATGTTCTACGCGTAGCGTGGTGTACGTGGTATACGTTTGGTATGCTTTTGTAAGCTTTGGTAAAGTGATAAGGTTGATATATTTAAGGTCCTACAGGTACATCAAAGGTAACATGCTTGATCTTAGGCATAGAAGAGGGTGCAACATATCTATCTCGCGTATTATCACTTTTAGGATAAGTGCCTAAGACATATTCTAACATCTCTTGAGATTGTTCGGTGTAAATGCAAGCATCGACAAAATCACTATCTAGAGGCTTTTCTATTCTAGCATCTTCAACGATCTTATGAACAATATCTAGGCTATCCTTAAGGCGTGTGAGATAAGCTTGACACAAAGTCCTATTGTTCCTAAGAGGAGGGGGAATATATTTCACATTGATTGCATACTTCTCACAAGCAGACACCTTTGGTACAACATTATCACAACTAGTGATTGGCATTTTTCCTTTTACCTGAGTCTTTAGATTCTCAATTTATTTAAGCAAAGAAGTTATCTTTTCATTGTTCTTGTCACGAGTGACCTTAATTGATTCATATAACTCTTTAAAATGCAGTTTAACTTTAGCATTTTCAGCTTGAAAACAATCATTTTCATGTTGTAATTCATTGATGCTGTTTTGAAGTTGGCAATTCTGAGAATCTAACGGCGGTGACATATGGGAGCCAACCACTTCACTCTTATTTCCATTCAATTGGGAAATTTGAGCTTTCAACTTTTGGATCGTGTTGCAATGAGTTTGAATCCGTTCATCACGAGTGCTTATTTCAAAATATGCATCAAATTCAGGAGCATCCGAAGATGTCTTGGCATGTGAGGTTTTGATTCTTTCTTCTAGATATTGATATTTTAATTGCAAATCAAGATATTCAACCTCTAATTTAGAAAAAGGTCTGATTATGTTATCATGATCATCCTTTTGGATTTTTTCTTGCAATTTTGAATTCTCGGTTTCAAGCTCATTGACACGATCTTAGGAAACTTTAAATGCAATTGACAAATCATGAAATTGAGAAGCAGTTATGGCATAATTTGTGACAGTATAAAACACATCCTGCGCAATACATCTGGCAATCAAATTTCATTAAAGATGTAAATATTTTTTCTCTCAATCTCATAGCTTTTAAGCTCATATGCATTATTTCTTTCCTCGTTTTCCATTTCATTAAACATCTTTTTCATTTTTTTAACCTCAGTATCTAGGGCCTTTTGAATACCCTCTAATTGTTCTTTCACTTATTTAAAGAATGGAATAACCTCAGTAAGATAACACTCTTTTGTTTGCTCAAAACCCCTTTCCCCTTCAGTAAGACCCGTTGGTGTGATTCTCTTCTTACATGTTTTATCGAAATCAGCAAATAGTTGGTAAATCATTTATATGTTAATTAAGGTTTTGCATTGTGTAGAAAGAGTTCTAGGCACTAAATGCATCAGTGTATTGGGAGGATACACTATAGCCGCAGGTAATTTCCTAAGGGGAGGATTATTTTCAACAAGTTCTTCGGCCTTTCTCTTATCCATATCTAACTTCCAAAACACTTATTCAAGGGTTAATTGAGTCAATGGTTTGAACGAGGCTAAGAAGTTTTTCTTAGAATAATTGGGAGATTTGAAATTTAATATTTTCTCCACACATTTAGGTCCTTTATTTTCTTATCCATTTTCTCTCTAGAGGCATTTTCTAACTCTATGTCCTCTTCTGTGATTTGTACACATTGTGGAAAACTAGAAGGGGGTGGGGGGTTGAATAGTTTTGCCAATTAAAACTTCCTTTTTAACTATTTAGATCGACTTATGTCAATCTATTTGGATGTGTGTGTTGGATGTTGATAAACAAGCATGTAAAGGCAAGTAATGAAAAGATAAGAGTAAGAAGCACAAAACCACAACGCGAGTATTTATAGTGGTTCGGCTACAAGGATACCTTCCTTGCCCTACTCCACTCCCCGAGTCACCTACTCGAGAGTTAGTAAACACTACACCAATCTCCTTATGGCGGAGAAGCCTTCACAACGTCGCATACCCTTTTTCCGGTGCTAGGCTAACCACCGGGTTCTTTCACTCCAAGGTGAACCACATCTACACAACGTCGCCTACCCTTTATAAGGTACTAGGCTAAGTACCTAGTTCTTTCACTCCAAGGTGAACTACACCTTCACAACGTCGCCTACCCTTTATTAGGTACTAGGCTAAGCACCTAGTTCCATTGCAATGGAGGAACTACTACCACACTACACCAATGACTAATCCCAAAGGAGATCTACTCCTTTACAACATCATCAAGGATATCAATATCCTTGGATCTAATACTAGTCTATCTTGTACATCGAAACACACCATATCGAATGTACATCTAAGGCACCTTTTACTAATGCCTTTGACTAGATCTACAAGACACTCTTCACTAATGTCTTGTGTCTTGACTTCTAAGCACCTTTCACTAATGCTTCTAGTCTTGACTTCTAAGCACCTACCACAAGTGCTTATGATATAGACGATAGATACCCTTCACTAATATCTTCGTCTTGACACTTGAGACATCTTTCACTAATGTCTTCAACACTACACTTCTTAGAAGAAAGAAAGGAATGATCAACAAGAAGACTTCAGTAGCCTTGATGATGAGGAAGCATGGCAACTCATGGACTTGAGCTTGCTCGACTTCAAAGGTGGTGATCTTGCCTTTAAGAGGAACCTAAAAGATCACACAAAAACAAAACTACAAACATAGATCTCTTGGATCTGAGGTTAGTGAGTTTTTAACTCAGGGAGAAAGTGTGTTAGAAAGGGGTGAGAAACAATGAAGAAATGGCTCACTATTTATAGAAGAAAAAATCTACTGTTCCCCGGATCCCATGGATCCCTTCCACAAGGGATCCGTGGGACGCTCCCTTTTGCCCATGGGTATTTTGGTTATGGGTCATGGGTTGAACCATGGATCTTTAGCTAGATACAATGTATCTTTTGAGTGCAATGCACTTGGTCACTTGGGTATGGGTTGATCCATGGGTTATGGATATTATCCATGTATGATATAAGCATGATGTCATGCAATGGGTTATGGGTCAAGCTTCATGGGTCATGGGCTTTGGGTTGTACCCAACTACATTCAATGTATTTGCCCAATGGGTTGTGATACTTAAGTTTCTACCCATTTATATTACCCAATATACTACATACTAGTTATGTGTATATTTTACCCAAATATGTAAACACTAGTTGTTGTACATATGTAATATTAAATCATAAAATCACTTATACTTGTTTTAGTGTTTTATGTGAAAATGTGAATATGTTAGAAACTATTAGTTCGAACCATTTACGTATTTTATTTGTTTCGTTAAAATGATTTTACGTTTGTTATCGACAAAACATTAGAAGATCGTAAAATATAAATAAACGTTTTTACGGCTTATTTGTATTAACAATCTCCCCCTTTTTGTTGATGACAAAACATAAAATTATTTTAAGGAAAAGCTAAAATTCGTAAAAGTTTGAATTTGTAGTTTTACTTTCTTCTCCCCCTTTTTGTCGAAACAAAAAGAGCTTCAAAAGAAAGCAACACATTGTTTTTTTAATAAAAACATGTGAAAGAAATAAAAATAGAGAGCAAGTAACGGGAAAGGATCTCGTCTTTTGTTAGGTTACTAGTTTTACAACACAAGCTTCTATGAAAGAAATAGAGATGAGATAGAGGCGGTTGAACACGTTAAACCAAACGCACACACGAAAAAATAAGATGGTTATGCGTAGAGTATGTGATGAGAGGATAAAATGAACAACCAACCCTCAAGTGAGGGTTATACAAGAGTATTTATAGGAGGGAAGCTAGGGCAACACTTCCTAGTCCCTTCCTTTCTCCTATGGGCTTGGGCCTAAGGTCATGGGTTTTCTACATAAGCTTAAGGCTAATAACAAACATAAAGGCCATAATTAAGCTAACAATTACATATGAATTACTAACACTAGATTTAGGTTTAGGAGTGATTCCAACAATCTCCCCCTAAGTGTTAGTGATGAAAACGGTGAAGGCGTTGATGTAATGGTAGCTTTGACGTCTTCTGACATTCTTCTTTCTTGTGAGAAGAATTGCCTTGATTCGAACAATCTCCCCAGTGTAGAGAAATTGTTTTCTTTAAACGGTTCTGCTTTGACGCCATCTTTAACTTTGTTCTTTGATTATTGTTCTTTGTGATGGAAGTGATAGTATGTTGTTGTTATCTGCATCAAGTCTGCCTCAGGTCTGCATCGCTGCTACAGTGTCTCCACGTCATTCTTCAACATGCTCACACGCTCTTTGACGTTGGATTTCAGTACTGATGAAGTTCTTTAAGTCTTTAACTTTGTAGATTTATTGATTTGGCGAAGAATCATTCTGACTTTTGTGTTGCATTAAGATAGAACTTCCATTAGTGATGATGTTGGCGTGAGCATGAGAAGAATCTGCACGATCATTCTGCTCCAGAGCTTCCATAAGAAGAAAACATTTAAAACGGTTAGTAATAACCGGATTCCGGCACTTACAAGTTTGAACTTCGAGAGTGTTAACATCATAGTGTGAAAACACAACTCTAATTCACACAAAGGCCGTTCCTGAACTGGAGTCCCACAAGTGAGATAACGCGATGTACCGAAGTACACCTATAGTTCAGATGAGTCGCTGAGGTACACCGAAGCATCACCTCACGACTGTAGACCGTTTGAGACACACTAAGCGTAATCCACGGGGAGTTACCGAAGTGACCTGCTGTCAGGGCTGTTTGATGTTGACCCTGGCAGGAGTTTCCATTCAATCACTGAGGATCACAGATGTGAACTTCTCATAAATGTTCTCGACAGATTGCTAAGATCCGTGAAGGACTCGATAACGTACCACTGATGTTCTTATTGTTGAACATCAAGTGATGATATGTCAAATGTTCCTAAGAGATCTTTTGATGAATCTCGTGGCTCTAGACTCAATAGTGCGTTTTGGTTTTCCTGAGCGGAGACTAGGGAGAGGGTCTCCTTCTTCAATACCAGCGATCTCTAAGAGAAAGCCAATAGTTTACGTAGGGTTCCCTGTGAGAATGAAACAAGCTTCTGTTGAGAGAAACTTGAGTGGCTAAGAAGGTTTAGTGCATGCGTCACTGGGTCCATGACGACTTTTAATATTCAATACCGGCGTCACTAAGTGACAACCAGTAGCATATGAATTGAACCCGGTGTCTGCCCTAAGTTGAATAATTTGGAGGGCTATTTCTTTTCACCTTTTTCTTTGCATTTCTTATTAATTCTTCAACTCCTTCTTTCTCCGATTCTCATTTTCTCCTTTTTATAATCGTACCTAAGGACTTATAAATACTAACTATTTGTGATGTCCTTGGGCAGATCCCTCCGGCTCTGGCGGATCATAGGACGGTTATTCCTAACCTTAATCTCCTTATAACTCCATTGCCATAAAACCATTTTTCATGAAAATCTCTCAAAGTGTTTGTGAATGAAAATGTTTGAACACTTCAAGAGTTTTAGATTTTCAGAAATACTCCCCCTCCACATGTGCTTAAGAGTTTTTACGGAAGTCTACACGGTGAGGAAATAGCTCGCACTTTTGAATTGATCGACTCAAGATAGACAATTCCCCGAGGGACACGGTTACGTTGCATAGTTAAAGAGATACATTGTCAGATTTTAGGTGACAACTAGCTCTAATAATTACCTTGAAGGTGTGGACAAACCTCGAAAGGTTGTCAAACCCATCAAAGTTCATGTCTATCAAGAGCTTCTCGAATAGGTACAATTTACTTGGATAAGTCTTTGGAAGATAAATCTTTTCAATGTAAGACTGTTAGATCCCGTCACTTCATGGGTTGAAGTCTTTTCACACGAGGATTCAACTAGCAAAACACAACATATTTCTTATCACATATTTTCTCCCCCTAAAAAATGGCATAAAAAATGTTATTTTTGAAAAATTGAGAATAAATATGACCATTTTGAGTGTTGCGGGAAGATGACCACTGTGAACAATTTGTGAACAAAGTTTTAATTCAAATACTCCCCCTCAACAAGTGATATAAACGGTTGAGGTTTTGAAAATCATAAGGGGAAGTACTTGTTCTTTTGAGCAGAACCTTGAAAAATGAAAGGTTTGATAGGTTTTACTCAAAAGTAAGAAGCTTTTGCTCCTTTTATAAGGATTGTGGCACTGAAGCGTAACACAGGGTCCTTTCTTGACAAATTACGGGTTGTACACTGTTATGTGTGCACAAGCCATTTGACATATATAATCACACATCCAAAGTAATAGTGAAAGAAGCGGTTCAAGGGGTACCAGGAAGTCCAGTGATGTTGCCAGGAGTCCGAACCGGGTGTTGATAGCCGGTGATGTTAATCCTGGGTCGAGCACCAACAAAGCTTTCCAAGGTTTTGAACTGATCCCGTCGATACAACCTTTCATCAATCATTCTGATGATCCTCTGCACATCCCTTCTGTCCTGAGAGTTCCATCACTTTTGAGACCTTATGCCTTTATATATCGCCTTCAACCGATAAGCCAATCCGTCCCTAACCGTCTTCAAAGTGTGATCCCCAAACTTGTGAAGATCTTTACACGCCATCAAGCAATTTCGTTGAAGTTCACTGTGATAAACGACACCGAATGGTTTGCTGACGAGTGTGTATTGTGGAAGCTGGTTGATGTCGGGAAGATCTAGCTGAGGTGGAGTGAAGTTGACACGGGTCTGATATGATTCTACTGCAAGCTGGACATCTTCTACACATTCCTGTATGACTATGCTTCTGATGAATATTAGCAAGGACTTGATGTATTCACGTTGTACTTCAGTCGAGAATTGTCTCATGTGTCCCTGTACTTTGGCAAGATACAGATCTTCAATGTCATTGAGAGACAAATTCTGAAAGTCCACTTCACTGAATGCATAATCTCTTTCATCTTCTCTTTTGACCACGATATTCTTGAGAAAAGTGTAGTCCCATTTAGACGAAAGATCAACATGTTTAACAGCAACGATTCCTTTAGTACTGAACACTTCATTTTGAGACTTCTGAACTTGGCATCTTCTGTAGTAGATTCATCGGCGTTCCGGCCAATGGTGAATCCCATACATTGCATCACGGTCATACAATTCCACATTGTTAGAAAACATGTGGGTTGCCTTTTCCTCGATGGCTATGCAGTTTGAGTATATGGCTGCCGGGAATGGAAGTGTCAGAGATGTAGCATATTTCCTTGAATCATCACTGCCGTGTAGAAGAAATTCCAAGTCTTTGTTGAAGAAATAGCGAAATGGAATCTTAGGTTGATCTGGTTGGCCAATTGTCGGTAGAGGTTTAGACCAGTCGGTGTAATATGGAGGATTGTCCCGTTTGGTGAAATCGATGTTTGCTTCTGGGTTGAGCCAATCCATATTGTTAGACATGGCTCGTGCTATGTTATCAAGGTGATACTCAACCTCAATAGCACTTTCCGAGCTGTCCTTGAGCAGTTGAAATGCTTCATTCTTGATTCGCTTCAACTCGGATTTCGTCATCTTTTTCACACGGAATTTCTCTTGCAAGAACTTAGCATGCTCCAATGTACTACCGTCTTCCATATTTTGACCTTCAGCAGGATAGGGGGTGGAATTAACAAGTGTAGAAAACCATTCAAATTCCTCTGTGTCATCTTCATCTAGCCATGATACGACGTCAGCCTTGGGCGCCTTCTTCTTCTTTTTCTTATGCCTAGATGAGGATTTTGGTTTATGTACTTTGTCGGGAGAGGGGGGTTGTTGTTGGGGCTCATGGAATTCCTCATCGTCACCACCCGTATACTCAAAATGATCACCGGTTTTCTGAGTCTGGGGTGGTAATTCAGAAGAATCCTGAGGTTTATCAGCAGAAGAACGAGGAGGAGACCTTTGTTGTGCTGGAGTCCGTTTGGGTGGAGGTTGCATTGAAGATGATTCACCAGACTTCTTCGAGCGTTTATGCTGGTCATTCTTATCCTGATCCTTATCTTCATCGTCGCGTGGACGCTTTGGTCTTTCAGCTTCTTCTCAGCATGCTGATTTGAGTTGATATTCCAGCAATGCTTCAAGCAATTTACCTTCGTGAGAGGCAAGTGTTGCAGATCGTTTGGACATTTGAGCTACTAGCCGGTCAACTAACTCAGCATCTGAGAATATTATGGGATAAACTGGATTGATGTTCACGTGCATCGGTGTTGATTTCATAGTCTGCTTGGCCGGGTGAAGTAGATTCGGATAGAGTTGTTTGGTGAACAACTCCTTTGTAACTTTCGGAACAATGTCAAGGAGGTAATTGTGAGTGTAACCTTTGATCATTTCGTCCATTTTCCCTTGAAGATCATCTTTCATGAGCTTCTGGACATACTCCCTTTCAACTTTCATCTTGTCATTCTCATCATGAAGATACTGTATCTGATCAGCGTAGAAATTCATTTTCCTGTAGAGCATGTCTTTCTTTCTGACTTGTTTGACAGCATTCATAATTCTTTTATGAGTATGAGAAATCCAAGATCGAGTTGGCTTCTTCACTGATTTGGACGTAGATTTGGTTGATCTTTTAGATGGTGGTTGTGAAGAATGAGATGATGAATCTGATGATGAGGAGACATAAGGAGGCTCAGAGTCCTTTGGAGGTGCAGAAGTATCCTCCTTGGAACGAATTGGATTGTTGAGAAGATAATCATCATAATTCCCTTTGCTATCTTGTCCAGATTTAGCTTTTAATTCCGTCTGAGCCTGGGCTTCTTCATCAGTCTTTTCTTTCTCAGACTTATCCTTATCTGATTCCTCAATGTTATAATCAATAGATTCCTCCACAAGCTTTTGCTGTTGCACAAGAGTGGTGGCACCAGTTCCCTTATCGGGTCGATTAACCGCATCAGGATCTGATGAAGAGTGGACACCACCACTCGACCCTCCGGGGCCACGCATTTGATCTTGTTCAAATTCTTTAGCTTTCTGCAGGTGTCTAACTATTTTAAACTTCTTCCTGTAGGATGTATCCAGTTGCTCTTCTTCTGAGCTATCCTCTTCATAAGGCACAAGTACTGGAGTCTTCCCTTTGCTTATAACTGCTGGTGGACTGGGAGGTTTTGCTACTGAAGGAGGTGATTCGGTTGCAGATTCAGAGTAGAAGACCTCTTCGTCCGATTGTGTATCTTCAGAGCTTTCGTCCACTAGCTTTCTTTGTGGTTCAAGCTTTGGAATGGGAACAGGACCAGCTTCCTTAGAAGGAACAGTCTTTTTACGAGGAGGATTCCTCTTGGGGAACTTCCTCTGAGTCTCAGTGCTTGCATCACTCCCTGCACTGCCTCTTCTGGTTCTCCGTGTGGGTGTCCTAGAAGGTTTTTCATCAAGAAACCCAACTTTGTTCTCTTTCACAGCTACCATATATCTTTTGTAAGAGTAGAGATGTTTGAGTTCATCTGAGAGAAGGACATCAGGCAACACAGTACCTTGTTTCTTTGTTGACGATTCCTTGATTCTGACAGTTAAAATAGGCTCAGTCAACATGTCGTGATTGTCGGGGTCATTGAGCCTCTTGGGAATATCGGGATGAAGTCCAAGTGCTCTCTGGATCAACAGTTTAGTGTATCTGACATAGGGAATCTTTGAGCCAAGCTTTTTGAGAAATGACATCATGTCATCCCATATCAGAGCTTCAATCTCGATGTGCTTCATGTTGATTAATGACCAAAAAATTTGCAGTTCTATGAGCTTGGGATGCTCATAGCCGCTATCACGACCAAAGACAGATTTGGTAATGATGATGTAGAGAGTTCTCCACGGTTGAGGAATGTTCTTAAGCTCCACATGAGAATGCTTAGTGATAATTCCTGAAGCTTCATTATAGCCAATATCAATCAAGAATTGCAAAACTGTCTCTTCAGCAGGTGTGGCATAGAAGTCTATTGGCTCGATGTCAGGGATGCGAAGAATAGCCCGTAAGTCTGCATGTGTGATGGTGACTTGTTTGTGATTGAGCGTCACAGTCACTGCACTTTGACCTTTGATCCTCTGCATTGAATTCCAGAACTGTTGCATGTAGATCTCCGGTACTGTAGCAGAATGTGAGAGCATGTTTTGGTAGGGATGATTCTTGAGAATATCCATAGCAATCAAACAGGAAGATTCAAAGCAGGTGAGGGTTTCAAATTCAACCCGAAGGTTGTTCTTTCCAATCTTTCTTGGATAGCCATTAGGGAAGATATCAGCAATTGTGAGAACATCTGGTGCATCCACATTCATTTGAGCAGCCATGTCGTGATCTGAAATAACATTAGCCAAAAGAACCAACATATCGAAAGACATAATGTTAGTCAACATAAGGTTTTTATTGTCTAATTATTGAATGTACAGTGTCAATGATTGTTACGAGTCCTAAGTCACTTGTTTGTCCAATAGTCCAATGACGTCGTGAAAAGTTTCGTGAGTTAGTTAACTTTAAGTTTTAAAGTTTATGTTATCACTTATAGTTCACAACATATCAAACGTTTAAGTTTATTAGTGGCATTATTGGTTTCGTGATGACATGATTTGTTTATTTACAAGTATGTACACGCAACAATTCATAATTAAGGTCAATCAAGGCTTAAGCGTAGATATGGCAAAGTTACGCGTAAACAGGAGTGGTATATGCGTAGGCACAAGCTTATGCGTAGGATCCTTACTTACGCGTAAGAAATGTTACGCGTAGGAAAAGGGGACCTTAAGCGTAGAGCTTACGCGTAGGCGTATAAAAACCTTACGCGTAAGGCTTACTCGTAAGAGTAGACCTTATGCGTAGAGGTCACTGTTTACGCATATCCTTCACAGGATACGCGTAGTCCCATTGTAGAACCTTACGCGTAACGCTACGCGTAAGATTTCTCTTACGCATAACTTTCTACGCGTAAGGTGATCCTTATGCGTAGAGATTCAATGACCTTGATTCTGAGTTTTACGAGTAGCAAGCCTGAAATAAAATCATCATATCATCAATCTTGACACATATATTCATTTTAAGACAGATTATGGCATGAAAACTTGTTAAACAGTTTACGCGTAGAAAGTCATACGCGTAAGTCAAAACCCTAAAATTCATGAATTACGCATATGATTTCTAGCCATAGGATATGCACCAAAGTGTTTCAGGTAAGTCTTAGAGGCATAGTAAGATGTTTTATCCAAGTTTTAACATCAAATTCAAGTCCAATCAAGAAAACCCAATTCGTATGAACTTGAACCCTAATTTCCAATTTATGAATCATTAGTGTTTCTGGGTGAAATCTGGGTTTAAGTTTGATCAATTCAACTTAAAAACAACCTATTAAAACAATCTTTATTACCAAAAACATTCTCATATGAAAACACCCAAATCACGCATAAACCCTAGTTTTCCAGATTCCATCAATTCGTATTTCTGGGTAAGTTTTGAGGATTAAAATGGTATCATTGATGTTTTAAGAACGTTTTGACACAACCCTTTTAACCACAAACTCCCATTCATGATTAGGTGTTCTTGCGCTTACGCGTAAACCACAAAAGTCACAATATCTCAAGATTAAACCGTTGGATTCATGAAAAATTCAAAACCATTGTTTAAGAACTTGTTATAAGCACAAAAACACTTACAAATTGATGATCCAAAACACAGATTTCTTGAACGATTATTAAGCGTAGGATGAAGTTTGGTTTGAGTATTAAATGTGAAGTGAAAAGTTAGGTGGGGTGTTTTTATTAAAATGACTTTAACCTTTTGGTAGTTTTGGTCCCTCCACCTTTTCCTTTTTCATCCAAAGCCATTTAACTTCCATTTTGGTTACCAAACGAAAGATTTTAAGAAAGAAACTTGACGACACTCCCCCTTGACTTAAGAAAATAATGAAAGGTTATAAATTTTAGTCCGAGGAGTGTCAATGAACCAGAAAATTTATCACCATTGATAAAAGAAACAACCGGATCAGGATAACATGCAAGTACACAATTATTTTGAAATAGTTAAGTATTTATTTTCTCCCCCTCAACACTTGATCGGAAAAATACTTAATTTTAAAAGATTTTAGTGTTGACGTAAGAAATGTACTTGCCATGTTTGAAGAAATATAGATAGAAGAATATTTTTGTTGTTTTATCAGGTTTTATATTTTTGTATTTTGTTTTTGAAAAAAATATTTACAAAAGAGAGTTTGGTGTTTGACAGGTTTTTAAGACTATTTTAAGAGGTCATCCAATTCCTCTTGAGTCAAACACCTCATACCAATCCGGTGGACCAACTCATTAAACCTAGCGGGAGGCAAGGCTTTGGTGAGTAGATCTGTCAATTGGTATTCTGTACCCACGAAGTATAATTCAACTGTACCCTGTTCCACGTGGTCCTTGATGAAATGATAGTGAAGATCGATGTGCTTTGATTTCGAGTGCTGAACTGAGTTGCACGAGATCGCAATGGCACTCCGATTGTCGCAGTACATCGGGATTCTGTCAAATACGTAACCATAGTCTTTGAGTTGTGTTCGCATCCAGATGACTTGAGCACAACATGCTGACATGGCTACATATTCTGCTTCGGTTGATGACAGCGATGTACAATCCTGCTTCTTTGATTGCCAAGACACCAGTTTATCACCAAGAAATTGTAGTGCTCCTGAAGTACTTTTTCGTGAATCTAAACATCCTGCGTGATCAGCATCTGAAAAGGCGATTAGTTCAAAACCAGAATCCTTCAGATACCAGATCCCCAAGTTAATGGTTCCCTTGATGTATCAGAGGATTCTTTTAGCCTCAGAGAGGTGGGTTTCAGTTGGTCTTGACTGATAACGGGAGCAGAGATAAACGGCAAAGACATAATCAGGTCTGCTAGCTGTTAGATACATGAGAGACCCAATAATACTACGGTATTTTATGGGGTCGACAAGTTTCCCATGTAAATCAGCGTCTAGCTTCTTGGTATGAGTCATTGGTGTGGCATAAGTGTCACAGGTTTTCATTCCAAATTTGTTTAACAATTCAAGGGCATATTTGGACTGACTCAAGAAAATACCACCGGGTGATTGATGAACTTGCAGTCCTAGAAAGAACGTAAGTTCACCCATCATGGACATTTCAAAAATTTTCTTCATTAGTTTTGCAAAAGCGATTGAGTACTTTTTATGTGTAGACCCAAAAATGATGTCATCCACGTAAATTTGAACAATTAAGATATGTGCCCCGTGATATTGTATAAAAAGAGTAGGGTCGACCGAACCTTTGGTGAAATTATTAGCAATGAGGAAAGATGATAGCTTATCGTACCATGCCCGAGGAGCTTGTTTGAGACCATGAAGAGCTTTGTTCAGTTTGTAGACATGGTTCGGGAACTCGGGATCAACGAATCCTTCTGGTTGGCTGACATAAACCGTTTCTTTCAGTTGTCCGTTGAGAAACGCAGTTTTGACATCCATCTGAAAGACCGGCATATTCATATGAGCCGCGAACGCGAGAAATATCCGAACAGCCTCAAGACGAGCAACCGGAGCAAAAGATTCTTCAAAGTCTATTCCCTCTTCCTGACGATAACCCTTAGCAACTAGACGTGACTTGTTTCGGATTACGTTCCCTTCAGCATCCAATTTGTTTTTCCAAATCCATTTGAGACCAATGACGTAGACCCCTGTTGGTCTTTCAACCAGTTCCCATACTTCAAGACGTTTGAATTGGTTGAGTTCTTCTTGCATGGATTCAATCCAGTTGTCTTTTGTCATTGCGTCTTTAATGTTTTTAGGCTCAGATTGGCATACAGTGAGTGCATAAATGCAATGTTCACCATCTGTGTGAAGACGTTGTCTTGTAACGACTGGTTGATTCGGGTTGCCAATAATATTTGCCAGAGGATGGTATTTTTTCCATCGATGTGTAGAGGGTTGATGTTGGTATACATTGTGCAGATTCTGAGGATTCAAATGGTTTGTTGATGATTCCGCGACATCAGGTGCAGCAGTGTCATTAGCAAACAGGTTAAAGAACGCATTTGGATCAAAATCTGCAGGTGGGGGTACTTCATTAAGAACATCATCAGCCGGTTCATCATTGTTGGAAGCGGTTTGTTCAACTGTTGTGGTGGAGTCAACTGGTGGTGCTTCTTCAACAGTAGTTGTTGTAGCAGGTGTATCAGGTATAAGAGTAGTATCAGGTTGAGCAGCGGAAACAGCGGATACACCTGGAGCACGTTCATCAATATCGTCACTGAACAGAGGAGCAAATAACCTTTCCATTTATTGACGAGTGAGCTGGGGGCTTTGTTTAGCTGATGATGGGGGTTGAGGGAAGTTTAAGCGGTTGTGACCGGGTTCCAAGCTGTTATACTCAGAAGCCATTTCCGTAAGTTCATCAAAATGAGCTTGAATCGTTTCCATCACCTGTTTTGTACGATGATTCCATATCCGGTAACCTTTAGAGTTCTCACAATATCCAATAAAGACTCCAATGTCAGCTTTGGCTTTGAGCTTTCCAAAATCATCACGATCATTATTCGGATAGCAAAGGGATCCAAATACATGAAAGTGTTTGAGATTCGGTTTATGGTTGTGGACAAGCTCGAAAGGTGTCTTGTTGTGGCGTTTTGTGATCATAGAACGGTTTTGAGTATAGCATGCAGTAGATACAGCTTCTGCCCACAAGTAATCTGGAAGTTTAGCATTGATTAACATTGTTCGTGCAGCTTCCACTAACGTTCGGTTTCGTCTTTCAACAACTCCGTTTTGTTCTGGTGTACGTGCAATAGATGTTTGATGCTGAATTCCCACTTTCTCATAAAATTCACGAAGGGTTTGGTTAACAAATTCAGTTCCTTTGTTTGTTCTGATTAGTCTGATGGTGTTGCGGAGTTGAACCTGTATTTTTGTGAGAAAGGTGATGATCATCTGTGGAGCTTGGTCTTTGCTTCGAAGAAAGTAGACCCAAGTCCAACGTGAATAGTCATCAACAATTACTAAGATGTAGCGTTTGCCATTTATTGTTTGCACGCGCATCGGGCCACACAAATCCATGTGAAGAAGATGAAGCACATGCTGAGAGCTGTGTTCCACCTTTGAAGGAAAATGAGCACGAGTGCTTTTCCCTTGTTCACAGGCTGAGCAAAGGTGATCTTTAGATACCGGAATCGTGGGAGACCTTCAACTAGTTTGTGTCGAGCAAGATTGGTTATAGTTTGAAAGTTTAAATGTGAGAGACGACGGTGCCATAGCCAGGATTTTATTGATGTTGCCTTTGAAAGTAAGCAGATGGGAGATGAAGCAACCATGTCTTGCATGGAGATAGTGTAAAGACTAGAATTACGCGAGCCAGACATAAGGTCGTTTCCTTGTAGATCACGAATGAAACAAGATTTCTCCCTGAAAGCAACCTCCAAATCTCCATCACAGAACTGACCTACTGAAAACAGATTGTGACCAAGGCCTTCCACATAATAAACCCTGCTAATTTCGATGTTCCCATTGATATAGTCTCCGTAGCCCATGATAGCTGCGAAGTGATCATTCCCGAATCTGACAGTGCCAATGAACTTTAAAATAAAGTTTGATAACAGTTTAAGGTTGCCTGTCATGTGTCGGGAACATCCGCTATCAACAATCCAAAGAATGATCTATATCACCTGCATTACACACAGACGACACAGATGGAATAGAAGTAGATGTGGAACCCGAAATGTTAAAGGGTTCCGAAGCAGTTATAGTAGACATACACACATCAATAATTTTAGGCATCCATTTAAATCCTAGTGTGTTATATATCCATTTCTGCCATCTCCAACTAGTATTTGCTTTAGTCTTAGTGAATGCACTAGGTGGTACTACATTCTTAGGAGGTGAAACTGGAGCTACAGGGACAACAATGCTTGCCTTAGAATCTAAAGAAGGTGGTCTACCAAGCACAGACTTAGAATGATTAGTGGGCCTAGAGGTATTCCGATTCTTAGGATTCCGTAAATGAGAGATTATAGCTTTAGCAACACATTTGTCATGACAATCAGAATTCATACTTTTACGACAAATAACACAAGGTGCATTAGACTGAATATCAAAAGTACTTAGAGGTTTAGCATTCGTTACATCACTATTTCTATTACATTTGCCAGACGCAATGTCTATAGTGGAAGCAACGTGAGTCTTATTCATAGTCCTAGGGTGTTCTTCTACTTTAGCATTCCTTATTGACCTTTTCTTAGGTCGCAACTTCCTATTCTTCGATGTAGTGCTCCTAGGCTGTGAAGTGCGGATGTTTGGAAAAGACACAACTATTCCTGTATCAGTAGAAGGAAGCACGTTAGCAACTTGTGATTTGGCAGTAGGGATTCTAGGTTCACGATTACGAAGTGTTACTGGTGCTATTCTCTTAATCACGGTAGGCGGAAGTAGTTCATACTTTCCTAACATTTCTCTTAACTTAAAGATAGTGTGAATCAAGTCTTGATTTTCAGAACGAATATTACCAGCAAAATTCATTACTTCTCTGGTGTGTGCAAGATAATGATCAAGTTCGTTTGATGCTTCATGACGAGTCTTATTGAGTAAATCAAATATGACACCATATTCCTGTTTAAATTTTACAAGTTTTTGTTCATATTTTGAGATTTGACTTTTCAAAGACACGTTTTGATCATCCAGTTGCTCAATTTTAGGATCAGAAGATTTTTCACGCAACTGAGCGATTTTGTTTTGAAAAACAAGTTGTTGATTGTGAATATCTTTTTGACACCAATTAAGACGACGTTTTGCATTGGAAAGTTCGTTAAGCAATCGTTCATTTTCAGCTTTTAAAGGCTCTATCTGAAGCACATTATCAGTATTCTCAACAGTTATGATAGAGTCAACAGTATCAGCAGAGATACAATCAGATGCATATGGCACAGAATTCAATAACACAATATTATGGATATCAGCACAGATAACATCATTCAAGAGTCGATCAACATCTTTTCTCAACATTATCTTTTTACATTTAGTATTGGAAATAGATGTTTCTGTTTTCTCGAAAACGACCTTCATCACTCCAAGTTCCTTATAAAAGTCCCGTTCCCAAGACAAAGCACAATTTTTCAAATTTTTAACATTTGGTAAAAGATTTTTCTGAAAAATGTCTTTTTGTTCTCGCGCCAGAGGCGATTGAAAATGTTGAACTTTAATTTCAGAATGATATTCTATCTCATGTTGTAAAGTTTTGAGGTCAGCCATGAAAATGTCAAAATATCTAAGAATTTTGCGATTTTCAGGTTTTGAGTTTACTTCACTGATGGAAGGTAAAGGACCATAAATTTGTGCATAATCTGGTTGGAGATTTACATTAGAAGACTCAGACGTTTTTATGATAACCCTTGGTGTGTTAGAAGAATCCGTTGGTGTGATAAAAGTGACCGGTTTTGAATAATTAAAAGCTTTGTTGTAAACAACAGATTCTAATTTTGATCGACTCTCGTCTTCTGCATCTAATTCCTCTTGACGATGATATTCAACAACACTCATAACAGAGTTATCAATTTTATATTCTGCACTGGAAACTTTAGGATTTGTTTTGAATGCTTTGGTTGAAAGCTTAGGTTTGTAATCAGCAAGATTTGGTCCATATCCATTTGGATTGGGTTTTAAAGTAAACTTTTCAATAGCAGTTACTGACTCACCATGTTTGTAAACAACAGTTTTAAACTCTTTAAGTTTGCGTTGCAAGCCAATAATTTCTTCAAGATGATCATCTATTCGTTTCGTTGAATGCTTTTTGTATGCAGAGAACTGTCTTTGACAAGTTAACAACTCAGCCTTAGCTTTTTGATTTTCCAAGGTGAGAGCGTTAATTTACTTTTTATGTTCATGTTTCAGTTGTTCTATTTCAGACAACAAAGCATTCTTCGAAGCGGCTAGATCACGCATCTGTCTTTCTAAATATTTTTCGTTTTGATGAGATTTAGTAAAGGCTGCTTCAAAACCTTTTTCACGTTTTTCTTGAGTTTTGAAAAAATTGAGTTGCTTTAGTAAACATTCAAAATCCTTGGTTAATAGTGCATTTTAACTTTTTAAGACCTGATTTAATGCACAACATTCTTCAATTTGGGATTGCTGGTCTTTAAGTAACAGAGCAAGATCTGGATGAGGCAAAAGTTCGGCTTGTTCAACGGGAGTCACAACATGATCATTATTTAGATCCTCAAGTATAACCACGGAGTCAATTTGATTATCAATGGAAACCATAAGGTCATCTTGATCGTCAAATGTAACTACGGGGTCTAATTGAAAATCGTCGGAATGTGATGTAAATGACTCATTTTGAACATTCTGAGCCTTATCGGATTCAGATGTTGGCGGAGATATTAGATCAGAGATAAATATGGTTTGTTCGGGTACCTGAGACAAGCCATCAGTGTCATACACTGGGCCTGTGTCACTCATGTGTAACTCATGCATATTAGCCATCAACATAACTGCTGCATTGGCCTGCAAGTCCTCCATATCATCATCTGAGTCTGCATCTGCCATAAAACTTTGTTCTTTGTATGTGAGAGATCTACCAGCTTCATCCTTAAGAGCCAAAAGAAGAGCCTCTTTGAAATAAGCACTGCCCCTAGTCCTCGGCTTTGGGCATGCATTAGCCAGGTGTCCCTTCTCATTGCAATTGTAGCATCGAAGACCATTCAACCCATTCTGAGCATTTCCCTGTTCCACCACTTGAGCTCTGTTGTTATTCCTACCCACAGCATTAAACCCTTGACCACCGCCCATCTAACGACCATAATCACGATTTTGAACTTCAACTCATCCATTGTTCACAACAGCCTGATTGCGTGTGTTAGATGAGGAACGAATACGATTGTTGGATTTGTTGGTATAACGGCTAAAAGCATTAGCAATCATAACAAATCCTTGTTGCAATGCTTCGAACAGATCGGATTCCTCATTAGCTTCACTGACAAATGCTTGAGCATTGTTGTTGTTGTATGGAACCAATTGATTATGTTGAGATTTTTGTGATTGATCATTTGGTGTGATAGTGGCAGTTGGTTGAGTTGCTTGTTGAGGAGGATAACTGTTTTGAGCATACAAGGCAAGTTGTTGATTTTCCGGAGTTGTTGTTGAAGCAATTTGAGCACGGAGAATCCTGTCCCTATCAACTTCCTTTTCATGAGGCTTCAAGTAATCATACAACAATCCGTATGTAGAATGATGCATGTTCTTCGCTTGACGGAGAAAAATGACATACTTCTCCCATTCAGGACCAAGACTACTCAGGAACTTAGTATTAACTGCAATTCTTGGCATGATGATGTTGTGTTTATCCAAGTCATTTATGATGTCTGAGAATCGATGATGATAAGAATCTAGTGTCTCTCCAGGTTCAATCATTAAGTGTTCATAAGCCAAGTAAATTTTGGATTCCATATCCTCCTGATTGAGTGCAGATCCTTCCATAAGTAGATGAATGTGTTCCTACATTTTCTTTGCAGTCTTTTGAGCATCAACACTTCGAAGAATTGGGTTTGGTAATCCTAAAAGGATATATTGCATTGCAAGCTCATCAGCTTCATAGTGTAGAAGTTCTTCTGGATTCAAGTCTGCAGCAGTAGCAATGTTTGATTGTTCATCTCTTGGTGGATTAGCATTTGGATCTCCGGGTACAATGACAGTAGGCATCTGAAATGGACCTTCCAAGATAACCTTCTTTAAGAACTTTCCATGTGGCTTCTTCAGATCACAAAACCTAAAGAACCTAATTACCCATTGATCGTAGTTTCCTGGAGTGAGCATTGGAGGTCTATCAAGTGATCCAGCCTCATGAATTAATTGTTGGCTGCTTAAAGCTTCACACATCTTTGCAAACCAAGTAGGTTCCTTCATAGTGTTCCTTGATGGATGTTGATTGAAATCGTTTGTGTAGGGTTGAACTTGAAGACTTGGTGGTGTTTGAACCATTTGTGGTGGAGGAATTGCTCCAAGTTGTGGAGTATGTTGTTGATTAAATTGTTGTTGATAAATTGCTTGTTGTTGATTCCATTGTTGATGTTGTGGACTTAGTTGTTGTTGTCGTTGAGAATAAGTGTAAGGGAAATAGTTAGAGTATGGTGGTTGTGACATGTTGAAAACTTGTGTTGGTAAAAATGGATCTTTGTAGTCGAATGAACCTTTGTTGATGAAGTATCCTTAGGCGTAGAAATCACAATAGCCAAGTAGCACTTATGCGTAAAAACACCAAAGTTACGCGTAACAATCAAGAGTTACGCGTAGGTTTAGCTTACGCGTAAGTAGGGAAAAGACACTAAAGTTATGCGTAGACACAAAGTTAGGCGCAGAAACTTAGGCGTAGGATTACCTTATGCGTAAGACTGGGCTTAGGCGTAAGATGAATCTTAAGCGTAGGATTTTCTACGCGTAAGCTTTATGCTTATGCGTAATTTTAGGGTTTTATCCCAAGTGATCTTTTACACTATCACAGTGCAAAAGATATCCAAAGTCGACGTATTTGCAGGCTTATCCAAGCAAGAAAACACGGAGTAAACCACGAAACTGAAGATCAAACCACGGTTAAAGTTACGCGTAGAACTAGGGTTTTGATACGCGTAGTTCTACTCGTAAGATGACTTTTTCCCAAAGATGTTTCTAAACTAGATTTTTGTTATGGAATAGCTTCAATATCACCAAAATAACACAAAAGTGTGAACCTTGATGAATCAAAATGGCTAAACAGGTTACGCGTAGAACGACACCCACGAACAAAAACAAGCTTAAAAACTATGATCCACGCATAAAGTTTGAAACTTTTTGCCAAAAACAGTTATTTTAACACCTTAAAACATTGAAAGTACAAGAGTCTTGGATTAAAAAGTGTAAAAAATGATTTTTTAAGCGAACCAAAGTATCACGTTAGCCTTACGCGTAGGACCAAAAACCCACTTCAAAAGCAATAACGATTCACCCAACTAGTAGGCGATTGATACCACTGTTAGGTCACTAGTTTTACAACACAAGCTTCTATGAAAGAAATAGAGATGAGATAGAGGCGGTTGAACACGTTAAACCAAACACACACACGAAACAATAAGATGGTTATGCGTAGAGTATGTGATGAGAGGATAAAATGAACAACCAACCCTCAAGTGAGGGTTATACAAGAGTATTTATAGGAGGGAAGCTAGGGCAACACTTCCTAGTCCCTTCCTTTCTCCTATGGGCTTGGGCCTAAGCTCATGGGCCTTCTACATAAGCTTAAGGCTAATAACAAACATAAAGGCCATAATTAAGCTAACAATTACATATGAATTACTAACACTTGATTTAGGTTTAGGAGTGATTCCAACATCTTTACTCCCCCTTGACCAGTCCATCCCTATGTAAGGGCGTCAAGAAAGTGATACTAATCTAGTTTGTTTGCAAGTAAGTTTGCAAAATATTTAGTCTAAATGACGAATGTGCTCCCCCTTGATGATTGCAATTTTGCAAGGGGATATCACGAAATGTATACCTAATATTGCAAGTAATTTGCAATGTATTGCTTTGACATAAAGCTCCCCTAGCTTTAGGATGTCAAAGTCTTCATGTGTAAATTGAATAACTACAAAACAAAGGTTAGACAACAAGTATAATTCACAATTTCCTGCAAATGTGGTCCAAGTTAGTAGAAAATAGTTTTCTGTCACACGGATCCCACGGTTCCCTCCTAGTAGGGATCCGTCTAGGCAATTCTGAGGGATACGTATTAGCTGATGATTAATTTAAGCAAAGGTGATATAACAAGTAATGTTATCACAAAAGTGAGATATGAATACAATGTAATCATATGCTCAGAAATATAACAAGTAGCATGTAATTTTATTTAATAAAACTAGAGTTATGATATACATGACTCTAAAAACTAAGAAAATAAGAAAATACATGACTAGGAATTTCTAGACAAACTATCGCTTGATGCTAGGACACCACTAAAATCTTCTAGCTCAAGTTTTGTTTAGGTTTAATCTCATCGAAACGTTCGAGGAGATGATAGAACATGAAACGTTGGTCTTCTCGTACTTCATGTATCAAACTTTCAACATGTTGACAATGATAGCAATCTTTGTCATGGCTAGGTAGTGGTGGTGGAAGAAATGAAATGGCTTGATGCGAAGGATCAAGTGAAGCGGCTTATGGAGCTTCAAACGATGGAGGGATTGGTGGAGGCGCATTTGAGAATGGCTCGACCAAGAATGATAGTCGTGGTAGAGAGGTATCAACTTCCATATGGTCGGGTGGTTGACTTTGATGATTTCTCATAATCCAAATAGGATTATATGATGGAAACGGCGAAAAGGAAGCCGGAGAAAGTGTTGACTCAACACCTTGATTTTGTATCATTATTCCTCCTAATGAGGAGAATGTTATCGGCGGAGGCGGATGAGACTGCCTAGGAGGCAAATCCTCTAAATTGTAGAGGTGTAGTGATGATAGTGGAGATGTAAATGAAATAGCTCTAGGAACCAATGGTGATGGTTTAGTGGAGATGATATTGTTTGGCCTAGGAGGTATGGTGGTGTTTGGCATAGGTAGTTTTGTGGGTACTATCCTTTTAGGAATTGGTTTGATTGGTTGAGGAAAGATCCTATCATTTGTTGGCTTGACCGGAGATGATTCGGTTGAAGAGATTTCGTGTATAACACGAGCCTTTTCATGGGTGGTTCTTTGGTGGATAGGTTACTACTTGGAGTTTTCCTCATGATGAGATGACTTCAAGAGGTTTGTAAGGGTTTCAAAAGTGCTGAAAGTTAGGATGAAGGTGATGACTATGGAAGTCCTAACAATGTGGTTTATAAACCAAGAGATTTGGCAAGTGCATTTAAGCCTTAAGCCACTAAGATTCATTGGAATGTGATGATTAACATGCAAAAGAGTCAACTTCAGAGTTTGTACTGATCTAGGAACTCATTTAAGATGAGATTGAGTGTTTGAGTTAGAAAGATGAGTTGAAATGATTGTTTTAGCAAGATTTGACATAAACTATCATCCGGATCCCACGGTTCCCTCATCAGAGGGATCCGTCTAGGCTAATCCTAGGGATCCGGCTATCAACAGCTATGAAAGAGTGGAAATGATATTTCTAAGATCTAAGATCTATATCATCTTGAGTGTTTCAGTCCTCCTAAGTGTCTTAAATGAAGGGGTGCTTAAGTACTTGGAGGTAATGAGTGATGTAGCTAATGATTGTCTTTTATGGAAGGATTTAGAACTTTCATGAGTGCCAATGGATGAGCAAGGATGACACTAAAGATGAGAGTGTCAGTTGAAGCTAAATAATCCTAGAGATCAGTTTGTGATTTAGGATAGTGTTTTGGAAAATATCCTAGAAGCTTTGAGATGGGAAAACTGGAGTTTGATCAACTTTGATCAATTTTGAGGTAGGGATGATTTATGATCAATTTTGCCACAATCGAAAAGATTTCTAAGACTAGAAGTGAGGGATCAAGTGAAAAATGAAGTGTGAGTTTAAGAGCGGAAGAGTAATGGATAAAAATTGAAATGATAGATCCACAAGCTTCTTAGAGTGTGATCTAGGTGAGTTATGTGTGAGTAGAAAGGATCTACCTATCTTGATAAGGACTTAATTTTCCTTAAGACACTATGTTTAGTTCAGTGTGAGGTGTTCTAAGGATATGTTTGAAATATAATGCTTGCAATTGCATTTTCTGTTTGCCAGATCCCACGGTTCTCTAAGTGTAGGGATCCGTCTAGCATAAACTTTGTGTTAATACAGATAAGCCGTAAAAACGTTTATTTATATTTTACGATCTTCTAATGTTTTGTCGATAACAAACGTAAAATCATTTTAACGAAACAAATAAAATACGTAAATTGTTTGAACTAATAGTTTCTAACATATTCACATTTTCACATAAAACACTAAAACAAGTATAAGTGATTTTATGATTTAGTAATACATATGTACAACAACTAGTGTTTACATATTTGGATAAAATATACACATAACTAGTATGTAGTATATTGGGTAATATAAATGGGTAGAAACTTAAGCATCACAACCCATTGGGCAAATACATTGAATGCAGTTGGGTACAACCCAAAGCCCATAACCCATGGATCTTGACCCATAACCCATTTCATGACATCATGCTTATATCATACATGGATAATATCCATAACCCATGGATCAACCCATACCCAAGTGACCAAGTGCATTGCACTCAAAGATACATTGTATCTAGCCAAAGATCCATGGTTCAACCCATGACCCATGACCCATAACCAAAATACCCATGGGTAAAAGGGAGCGTCCCACGGATCCCTAGCTTAACGCTAGATGGATCCCTTGTGGAAGGGATCCTTGGGATCCGGGGAACAGTAGGATTTTTCCTCTATAAATAGTGAGCCATTTCTTCATTATTTCTCACCCCTTTCTAACACACTTTCTCCCTGAGTTAAAAACTCACTAACCTCAGATCCAAGAGATCTATGTTTGTAGTTTTGTTTTTGTGTGATCTTTTAGGTTCCTCTTAATGGCAAGATCACCACCTTTGAAGTCGAGCAAGCTCAAGTCCATGAGTTGCCATGCTTCCTCATCATCAAGGCTACTGAAGTCTTCTTGTTGATGATTCCTTTCTTTCTTCAAAGAAGTGTAGTGTTGAAGACATTAGTGAAAGATGTCTCAAGTGTCAAGACGAAGATATTAGTGAAGGGTATCTATCGTCTATAGCATAAGCACTTGTGGTAGGTGCTTAGAAGTCAAGACAAGAAGCATTAGCGAAAGGTGCTTAGAAGTCAAGACTTGAAGCATTAGTGAAAGGTGCTTAGAAGTGAAGACACAAGACATTAGTGAAAGGTGTCTTGTAGATCTAGTCAAAGGCATTAGTGAAAGGTGCCTTAGATGTACATTCGATATGGTGTGTTTCGATGTACTAGATAGACTAGCATTAGATCCAAGGATATTGATGTCCTTGATGATGTTGTAAAGGAGTAGATCTCCTTTGGGATTAGTCGTTGGTGTAGTGTGGTAGTAGTTCATCCATTGCAATGGAACTAGGTGCTTAGCCTAGTACCTAATAAAGGGTAGGCTACGTTGTGAAGGTGTAGTTCACCTTGGAGTGAAAGAACTAGGTACTTAGCCTAGTACCTAATAAAGGGTAGGCGACGTTGTGTAGGTGTGGTTCACCTTGGAGTGAAAGAACCCGGTGGTTAGCCTAGCACCGGAAAAAAGGTAGGCGACGTTGTGAAGGCTTCTCCGCCATAAGGAGATTGGTGTAGTGTTTACGAACTCTCGAGTAGGTGACTCGGGGAGTGGAGTAGGGAAAGGAAGGTGTCCTTGCAGCCGAACAACTATAAATACTCGCGTTGTGGTTTTGTGCTTCTTACTCTTATCTCTTCATTACATATCTTTATATGCTTGTTTATCAACATCCAACACACACAACCAAATAGATTGACATAAGTCGATCTAAATAGTTTAAAAGGAAGTTTTAATTGGTAAAACTATTCAACCCCCCCTTCTAGTTTTCCACAATTGGCATCAGAGCTTCGTTACCAAGTTTCTTGAAGTATATTTTACTTTAAAAACTTGATACGATCCATGGTTAATTGAAAACTACAAAGAAGGTTTTTCATAAAAACAAACACCATGTCTTTTAAAACTATACGTTTGGATGTTGATTTGATAACAACATTTTTTTATTTATTTATTTTTGTTCATTTAACTGCACTAATCTTCCTTGTCATGTTGATTAGTCAAAGCTCATACCCACCAAGCTTTAGGAGTTGCTTGGTAACAATAATACCTTCCTTAAGAAGGTATCTTAAACGCAAAAGAGCAGGAATAGTATAAGTGACATTTGCTATGTCATTTGTAAAGACATTCCTAAGTGCGCTAGAGGTATGATTTTCTTTTTACTTTGCTTGATAATTAAGTATACCTATTTAGGTATTTATATGATTATCTTTTGTGCTATTACATGTTTTACATGAAGCTTCATTAGGAAGCCTTTTTCTCACATACGTGTTTTATTTCTCGTCTAAAGTCGTGGTATATAAAACTTATGTTTTGTTTCTTTTAATCCAATAATAAAATAAAACACGAATTTCAAAATTTCCTCCTTCCCTATAAATACTCCCACTGTAGCCACCTGGAAAATTTCGCTATTTTAAATCTTCATATTTATGAACTAGACCGTTTATCAAAATTTATTTGATCCAAGTTAAGCATTTTTAGCATGTGAATTTCGTTTCTTGCATAAAATTTATGCCTGTCCGAGTAGTCTTATTTAATTATGCCTAATATTTACTGATTTCTAAATCAGTCTCACAAGAAAGTTTTTCTTGTCTTACGAGTCCGCACGCGTACCAATATAACAAAAGAAAACGCGAGAAAATAAAAACGAACTAATAAAAATCTAAAATTACATCATCATGTCAGTTTATTTAAAACGTGTCCGAAAGTATGAATATTAAAAATTTTACATTAAGCAGTATACGGTTGCGAACCAAACAGCGGAGCACGAGATACATTGTGTACAATATTTATACACAACTAATAAATATTTACTACCTTTTCTTTTTACTAATAACCAATTTACAAAAAATAAAATAAAACAAACAAAACCTGAAAAACCCACGCCCCCACCCTCATCTCACTCTTTCTCTGACCTCTGAAAAACCTGCTACCCTTCACCCTCCATTTTCGTCCCTCCCTTCTTCTTCCTCTGCACCCGCTGCTAGCCTCTCCAAAAATAGCTAAACCTCCAAAAACTCCTTCCCAACATCTTAAGCAACTCCAAACCAAGAATAGATATCCCTTGGCTTATCCCATGAAGAAATCGACAAACCCTTGTCCTCCTTGGACCACTGCTGAAGACAAAGACGGAGGAGCCACGTGAAGACCTTGTGAGATTTCCCAAGAAGGACTCTAAAACTATCCCCACCTTTGAATGGTCCAAGAGAGGACTTCCCCATCTACACCTATTTAAAGGCCACGAATGACCAGGGGATCCACACACGAAAAATTATTTGCAAACTACTCACAAGAACAATATCTTTCAAGGGTTAATGAAGCTTTTGGTTGATTCGGGTTTGCTTAGAACTCATATTCGGGTTGGTTATCTTGTATCTGGGTTTTTGGGTCTCCTCCCAACCGGTCAGTCACCACGCCACCATCATCATCACGAAGCTGTCACCACCATCCCCATGTCCCTTCGTTTATCCACTCTTCTTGGTATGGCTACCTTGTAAAATATATTGTTATATTTTAATTGTTTTTGAACCTGTTAAAGATAAGTTATGATTTTCGTGGATGAGAAATGGATTTGAAAACATTTTGATAAATAATAACATTGATTAGTGTGGTATTATCTGGTGTTGATATGATTGTGGGTGCTCACGGGTCGATTCGACCCGGTTATGTTTGGTTTTAATTTGCTTGCTTCCTCGAATTCGTTGTTCTTATCGTGAGTGTTTGGATTATGGGTTCGCCTTTGAAACTGGCTTCGATTCACAGAAAAACCACAAGGGTGGTTGTGTCGTGCTCACTCTAGGCCAAGAAAGAACCACCCACATAGGGTGATTTGTTAGTTTCGGGTCTCGAAATAAATTAGTTAGGTTGTTGTTTAAGCTTATTCGGGTGGTCTTGTGTTTGTGTCGGGTGTTGTTTGCGTCGGTTCACAGAAAAGTCACCAAGGGGTGTGTTGCACAGCTTATTTTTCGGCTCAATTTCCAGCTTATTTAAGGTGTGTTGGTTGTTCCTTTTTCACTTGTTTGCTGCTCCGTATTAGTTAAAACAGTAAGGGTGCGTTTTGCTGGTTTATTTTCTGCACAAGAGTGCATTTGGAGCTGTTTATTTCAGCAACAACATGGTTCGTTTGGCTCTGTTGTTACAGCCCCGCTAGGAGGGTGTTTGTTTTGCTGCAGTGCAGCCCCAACAAGGGGTGTTTGGTTTCGCGTTTTGCAGCCAAACAGGGGTGTTTGGTTCGCTTATTTATTTTGATATATAATCTGTCCAGAATTTAATTCAGATGAAACAGTAACCTTAAATTATTTTTGACAACTTATAATCTTAAAAATATGTTAGTACACTTAATTACCTTTCCGGGGATATAAAGAACGTAAAAATCGGACTTAAAACGAGAAAGATATGACTAAATGAAGTATAACGAAACTTATATATTTTTTGACAGCATTTATAAAGATAATTGCAATCTGTCCAGTTTTTGAAATGGGATTTTGACCACTTTCGGGTCCGATTCGGCCAAAACTTATTAAATGAAACTCGTCCGGAATGATATTTTACCTAAAGTAATGACTTTTCTTTTGTCCCAAAAATGCCTATTTTTGTTGTTACATTGACTTTGGTATAGTGTACTTTTGGTTTTCATAAACCAAATTTTAGATATTGTAAATATATTGATTTGTAGGATTGTTTTAAGTGGTAAAATATTGATTTTGTAAATATGGGAAATGTTGAAGAAACAGGTAGGTCATGCCGAAATTTTCCAAAAGTTCTATAGTTAGTAAAATTTCAACAAAAATTCTATTTTCTCAAATTCCGACAAAAAGACGAAAAATCCTAAAATTTATAAAAATCTTATAATTTCTTATGATTCATTTGGAATGTTTCTAAAAGCATGTTTTCTTTTATAAGAAACTCTCTTTCTTTATTTTGAGGTTTCCGGAAATGCGTCGGATTCTATTGTTTTATCATTAATTTATTTTCTTGATTTCTTTCTTGTATAATACCTGTGACGTATTATATACCTTGACTTCTTTTATAAATTCCTTGTTTATTTTCTTGAAGTAATTGTGCGTCGTTAATGTCTCGACTTCTCTTTCGTCGTTGTCAACTCAACTTGAGTTTTGGTCAGTATTTCTTGACTATTCCTTATGATGTATTGGGATATACATTATGCTTTGGTGTGAATTATAGTTAGATGCATATCATATTTTTGGCGTGAGTTACATGTCGAGTCTTTGCTTTCTTACTACCACACGAAACGTTAACATCAAACTTTTCTTTCGAGAACGACACTAAAATTTTTATAAGATATCGATACTAATAATCCACGAAAACTAAAACACCTATCTTTTGAAAACCTCTTTACTTTACGATACCTATTCTGAGATAATCCGTACACTACTAGGTTGAGCCGATGACGAGCCATTGTGCCTATACTCTTGTATCGTTATGCGATTCCACACTATGATACTACTTTGTTTCATTTCCGATGCTAGTCATGAGAATATCGATTCTTGCATTGCTTCGGACTAAGGTGAGTTCATAGCCCCACTTTTACTCTTTTAACTGTTTTATAAACTCCTTGGGGGAGAATACATGCTACTACTGCTTTTATGATCACAATTGCTTGAAAACTGTTTACTGTTCTCTTGATATTATGACTCTGCCTAAGTTGTTTGCCAAAAGACCCCTACATCATGAACCATTAATCACTTGCGAGTGAACGCAAATATCGTGGATAGTACTATGGGAATTGACGACCCCGACTCGGTTATCGGAAATAACCGGGGCGCACTATATTTGGTATCTCTATGTAATTGGCTATTACATCTCAGAGGGGCAATTTTATTTACTTACACCAGTAACTAGGTGTATGCAGTTAGTATTGGTTTCATGAGCTTAGTGCAATAATATCAACTTTCTTTTATGGGCGTATAACAACGTAGCCCATGGCTTCTTTTAAACTTGTAAATCTTGTGATCAACTGCTTTATTACTAAACCTATGAATTCACTCAACCATTGTGTTGACTTTTTAGCATGTATTTTCAGGATGAAAAGGCGATAGCTAACTCTGGAGGCGCTTGGGCATTGGCAGGGCATGGTCATAGATGACTCTGATTTACGTATGGGGACCAAACTTTGTTAATGGGCCATTTTCCGCAACAATTCAAACTTTGTAAACTCTATTTTACTTCAATAAATGAAATCTTTTAAGAAAAATCTTTATTTTTCACTTTGTGTTATGATCCAATTGAGTAGCATCCCAAAAACCTTTTCTTCCGCTGCAAACCATTTTTGGGGGTGTTACAGTTGGCATCAGAGCCTTGGTTATAGAGAATTAGGAAATTTTCAAAACCTAGACTATAACCACTTTTACAAAACTTAATCCTATGACCGCCACATGCCTGCCTGCCAAGCTGATTGCCTCACTTATGACTCGTTGAAGTCATCTTTGATAAGATTTGTGATTTATTACCGACAACTTAACCTCACTATTAGCTATGATTGCTTTACTTATATGTATGTTTACGTACCACTGCGCTACGCCTTCTCCCCCACATAAATGAAATATTTGTTCCATCTTTCATACAAAACTTTAAAGACATTAGGACATGTTACTAGTATAACTAAGCTAAGCATTGCAAGATTCATTGAACCTCGGGTGAATATAGCTTGATCACCTATATTCAACCAGGGACAGTGGGACATAGCCTGATCACCTATGTCCGACTCAGAGGTGAATGTTGCAATACTGAAAGTAGTTATAATGGTGGTATGTCTAGTTGACCTCCTTATTGATTTCTAAAAATGGTAAAATTTTCATGTGTGTTCATTATAAGAGTTGTAAAGGTTTACTTCTACACATCACACACTGATGTCACAACATTTTCTCACCGCGATACTTTTCTCCTAAGTGGAACGCCTTTCTCATTACTACACTCTCTAAACTGACTATTTTACACCACTACCTTACGCCTCCGCGGCTACATCTTACTAGCAACGTGCATGGAGATTTGCCCGGCAGATGATGCACACTACCACTTCGCGCAAGGACATCACAATGATCCATGTTGAAATGGACCACTTTACTCCACCACTTCGCGCCCGTTGTGCCTACGTTATGTATGAGATTTGCTTAGCAAATAATACATAACCAGCGAAATATTGCGTGATGCGAGTTAATGATTACATTTTAGATTTGTTTAGTAGGTTATGCGCGACTAAATAAAATTTTATTCACCTCACGACATTACTCTATGTTTAGATTATATTTTTGGGTCGCTACAATACCATGTCTTCTGTTTCCCATCCCATCGACTTATCGTCTTCATTACGGAATCATTAAACCTCTATTACTAAATCATTGCAACCCATGTATCCATCATTCCGTCCTATTATCATTCTCTTAGACGTTGAGATCGAAGTCATCTCGTCATCCACTGCGGTAACAATGTCATCTCTACCTCAAAACTCGTACTCAATCGATGAACCGAATTACATCTCTAGCCGTTCTAGGAACAACACACCTCGACATCTACAAAGGGAACCCCCTCGCTAAACATAAATAATAAACGAACGTCTAAAACGATCTAAAAACATACCAAGAGTTAGCTTGCAACTCGGGTCACTTTTTCTGAGAACGAATCCCCAATCTTTCACTCATCCCTTTTAAACACCAACTGTCTGTCCTACTACCCTCTTATGAAATAGTAAACTTTGTCGCAAACTACTTCAACTATTTCTTCGATCACTTTACGGTCATTCTACAAAAAGTCTTTACTACTATACCATTAAACCAAAATTTACGACTTTACAAATACTTTATAAACAATAACCTTACAAATGCTTTGCAAACTATTAAACCGATTAATTGCCTTACTATTATTTTATGAAACAACAAACAATCACGGTAGCAATTTGCAATCTATATTACAAATTTTTCCTGCAAGTTATATTACGATCTTATAAACTATTTTACCCTTTTTGTGACCTGTTTTAGTCACTGTCTAATTTAAAACCATAAAACTTGGTACGCTTACCTCACAAACTATTTTGCCTTTACCGTACTAAGTACTTTACTACCACCCTATTTCTTGAACTACGAAATCTTCTACTATTTAATAAACAATAAATTGTTTCCTTATGAGCTATTTTACAAATCATTTCACGAGTCATTTTCAAATCTGAATCGTTGTCTTACCAAAATATCACAAGGTTAACTTCAATTTCACTACTATTCTATAAATAATAAATCGCTTTCTATTGTTTATAAGCTGTTTTAAAAATCACCTTACCAAGTTGTTGCTTTAATACCGAACAACAAACTACGATTTATCATGACAAAAATATTTTGTTCTTACTCAATGAAGTGGTTTTACAAACCTTTCCATAAACCTTACTGCAATTTCCTTATAAACTATTTACTCCCTTGAAAAGCTTTAAAGGATAACCGATATTTTCTTTTGAAAATAAACAAAATTTTCGGAGTAAAAATAAGCGCTTTGTTTTGAAAACAATAACGAGAAATGCTAAGAAACAAAACTAATTCATCACCTACAAAAGCTAAGGTATTTGAAATTATTTTGAGAAACAACTTTTGAATTTACATAAAAACCTCCAACTTAGAACCGATTCCATGTTGTTGCCTAAAACCTTATTTAACAAGTTTTCTTCACAAAAGCTGAAATTTAGCAATTTTCTTTACATACATTAAGCTCTCTCTTAAAATTTTGAAGGCTCTATAATTTTATATATACCCCCACATTCGAGAAGCATAACTTTAACAACTGGATCCTGCCCATAAATTTTTAAAACTTATCGAAACGTACATACCCAACCACATCTTCTTCTATGACGTTTTCACCTTCGATGACTTTTCTTTAAATAACAATCGTGTCAACAATGAAACACATGGTGACATTTTTTTTCTAAAAATATTTATGCTGATGAATCAAAAATTTTCTGGTCAAACCTTATCAAAACTTCTTATGCTAAGAAACATCAATCATCGACCTTTGCGAGATTGAATTATTTGCATCACGTATAAAAATTGGTTTTATGGGATCCTTTCGAGGATACAAATCCCTTACCCCAATTTTTCATCCCAAAGAAATTGTGCCTCTTGGAATATTCTTTTATTTGACTAAATTTATCCACATCACGTTTGCGAACAAAACTAGAAAATTTCAAAAAAAAAAAAAAAAAAAAAAAAAAAAAAAAAAAAAAAAAAAAAAATCCTTGTCACATAAGCGACTAACACGAACTTAACCTCGAGGACGAGGTTCCCATAAGGGGTAGGTACTGTAGCCACCTGGAAAATTTCACTATTTTAAATCTTCATATTTATGAACTAGACCGTTTATCAAAATTTATTTGATCCAAGTTAAGCATTTTTAGCATGTGAATTTCGTTTCTTGCATAAAATTTATGCCTGTCCGAGTAGTCTTATTTAATTATGCCTAATATTTACTGATTTCTAAATCAGTCTCACAAGAAAGTTTTTCTTGTCTTACGAGTCCGCACGCGTACCAATATAATAAAAGAAAACGCGAGAAAATAAAAACGAACTAATAAAAATCTAAAATTACATCATCATGTCAGTTTATTTAAAACGTGTCCGAAAGTATGAATATTAAAAATTTTACATTAAGCAGTATACGGTTGCGAACCAAACAGCGGAGCACGAGATACATTGTGTACAATATTTATACACAACTAATAAATATTTACTACCTTTTCTTTTTACTAATAACCAATTTACAAAAAATAAAATAAAACAAACAAAACCTGAAAAACCCACGCCCCCACCCTCATCTCACTCTTTCTCTGACCTCTGAAAAACCTGCTACCCTTCACCCTCCATTTTCGTCCCTCCCTTCTTCTTCCTCTGCACCCGCTGCTAGCCTCTCCAAAAATAGCTAAACCTCCAAAAACTCCTTCCCAACATCTTAAGCAACTCCAAACCAAGAATAGATATCCCTTGGCTTATCCCATGAAGAAATCGACAAACCCTTGTCCTCCTTGGACCACTGCTGAAGACAAAGACGGAGGAGCCACGTGAAGACCTTGTGAGATTTCCCAAGAAGGACTCTAAAACTATCCCCACCTTTGAATGGTCCAAGAGAGGACTTCCCCATCTACACCTATTTAAAGGCCACGAATGACCAGGGGATCCACACACGAAAAATTATTTGCAAACTACTCACAAGAACAATATCTTTCAAGGGTTAATGAAGCTTTTGGTTGATTCGGGTTTGCTTAGAACTCATATTCGGGTTGGTTATCTTGTATCTGGGTTTTTGGGTCTCCTCCCAACCGGTCAGTCACCACGCCACCATCATCATCACGAAGCTGTCACCACCATCCCCATGTCCCTTCGTTTATCCACTCTTCTTGGTATGGCTACCTTGTAAAATATATTGTTATATTTTAATTGTTTTTGAACCTGTTAAAGATAAGTTATGATTTTCGTGGATGAGAAATGGATTTGAAAACATTTTGATAAATAATAACATTGATTAGTGTGGTATTATCTGGTGTTGATATGATTGTGGGTGCTCACGGGTCGATTCGACCCGGTTATGTTTGGTTTTAATTTGCTTGCTTCCTCGAATTCGTTGTTCTTATCGTGAGTGTTTGGATTATGGGTTCGCCTTTGAAACTGGCTTCGATTCACAGAAAAACCACAAGGGTGGTTGTGTCGTGCTCACTCTAGGCCAAGAAAGAACCACCCACATAGGGTGATTTGTTAGTTTCGGGTCTCGAAATAAATTAGTTAGGTTGTTGTTTAAGCTTATTCGGGTGGTCTTGTGTTTGTGTCGGGTGTTGTTTGCGTCGGTTCACAGAAAAGTCACCAAGGGGTGTGTTGCACAGCTTATTTTTCGGCTCAATTTCCAGCTTATTTAAGGTGTGTTGGTTGTTCCTTTTTCACTTGTTTGCTGCTCCGTATTAGTTAAAACAGTAAGGGTGCGTTTTGCTGGTTTATTTTCTGCACAAGAGTGCATTTGGAGCTGTTTATTTCAGCAACAACATGGTTCGTTTGGCTCTGTTGTTACAGCCCCGCTAGGAGGGTGTTTGTTTTGCTGCAGTGCAGCCCCAACAAGGGGTGTTTGGTTTCGCGTTTTGCAGCCAAACAGGGGTGTTTGGTTCGCTTATTTATTTTGATATATAATCTGTCCAGAATTTAATTCAGATGAAACAGTAACCTTAAATTATTTTTGACAACTTATAATCTTAAAAATATGTTAGTACACTTAATTACCTTTCCGGGGATATAAAGAACGTAAAAATCGGACTTAAAACGAGAAAGATATGACTAAATGAAGTATAACGAAACTTATATATTTTTTGACAGCATTTATAAAGATAATTGCAATCTGTCCAGTTTTTGAAATGGGATTTTGACCACTTTCGGGTCCAATTCGGCCAAAACTTATTAAATGAAACTCGTCCGGAATGATATTTTACCTAAAGTAATGACTTTTCTTTTGTCCCAAAAATGCCTATTTTTGTTGTTACATTGACTTTGGTATAGTGTACTTTTGGTTTTCATAAACCAAATTTTAGATATTGTAAATATATTGATTTGTAGGATTGTTTTAAGTGGTAAAATATTGATTTTGTAAATATGGGAAATGTTGAAGAAACAGGTAGGTCATGCCGAAATTTTCCAAAAGTTCTATAGTTAGTAAAATTTCAACAAAAATTCTATTTTCTCAAATTCCGACAAAAAGACGAAAAATCCTAAAATTTATAAAAATCTTATAATTTCTTATGATTCATTTGGAATGTTTCTAAAAGCATGTTTTCTTTTATAAGAAACTCTCTTTCTTTATTTTGAGGTTTCCGGAAATGCGTCGGATTCTATTGTTTTATCATTAATTTATTTTCTTGATTTCTTTCTTGTATAATACCTGTGACGTATTATATACCTTGACTTCTTTTATAAATTCCTTGTTTATTTTCTTGAAGTAATTGTGCGTCGTTAATGTCTCGACTTCTCTTTCGTCGTTGTCAACTCAACTTGAGTTTTGGTCAGTATTTCTTGACTATTTCTTATGATGTATTGGGATATACATTATGCTTTGGTGTGAATTATAGTTAGATGCATATCATATTTTTGGCGTGAGTTACATGTCGAGTCTTTGCTTTCTTACTACCACACGAAACGTTAACATCAAACTTTTCTTTCGAGAACGACACTAAAATTTTTATAAGATATCGATACTAATAATCCACGAAAACTAAAACACCTATCTTTTGAAAACCTCTTTACTTTACGATACCTATTCTGAGATAATCCGTACACTACTAGGTTGAGCCGATGACGAGCCATTGTGCCTATACTCTTGTATCGTTATGCGATTCCACACTATGATACTACTTTGTTTCATTTCCGATGCTAGTCATGAGAATATCGATTCTTGCATTGCTTCGGACTAAGGTGAGTTCATAGCCCCACTTTTACTCTTTTAACTGTTTTATAAACTCCTTGGGGGAGAATACATGCTACTACTGCTTTTATGATCACAATTGCTTGAAAACTGTTTACTGTTCTCTTGATATTATGACTCTGCCTAAGTTGTTTGCCAAAAGACCCCTACATCATGAACCATTAATCACTTGCGAGTGAACGCAAATATCGTGGATAGTACTATGGGAATTGACGACCCCGACTCGGTTATCGGAAATAACCGGGGCGCACTATATTTGGTATCTCTATGTAATTGGCTATTACATCTCAGAGGGGCAATTTTATTTACTTACACCAGTAACTAGGTGTATGCAGTTAGTATTGGTTTCATGAGCTTAGTGCAATAATATCAACTTTCTTTTATGGGCGTATAACAACGTAGCCCATGGCTTCTTTTAAACTTGTAAATCTTGTGATCAACTGCTTTATTACTAAACCTATGAATTCACTCAACCATTGTGTTGACTTTTTAGCATGTATTTTCAGGATGAAAAGGCGATAGCTAACTCTGGAGGCGCTTGGGCATTGGCAGGGCATGGTCATAGATGACTCTGATTTACGTATGGGGACCAAACTTTGTTAATGGGCCATTTTCCGCAACAATTCAAACTTTGTAAACTCTATTTTACTTCAATAAATGAAATCTTTTAAGAAAAATCTTTATTTTTCACTTTGTGTTATGATCCAATTGAGTAGCATCCCAAAAACCTTTTCTTCCGCTGCAAACCATTTTTGGGGGTGTTACACCCACCGTCGATCACTTTATCAAACCCTCACTTTTTCAAATCTTCCAATTTCAAAAATTTCCTCTCACTCAAAAACTTCATCTTCCTCCTCATTCCATCTCAACCGAAACCAAGAAGATCTGTCATCAACATGGTTTACATCACACTCGTGCTCATCGTCTTAACACTCATCGCACTTGTGTTCCCTATGATGAAGTTCACATATGGAGACATTTACTTTGTGTTGTTAATCTACATTGGGATCATATACCCAATCCTTTGTATCATCCTTCGCATTGAAATGCAATATTACTAATAATCTTGTTATCTTTGTTATTATTTATTTTCTTGTGATTTATATGTTTCATATTCCTTCGTGATACATTAGAAGTCATGTATGCATGCTAAAAGAAAATGTAGGATAAAAACAATTTTCGTGGTATAAAAATGTAAAACCTATGTTTTTATCAAATCTGTTTCTGTTACTACAGATCCACAGATCCCGGAAGTCATACTAGCCGGATCCCTTTTAAAAAGGAACCGTGGGATCCGTCCTACTGGAGAACAGTTTTTCATGCAAATTAAAAACCATTTTTCTTCTAAAACTAATACTCCACTAGAATGTCAAAACCATAAATGAGTCAAGTGTCTTTCTTGTTTAAAAAAAACCATTGTTAATAAAAATATAATAAAAAACGTTAGATAATCATAGGTTGACCATAAACATCACCTCTTATTAACCCATCACTTCTATAGGTTCAACTATGACACATGAATACGAGTTTGATTTTTCACTCACTAGCGTCTACACTCCTAACATCTCTCTTAAGCCCAACACACCTGGCAATCATGTCCGTAGGTTCAACAATCTCGAAACCCGTCACTTCCATGAAGGACGTATTGAAGACACCTCTCTACAATTCGAAGAAGGTATCAATACCTCCTTCCGAGCCATAGGACTAGAATGTCTTCTTGAAATCAACGAGAAGATATGTCCAAGGTTCATAATGGAATTCTTCCGTCAAGTCGAACTCGTTCGTAACGAGGATCGCTCTCTATCTCTTTGGTTTTATATCAAAAACCAAAAGTTTACTCTAACCCTTGGGTATTTTGCTCACATCCTTCGGATTCCTAATCATGGACAATGTGCCTTCACCGAAGATTGGTCTCTTGATTCTCTCTTCAACTTTCGTGAAGAAAATAGTCCATATTGTTCACACATACCCTCTCCGGAAGATTTAAATCGCATAATATGCAAACCTCGACAATATTACTCCGATCCAAACATTATCTTTACAAGGGATATCCGAGAAGAGTACAAGCCTCTTTCACTTATCCTACGTGAAAATGTTTGGAGCCTTAGGGGAAATCGAGAAATTCTTCCCGCTTGTTGTGCTCACATGTTGTACTGTTTGCTGACACAACAACCATACAATCTCGCCTACTTCTTCGCAAGGCGAATTTCAAATCTTCAAGGCTCCAAGAATAAACTCATCCCTTATGGAATGTTCTTGACACGCCTCTATCATAGTGTTATGCACTTCCATCCTCAATTTCAAAGTCCGTTGTACGTACTTGTGAACAAGATGATGGAACCGCTAAACATATCTCTCATGAAGACTTTCTTCATTCTTGATTCCACCAACACTCATCAATTACGTAATGATACTCCTAGCGAAAACACTCAAGAAACCTAGTAGTATTTCAAAATAGGATCAAATCTCTTGTACCCGTGCTTTATTAATGTAATCCTATTTCCTTCATGAAATAAAAACATATTACATTTGATATCTTAGTGTTAGAACCCCTCTAAACCAACCTTGGAATATGATGCATTGTCAAGATCATTGCATACCTTTAGTAAAGGTTCTGCTGAGCAGATGGACGGATCCTAAAGTTTGTGCTAGAAGGATCCCTTCACTTAGGGAACCGTGGGATCCGGGAAACAGAAAATGCAATTGCAAGCATTATATTTCAAACATATCCTTAGAACACCTCACACTAAGCTAAACATAATGTCTTAAGGCAAATTAAGTCCTTATGAAGATAGGTTGATCCTTCCTACTCACACACCTAGATCACACTCTAAAACGCTTGTAGATCTACCGTTTCATTTTAATCCATTACTCTTCCGCTGTCAAACTCACACTTCATTTTCTACTTAGTCTTTAAAATCTTTCGATTATGGCAAAATTGATCATAAATCATCCTCACCTCAAAATTGATCGAAGTTGATCAAATTCTAATTTTCTCATCTCAAAGCCTCTAGGATATTTTTCAAAACACTATCCTAAGTCACAACCTGATCTCTAGGATCATTTAGCTTCAATTGACACTCTCATCTTTAGTGTCATCCTTGCTCATCCATTGGTACTCTTTGAAAGTTCCAAATCCTTCCATAAAAGACAATCATTAGCTACATCACTCATTACCTTCAAGTACTTAAGCACCCCTTCATTTAAGACATTTAGGAAGACTGAAACACTCAAGATGTTATAGGTCTTAGATCTTAGAAACATCATTTCAACTCTTTCATAACTGCTGAATTGCCGGATCCCTAGGATTAGCCTAGACGGATCCCTCTGAAGAGGGAACCGTGGGAACCGGATGACAGTTTATGTCAAATCTTGCTAAAACAATCATTTCAACTCATCTTCCTAACTCAAACATTCCATCTCATCTTAAATGAGTTCCTAGATCAGTGCAACCTCTGAAGTTGACTCTTGTGCATGTTAACCATCACATTCCAATGAATCCTATTGGCTTAAGGCTTAAATGCACTTGCCAAATCTCTTGGTTTATAAACCACTTTGTTAGGACCTCCTTAGTCATCACTCTCATCCTAACTTTCAGCACTTTAGAAATCTTTGCAAACCTCTTGAAATCATCTCATCATGAGGAAAACCCCAAGTAGTAACTTATCCACCAAAGAACTACCCATGAAAAAGGAGCGTGTTATACACGAAATCTCTTCAACCAAATCATCTCCGGTCAAGCCAACAAATGATAGGATCCTTCATCATCCAATCAAACCAATTCCTAAAAGGATAGTACCCACAAAACTACCAATGCCAAACACCACCATACCTCCTAGGCCAAACAATATCATCTCCACTAAACCATCACCATTAGTTCCTAGAGCTATTTCATTTACATCCCCACTATCATCACCACACCTCTACAATTTAGAGGACTTGCCTCCTAGGCCGTCTCATCCGCTTCCGCCGACAACATTTTCCTCATTAGGAGGAATAATGGTACAAAATCAAGGTGTTGAGTCAACACTTGCCCCGGCTTCTTTTTCGCCGTTTCCATCATATAATCCCATTTGGATTATGAGAAATCATCAAAGTCAACCACCCGACCATATGGAAGTTGACACTTCCCTACCACCACCATCATTCTTGGTCGAGCCATTCTCAAATGTGCCTCCACCAATCCCTCCATCGTTTGAAGCTCCACAAGCCGCTTCACTTGATCCTTCGCATCAAGCCATCTCATTTCTTCCACCACCACTACCTAGCCATGACAAAGATTGCTATCATTGTCAACATGTTGAAGGTTTGATACATGAAGTACGAGAAGACCAACGTTTCATGTTCTATCATCTCCTCGAACGTTTCAATGAGATAAAACCTAAACAAAACTTGAGCTAGAAGATTTTAGAGGTGTCCTAGCATCAAGCGATAATTGGTTTAGAAATTCCTAGCCATGTATTTTCTTATTTTCTTAGTTTTTAGAGTTATGTATATCATAACTCTAGTTTTATTAAATGGAATTACATGCTACTTGTTATGTTTCTGAGCATATGATTACCTTGTATTCATATCTCATTTTTGTGATAACATTACTTGTTATATCACCTGTGCGGAAATTAATCAGCTACTACGGATCCCTCAGAATTGCCTAGACGGATCCCTACTAGGAGGGAACCGTGGGATCCGTGAGACAGAAAGCTTTCTTTCTACTAACTTGAACCACATTTGCAGGAAATTGTGAATTATACTTGCTTTCTAACCTTTGTTTTGTAGTTATTCAATTTACATATGAAGACTTTGACATCCTAAAGCTAGGGGAGCTTTATGTCAAAGCAATACATTGCAAATCACTTGCAATACTAGGTTTACATTTCATGACATCCCCATGCAATATTGCAAACATCAAGGGAGAGTACATTCGTCACTTAGACGAAATCTTTTGCAAACTTACTTGCAAACAAACTAGATTAGTATCACTTTCTTGACGCCCTTACATAGGGATGGACTCGTCAAGGGGGAGTAAAGACGAGATCCGTTCCCATTACTTGCTCTTTATTTTTTTATTTCTTTCACATGTTTTTCTTAAAAACGATGTGTTGCTTTCCTTCAAACACTTTTTGCTTCGACAAAAGGGGGAGAAGAAAGTAAAAACTACAAATTTAAACTTTTACGAATTTTAGCTTTTCCTTAAAATAATTTTATGTTTTGTCAACAACAAAAAGAGGGAGATTGTTAATACAAATAAGCCGTAAAAACGTTTATTTATATTTTACGATCTTCTAATGTTTTGTCGATAACAAACGTAAAATCATTTTAATGAAACAAATAAATTACGTAAATTGTTTGAACTAATAGTTTCTAACATATTCACATTTTCACATAAAACACTAAAACAAGTATAAGTGATTTTATGATTTAGTAATACATATGTACAACAACTAGTGTTTACATATTTGGATAAAATATACACATAACTAGTATGTAGTATATTGGGTAATATAAATGGGTAGAAACTTAAGCATCACAACCCATTGGGCAAATACATTGAATGTAGTTGGGTACAACCCAAAGCCCATAACCCATGGATCTTGACCCATAACCCATTGCATGACATCATGCTTATATCATACATGGATAATATCCATAACCCATGGATCAACCCATACCCAAGTGACCAAGTGCATTGCACTCAAAGATACATTGTATCTAGCCAAAGATCCATGGTTTAACCCATGACCCATGACCCATAACCAAAATACCCATGGGTAAAAGGGAGCGTCCCACGGATCCCTAGCTTAACGCTAGACGGATCCCTTGTGGAAGGGATCCATGGGATCCGGGGAACAGTAGGATTTTTCCTCTATAAATAGTGAGACATTTCTTCATTATTTCTCACCCCTTTCTAACACACTTTCTCCCTTAGTTAAAAACTCACTAACCTCAGATCCAAGAGATCTATGTTTGTAGTTTTGTTTTTGTGTGATCTTTTAGGTTCCTCTTAAAGGCAAGATCACCACCTTTGAAGTCGAGCAAGCTCAAGTCCATGAGTTGCCATGCTTCCTCATCATCAAGGCTACTGAAGTCTTCTTGTTGATGATTCCTTTCTTTCTTTAAAGAAGTGTAGTGTTGAAGACATTAGTGAAAGATGTCTCAAGTGTCAAGACGAAGATATTAGTGAAGGGTATCTATCGTCTATAGCATAAGCACTTATGGTAGGTGCTTAGAAGGCAAGACAAGAAGTATTAGTGAAAGGTGCTTAGAAGTCAAGACTTGAAGCATTAGTGTAAGGTGCTTAGAAGTGAAGACACGAGACATTAGTGAAAGGTGTCTTGTAGATCTAGTCAAAGGCATTAGTGAAAGGTGCCTTAGATGTACATTCGATATGGTGTGTTTCGATGTACTAGATAGACTAGCATTAGATCCAAGGATATTGATGTCCTTGATGATGTTGTAAAGGAGTAGATCTCCTTTGGGATTAGTCGTTGGTGT
>BPTQ01000009.1:170953431-171033541 GCA_019973895.1 Chrysanthemum seticuspe
CAACTGTGCGAAAGAAGGTGCCACGAAAAACTGTTGAGTTTCTGAAGCAGGAGCAAGCCCTTAGTGAACACAAAGTGATGCAAATGAATATCTTGGCAGGCGAACTGGAGCTGAGTGCTCGAAACAAGAATTTCTTTATTCATAAGCTTGAGGGTACGTTGCCGCTATAAGCACTGTGAGATATGTTTAGTACTAACTGTTATAACGTATGTGATCTCCTAGTAACTAAGAGTACTATATGCCCCTAATGTATCTGATTTCCAAGTACTTAGTGTTATATCGTACGTGCTTTCCTAGTAACATACTTTATTCAATAAAGTTTCCTAGTAAGTAGGAGTTTTACTCACATTTTATCTTGTCTTAAATAGTTGGATGGTCTTGAATCTTCTGTCTTTGCATCATATCCAGCGTATACCTATGGAATCTATGGGATTTTAATTTAAAATGAGGTTGCGAAAATAACAAAAAATGAACAATCGAAGACATTAACTTAACATTGTTAAAGTATCGTCTGACCTTTTTTGCATCAATTTCTTGGTTTCCAAATTTTTGCGCCTAATCCGTTATACTTTACTACTACCCGCAGTCTAACATCAGCAGTGGATTCAATCTTCTAGGATTGGTTTAATTACCTCTAGCAGTGGTTCCTTGTATGAATGCAATCTTCTCTATCTTTTGAAATAGTGGATCAATTATAGGATGTGTCTCCTTTGTTCCTCTTGAAGTGAGTTTAGCTTCCAGCATTTGTCTTGCCACATTCTTTGATAAAGGATAATCCCTATCAACAAACATGAAAAACCTTTCCTTTTTTTTAGTTTTTACAGCATGAACCTTGCAGTATGAGTACAATAGCCATTGAACCACCTCACAATCATACCAATATTCAGCATCAAGATCAGGTTCAAACATGTTCTTTATAGCAGCCCATACAAACTTAGCTAACTCTCCATTTGGACCTAACTTCCCATATCTGAACTTCATTACTTTCCACAACTGGTCCAAATCACTCTTAGTCAAACAATCCAGTAAGATCCCAAATGTTAAATAAGTGGATTTGCATCCATCACCTCTTGTAATCTCAACTACTTCTCTACCTCTTTCTATAACAATCTGCCAATCCATAATAGGATGAACTACTCTTAAAGGAATAGGATTAATAGGTTCAGGATTAGGACTATCAGTCTCATTAAAATACTGTTTAGTTCTTTCTTTCTTTTTCAACTCTTCATCCACCTTTTGTCTTTTATAACTGGATTGCTTCTTTAACCATTCTGCTTCTTTCTCAGAATTCATAGGATTAAAATCATCATTAACTCTCATACACATCAGACAAAGCTCCTTAATCCTCTCAAATGAACATGTTCTTAGATTTTCAGTAACATGTATGCCTGAATTCTTGATAATCTTCATGTATGTATTTCTCATCTCGCTCTTTGTAGGAGGTTTCTTTCTTTTGACTTGCTTTTTATCTTTTTTGAACCTTGTTGCCCATTCACCCAAGATTCTTGCTTTTTGATTATTAGAGAACAGTTCCCACTCTTGACGAATGTACTCATTCTTAATATTATTAGAAGATTCAAGATAGGATTGTGAAACCTCCCAATCATCTAACCATCTCTGATTAGCTTCCTCCTCTTGTAGCTTTTTCCTTTCTATTTCTGCTTTTTCTTCAGCTACAATTCTTGCACCCAAGTCATGATCATAAGAAATCTGCTCTTCTTTATTCTTAAACTTTATCTCAGGTTCAGCAATACCTTTTCCCTTTCCAATATCTGGTAGAGCCACCTTCTTCTTCAAAGGCTCACCAATAGTCAAACTTTTAGTCAAGGGTTTAGGTCTAGTTGGTTTAAGAAATATAGGAGCAGGTGCAATGGTAGGTGTAGGTTTTGATGAACTTTTGCTTAAATTTATCAGTGTACTTGCAGCCTCCTTCTCAACTTCTTTTGATTTAGGTGGTGAAACAGATGTAGTTGTGACAATTGTAGATGTGGTAGTAATAGCAGTGTGTGAGACTACTATATCGTCTACTACAGTCTTCAAAATAGCCGTGGGTTCTGAAAAAATAGCTGTGGTTACAGAAACGCTAGCCATGGATGTGTCCTGCACCAGCTCATTCTCTTTAACTTCTACAACAGTTGGTGTGGTTTCCTCAGTTGAAGTTGTAGCAGTGGGTTCTGAGTAGCTAGCCGTGGTTACAAAAACATTAGCAGTGGATATGTCCTGCACCACCTCATTCTCTTTAACTTCTACAACAGTTGGTGTGGTTACCTCAGTTGAAGTTGTAGCAGTGGTTTCTGAGTAACTAGCCGTGGTTACAGAAACATTAGCAGTGGATGTGTCCTGCACCACCTTATTCTCTTTAACTTCTACAATAGTTGGTGTGGTTACCTCAGTTGAAGTTGTAGCAGTGGGTTCTGAAAGCTCATCAGTGGTTACAGTGGGTGTGATTACATCTGTTGAAGTTGTAGCAGTGGGTTCTGAAAGCTCATCAGTGGTTACAGAAACACTAGCAGTGGATGTGTCCTGCACCACCTCCTTCTCTTTAACTTCTATAGCAGTGGGTGTGATTACCTCTATTGAAGTTGTAGCAGTGGGTTCTGAAAAACTATCAGTGGATGTTTCCTGCACCACCTCCTTCTCTATATCATCTACTACAGTCTTCAATATCTCGAGTACAGCTTCATTCCCATCTTTATCAGACACCACATACTGCCCTCCATGATCTACACTATCCACATCCTCATCCATATGCACAACAGCAGCCTCCCCTGAATCAAATCCTTCAGTCTTCCCCTGTTTTTTTTTTGTCTTCCAAAACCACATCTTGAGATGAGCTCACCTTCTTTGTATGTTTCCTAACTCATCTAACAACACTAAGCCCATGTCTCCTAACTTTCTCCATCACAAACATCCTGTGCTTCAATTGTCTGATCGTATTCTCCATTTTTGTACATTTAACCGTCAATTCATTTAATCATTCACGATTTTCAACCCTAACTCGACCTGTGTTAACTGGTCCGAGAGGTGGTTCATTGGTAAAGGCATCATGTTGATGTTGATCATTATCCGTCAATTCATGTTGATGTTCCAAGCTACCCTCATCACTTCGACCTGTGTGAACTGGTGCGAGGGGTGAAGTAATCATAGCATCAGGGTTGGTGTGGGTGGTTACACTCGTACTAGCAGTGGGTGCAGCTACGGTGGCAGTGGGTTCAGGTTCAGTCAATTGGGGTTCATTTACATCATCAAACTCACGAATGACAGGTAAATTAATCATATGAGGGAACAATGGAACAATTGGGATTGTTAAATTAGGATTTTGGTGTCTCATATGAGCAAAAACCTTAGGAAGCATATAATGCACCTCATACTTTGTATTATGTTCAACAGGTTCTGCTATTTGGCTATCCACAATAAGTTGAACAAACCTAGGATACAAGTAATATTTACCTTTCTTCCTAATATTCTTCACAAACCCTTCAAAAATCATGCTAGACCAATTGAATTCCCTCCCTTCAGATAGACAAATTAAAGCAGTTGCAATTTTGGAGGGAAATTCATTAAACCCAGTGGTCTTATTACTCAGACACATCAGCAAGGTGTGAATTAAAAACTTCCATTCGGAAGAAAACATACATTTCAAAAATTTTACCCTGTCTCCCCTTCTTGTATAACCTAATCTTTCTAAACCTATAAATATGCCATTATCAGAAAGATTAACTAGTCCATTAGCATCATCGAACATCAAAGTACCTCTAATGACTTCCTCATCCACCAAAATCTCATTATCATCCACCACAGTCCTAAACACCTCTAATCCATCTCGCTCTTGTATCTCAGCTTTACCCCAAAAATCATGTATATAGTCTTTAAGAATTGTGGGTGCTACAGTTAATGCAAACTGAATTTTACTGTGGTTGATAAAATCAATCATGCCATGAAAACCATCTGATTGATTAATTTTGATTAAGTAAGAAACTAGGTTATGGGTGTTGGAATACTGCGACGGCATTGTGAGTTGTTATGGAATATGATGTGGGATTTAGAAATTAGCAGTTTGGAGTGGTTAGGGTTTATGTGGAGCGTCAATTGGAAGTGATTTGAAGATCAATTACTTCAACTGGCAGTGATTTGGGGGGAAAAATACGTTTGCACCAAATTTACAAAACAGCCCCTTGAAGTATCCATTACCAGGAACTTGCTAGCAGTGGATTTCAAACCACTAGCAGTGGTTTGATAGACTATAGCAGTGGATACATCAAATTTACAAAACAGCCCCCCAAGTATACATTATCAGGAAAACCACTGGCAGTGCATTGAAAACCACAAGCAGTGGTTTCATAGACACTAGCAGTTGTTTGATAGACGATAGCAGTGGATACATCAAATTTACATAACAGCCCCTCAAGTGATACATTAATAGGAACCTGCTAGCAGTGGATTGAAAACCACTAGCAGGGGTTTGATAGACGCTAGCAGTGGATACATCAAATTTACAAAACAGCCCCCCGAGTATACATTATCAGGTCAACTCCAAGGAAGAATGAAAATCACGTGTGGGTACATTTACAACAAATCCTCATTATACTTGCGACTTACGAGTTTTTAAAATAAGTTGTAATATACGTGTCTCATTTTCTAATTCAAAGTTCTTACAAAACATATATCCTAAAATTGGCATTGATATGTATGACACTCTGAATCGTGATCACCAATATAAGGTTTTCCTAAAATAGGTATTATTACATCTATATAATAAAAGCCCAACTAATTTCCGTATATATGGTCACGATCTATCTAGTTTATGATATATTAATGTTAGAGTGCAAGGTGTGAAATAACCAAACACTTAATGAATACCAAAGTCAACCACTTAATTTACTCCTCAACAACTTATACCTTCCCCACATTAATTTTCTGATTCCATCTCAACCACTTAATTTACTCCTCAACAACCTATAACTCACATACTACCCATATCATACATACCCCAATTATTAACCTCAACTGCTTTCACCTCAACTCTTTCATCTTCATCACTGCACCACCACTACATCATAGCGCCGCCTCCACCACCACTACATCACCGCGCGGGTATCGTTTACTACTTTTTATAAATACTCTTGACTGACTGTAAAAAGCTTCATGGGTTTTTGTTATATAGTTGTAATCTTAACTGGGTATCTCTTGTTTATTAGGTATTGTTATATAGTATATTATATGCAATTGATTAGTCGTAGGAATATATGCTTTGCTTTTATACTTGTTTGAAATTGATTAGGTGTCACGGGTGCCAATCCGAGGCCAAGCCGCGACCACAGTCGAGGCCAAAAGGTAAGATATGTCGTTGCGTATTTTAAATAGCTTAGGGTTTTAGGTAATGAGAACTATCCAAGCATCGTGTATCAAAAAGACCCTTTAAACCATTAAGGTTGAGTTGGTCATTTTAACAATTAGGGTAGGAGGGTAGGATGGTTAATTTTGGGACATAAACCAAGTTCTGGCAGGGTGTTGGGGTCCAACCCCTTTCATGTGTAATAGCACTTTAATGAGATTATGTTGTGTTCATCTGCTTGTGATACAAAAGATTTGATCGTGTTTGCGGACGACTGTTTGAACAGTGTGTCTATGGTTGAGGGTTCCTGAAAACAAAAGAATGCTGCTAGTTTGTATACTTAAAGTGCTATTATACCATGGCCCAACACCATTTCATTCTCCTTTTTACAATGATCTTCCCAAAAACTCACCAACAATTCTCTCCTATATTATCAAACAACAAAATTGAAGTCAAAAGGCCATGACACGTGGCTTCTCTGATGGTTTACGACGAGGAGGTACACGGTTTCTTGGTCCGGTAGATACCGGAAAGTGTAAAGCCATTTCTTGCTACGGTATGTTATTGTTACCTGATGATGAGGGTTGAATCATGAAGTGTAGAAAGGTGGTGCAAAAGGGTTTAGCTTTCTTTGAGATTGTTTAACTGAGTGTGTGTTTTTAGTGGTGTCTTTTTTGGTGAGAAAGTCCATGTTTATGTGTGACAAAGAGAGAGATCAGAGATGATAACAAGATAGATGAAATGGTTGGTAATGATAGATATATAATGGTGGCGAGCGATATGAAAGCGTTTTTTAGGGTGCCTCATTAACTCCACTTCACTCGCCATCACTATCATTACAAAACCCTGTCATCTATTTCTTATAATCTCTGACATCTCTTTGTTACACAGAAACATGGAGTTTCTCAACAAAAAACACACACTAAAAACACACATGCACAGTTATGAACTCTCTACGCATGGCTAAACCACTTTGCACCACCTTTCTACCCTTCAAGATTCAACTCTCATCATCAGGTAACCATTACAAACCGTAACAAGAAATGTGTTTGTACAGTTTCCTGTATCTACTGGACCAAGAAACCGTGTACCTCATCGCCGTGAACCATCAAATAAGCCACGTGTCATCGACGCAAACTTCAATTTTGTTGGTTCATAATATAGTATAGAATTGTTGGTGAGTTTTTGGGGTGATCATTGTAAAAAGGATAAGGAAATGGTGTCGGGCAATGGTATAATATCACTTTAAGTAGACACACTAACATCATTCCTTTGTTTTCAGGATCCCTCAACCATATACATACTGTTCAAATAGTCGTATGCAAACACGATCAAATCTTTTGTATCACAAGCATATGAACACAACATGATCACATTAACCTAGTTAAAGTGCTATTACACATGAAAGGGGTTGGACCCCAACACCCTGCCAAGAACTTGGTTTATGTCCCAAAATCCACCATCATACCCTCCTACCCTAATTGTTAAAATGACCAAAAGAAGCTTAATGGTTTAAAGGGTCTTTTTGATACCCGATGCTTGGATAGTTCTCATTACCTAAAACCCTAAGCTATTTAAAATACGCAGGTTAAGCTTTGGTCAAACTCGAAGAAGCAGAAGATATCGGAAGTCAACTGACAAAACCGCCTGGTTAACACGAGTTCGCGCCTTATGTGTTACGATATGTTTGTAGAGAATAACATGGTTAGGATTACCACTAAATGGATTATAGGTATAGTTTTTGAACGTTTTATGTTATCGATTGATGCTTATATATGAAATTATGTTTAGCGAATTTGTGTTGTTGTCACAAAACAAAAACGGAAAAAAAAAATGTTCTTCTTATTCAAAATAGAAAATACAAACATCAATTAAACGCATTTTTTATGTTTTCAAGTGTTTTGTGTAGATAAATATCCCATCTAAATTTTTACAAAACTAGACATAGAAAACAAGTGAATTTTTACTCCAACTAAACGCAACCTTAATGTTTATCCTTTTTCATAAATATGTCCTCCAAATGCAAAAATATATATGAACACCTTTTCCCATGCAGAAATGAAAAGTCAAAACATATATGAGAAACATCCATCATATTTAAAAAAAAATGATGATAACTTCTAAGCAATATACATTTTTTTTTCTAAACAATATATATTTTACACTTCTATTTTAAAACTACTAAATGACAATACACATTTCTGCTTAACACTCTATAATTCCACTCTATTTAATCCGCTCTAAGAACTTCTATCACAACTACCAACACATTTTGTGCTTAACACTCTATATTTTCACTCTCTATTTTTAATTCTCTCTAAAAAAACTTATCTCAACCAACAACAACAATGGCCAACCCGCGTCTTCCCCTCTTGGATCAACTATCCCGTATAGCAAACTCTCGATCTGTCAAGTCTGTTAATACAAATAAGCCGTAAAAACGTTTATTTATATTTTACGATCTTCTAATGTTTTGTCGATAACAAACGTAAAATCATTTTAATGAAACAAATAAATTACGTAAATTGTTTGAACTAATAGTTTCTAACATATTCACATTTTCACATAAAACACTAAAACAAGTATAAGTGATTTTATGATTTAGTAATACATATGTACAACAACTAGTGTTTACATATTTGGATAAAATATACACATAACTAGTATGTAGTATATTGGGTAATATAAATGGGTAGAAACTTAAGCATCACAACCCATTGGGCAAATACATTGAATGTAGTTGGGTACAACCCAAAGCCCATAACCCATGGATCTTGACCCATAACCCATTGCATGACATCATGCTTATATCATACATGGATAATATCCATAACCCATGGATCAACCCATACCCAAGTGACCAAGTGCATTGCACTCAAAGATACATTGTATCTAGCCAAAGATCCATGGTTTAACCCATGACCCATGACCCATAACCAAAATACCCATGGGTAAAGAGGAGCGTACCACGGATCCCTAGCTTAACGCTAGACAGGATCCCTTGTGGTAAGGGATCCATGGGATCCGGGGAACAGTAGGATTTTTCCTCTATAAATAGTGAGACATTTCTTCATTATTCCTCACCCCTTTCTAACACACTTTCTCCCTTAGTTAAAATCTCACTAACCTCAGATCCAAGAGATCTATGTTTGTAGTTTTGTCTTTGTGTGATCTTTTAGGTTCCTCTTAAAGGCAAGATCACCACCTTTGAAGTCGAGCAAGCTCAAGTCCATGAGTTGCCATGCTTCCTCATCATCAAGGCTACTGAAGTCTTCTTGTTGATGATTCCTTTCTTTCTTTAAAGAAGTGTAGTGTTGAAGACATTAGTGAAAGATGTCTCAAGTGTCAAGACGAAGATATTAGTGAAGGGTATCTATCGTCTATAGCATAAGCACTTATGGTAGGTGCTTAGAAGGCAAGACAAGAAGTATTAGTGAAAGGTGCTTAGAAGTCAAGACTTGAAGCATTAGTGTAAGGTGCTTAGAAGTGAAGACACGAGACATTAGTGAAAGGTGTCTTGTAGATCTAGTCAAAGGCATTAGTGAAAGGTGCCTTAGATGTACATTCGATATGGTGTGTTTCGATGTACTAGATAGACTAGCATTAGATCCAAGGATATTGATGTCCTTGATGATGTTGTAAAGGAGTAGATCTCCTTTGGGATTAGTCGTTGGTGTAGTGTGGTAGTAGTTCCTCCATTGCAATGGAACTAGGTGCTTAGCCTAGTACCTAATAAAGGGTAGGCGACGTTGTGAAGGTGTAGTTCACCTTGGAGTGAAAGAACTAGGTACTTAGCCTAGTACCTAATAAAGGGTAGGCGACGTTGTGTAGGTGTGGTTCACCTTGGAGTGAAAGAACCCGGTGGTTAGCCTAGCACCGGAAAAAGGGTAGGCGACGTTGTGAAGGCTTCTCCGCCATAAGGAGATTGGTGTAGTATTTACGAACTCTCGAGTAGGTGACTCGGGGAGTGGAGTAGGGCAAGGAAGGTGTCCTTGTAGCCGAACCACTATAAATACTCGCGTTGTGGTTTTGTGCTTCTTACTCTTATCTCTTCATTACATATCTTTATATGCTTGTTTATCAACATCCAACATACACAACCAAATAGATTGACATAAGTCGATCTAAATAGTTTAAAAGGAAGTTTTAATTGGTAAAACTATTCAACCCCCCCTTCTAGTTTTCCACACTTTGGGATCCGTCCATCTGCTCAGTGAACCTTTACTAAAGGTATGCAATGATCTTGACAATGCATTATATTCCAAGGTTAGTTTAAAAGGGTTCTAACACTAAGATATGAAATGTAAGATGTTTTTATTTCATGAGGGAAATAGGATTACATTGATAAAGCATGAGTACATAAGAATTGATCCTATTTTGAAATACTACTAGGTTCCTTGAGTGTCTTCGCTAGGAGGATCATTACGTGATTGATGAGTGTTAGTGGAATCAAGAATGAAGAAAGTCTTTATGAGAGATATGTTTAGCGGTTCCATCATCTTGTTCACAAGTACGTACAACGGACTTTGAAATTGAGGATGGAAGTGCATAACGTTGTGATAGAGGCGTGTCAAGAACATTCCATAAGGGATGAGTTTATTCTTGGAGCCTTGAAGATTTACAATTCGCCTTGCGAAGAAGTAGGCGAGATTGTATGGTTGTTGTGTTAGCAAACAGTACAACATGTGAGCACAACAAGCGGGAAGGATTTCTCGATTTCCCCTAAGACTCCAAACATTCTCACGTAGGATGAGTGCAAGAGGCTTGTACTCTTCTCGGATGTCCCGTGTGAAGATAATGTTTGGATCGGAGTAATATGGTCGAGGTTTGCATATTATGCGATTTAAATCTTTTGGGGAGGGTATGTGTGAACAATATGGACTATTTTCTTCACGAAAATTGAAGAGAGAATCAAGAGACCAATCTTCGGTGAAGGCACATTGTCCATGATTTGGAATCCGGAGGATGTGAGCAAAATGCCCAAGGGTTAGAGTAAACTTTTGGTTTTTGATATAAAACCAAAGAGATAGAGAGCGATCCTCGTGACGAACGAGTTCAACTTGACGGAAGAATTCCATTATGAACCTTGGACATATCTTCTTGTTGATTTCAAGAAGAAATTCTAGTCCTATGGCTCGGAAGGAGGTATTGATACCTTCTTCGAATTGTAGAGAGGTGTCTACAATACGTCCTTCATGGAAGTGATGATTTTCGAGGTTGTTGAACCCACGGACATGAATGCCAGGAGTGTTGGATTCAAGGGAGATGTTCGGAGTGTAGACGCTGGTGAGTGAAAAATCAAACTCATATTCATGCGTCATAGTTGAACCTATAGAAATGAAGAGTTAAAAGAAAGTGATTTTTGTGTTTAACCTATGATTATCTAATGTTTTTACTAGATTTTTATTAACAATGTTTTTTAACAGCAATGACACTTAACTCACTTATGGTTTTGACATTCTAGTGGAATATTTCTTTTAAAGAGAAAGTGGTTTTCATTTTGCATAAAAAATTGTTTTCCAGTAGGACGGATCCCACGGTTCCTTTACAAAAAGGGATCCAGCTAATGTATCTTCAGGGATCCGTAGATCTGTAGTTACAGAAACAGATTTTACATAAACATAGGTTTTACAAATTTATTCCCAAGATATGTGTTTTAGCCTACATTTTCTTTTAGCATGCATACATGACTTCTAATGTATCACGAAAGAGTATGAAACATATGAAACAAAAGAAATGAAAAACACATTATGATAATAATAACCTAGATAAACATATTAATAATATTTCATTTCAATGCTTAGAATGATACAAAGGATTGGGTATATAACCCCAATGTAGATTAACAACACAAAGTAAATGTCTCCGTATGTGAACTTCATCATAGGGAACACAAGTGCGATGAGTGTTAAGACAATGAGCACGAGGGCGATGTAAACCATGTTGAAGATGATCCTTCTTGGTTTCGGTTGGGATGAAATGGAGAGGAAGATGAAGTTTTGAGTGAGAGGGAATTTTTGAAATTGGAAGATTTGAAAAAGTGTGGATTTGATAAGGTGGGCGTCGAGTGGTTTATTTATGGGGAAGGAAAATTTTTGAAATTTGTGTTTTGTTTTATTATTGGATTAAAAGAAATAAAACACAAGTTTTATATACCACGAATTTAGACTAGAAGAATAACACGTATGTGAGAAAAAGGCTTCCTAATGAAGCTTCATGTAAAACATATATATGCACAAAGGATAATCATATAAATATCTAAATAGGCATACTTAATTATCAAGCAAAAATAAAAAGAAAATCATACCTCTAGCGCACTTAGGAATGTCTTTACAAATGACACAGCAAATGTCACTTAGACGATTCCCGCTCCTTTGCGTTTAAGATACCTTCTTAAGGAAGGTATTCTTGTTACCAAGTGATTCCTATAGCTTGGTGGGTATGAGCTTTGACTAATCATCATGACAAAGAAGATTAGTGCGATTAAAGGAAAAAGTAAAGTAAAAAAAATGTTGTTATCAAATCAACATACAAACATATAGTTTAAAAAAAAAACATGGTGTTTGTTTTTATGAAAACCCTTCTTTATAGTTTTCAATTAACCATGGATTGTATCAAGTTTTTAAAGTACAATATACTTCAAGAAACTTGGTAACGAAGCTCTGATACCAATTGTGGAAAAGTAGAAGGGGGGGGGGGGAGGGGTTGAATAGTTTGCCAATTAAAACTTTCTTTTTAACTATTTAGATTGACCTATGTAAATCTATTTGGATGTGTGTGTTGGATGTTGATAAACAAGCATGTAAAGGCAAGTAATGAAAAGATAAGAGTAAGAAGCACAAAACCACAACGCGAGTATTTATAGTGGTTCGGCTACAAGGACACCTTCCTTGCCCTACTCCACTCCCCGAGTCACCTACTCGAGAGTTAGTAAACACTACACCAATCTCCTTATGGCGGAGAAGCCTTCACAACGTCGCCTACCCTTTTTCCGGTGCTAGGCTAACCACCGGGTTCTTTCACTCCAAGGTGAACCACACCTACACAACGTCGCCTACCCTTTATAAGGTACTAGGCTAAGTACCTAGTTCTTTCACTCCAAGGTGAACTACACCTTCACAACGTCGCCTACCCTTTATTAGGGACTAGGCTAAGCACCTAGTTCCATTGCAATGGAGGAACTACTACCACACTACACCAACGACTAATCCCAAAGGAGATCTACTCCTTTACAACATCATCAAGGATATCAATATCCTTGGATCTAATACTAGTCTATCTTGTACATCGAAACACACCATATCGAATGTACATCTAAGACACCTTTCACTAATGCCTTTGACTAAATCTACAAGACACTCTTCACTAATGTCTTGTGTCTTGACTTCTAAGCACCTTTCACTAATGCTTCTAGTCTTGACTTCTAAGCACCTACCACAAGTGCTTATGATATAGATGATAGATACCCTTCACTAATATCTTCGTCTTGACACTTGAGACATCTTTCACTAATGTCTTCAACACTACACTTCTTAAAAGAAAGAAAGGAATCATCAACAAGAAGACTTCAGTAGCCTTAATGATGAGGAAGCATGGCAACTCATGGACTTGAGCTTGCTCGACTTCAAAGGTGGTGATCTTGCCTTTTAGAGGAACCTAAAAGATCACACAAAAACAAAACTACAAACATAGATCTCTTGGATCTGAGGTTAGTGAGTTTTTAACTCAGGGAGAAAGTGTGTTAGAAAGAGGTGAGAAACAAGGAAGAAATGGCTCACTATTTATAGAAGAAAAAATCTACTGTTCCCCGGATCCCACGGATCCCTTCCACAAGGGATCCGTGGGACGCTCCCTTTTGCCCATGGGTATTTTGGTTATGGGTCATCGGTCATGGGTTGAACCATGGATCTTTAGCTAGATACAATGTATCTTTTGAGTGCAATGCACTTGGTCACTTGGGTATGGGTTGATCCATGGGTTATGGATATTATCCATATATGATATAAGCATGATGTCATGCAATGGGTTATGGGTCAAGCTCCATGGGTCATGGGCTTTGGGTTGTACCCAACTACATTCAATGTATTTGCCCAATGGGTTGTGATACTTAAGTTTCTACCCATTTATATTACCCAATATACTACATACTAGTTATGTGTATATTTTACCCAAATATGTAAACACTAGTTGTTGTACATATGTAATATTAAATCATAAAATCACTTATACTTGTTTTAGTGTTTTATGTGAATATGTTAGAAACTATTAGTTCAAACCATTTACGTATTTTATTTGTTTCGTTAAAATGATTTTACGTTTGTTATCGACAAAACATTAGAATATTGTAAAATATAAATAAATGTTTTTACGGCTTATTTGTATTAACACACATGTTGGCTTTTGTTTGGGCTTAAGAATCTCACTACCGTCATAAATCACTTCTTGAGCCTTTTTGGCTTTCTTAAGGTACACAGGATTTGGGTCTTCTACAAGGTTTTCACTGTGTTTATCACTTAATACTCTGTGATTTGAAATCATGTGAACAGTCTGAATGGTGTTCCTTGTACGTACAACTTGTTTTCAAGTTTATTCTTTAGAGTTTTAAGGTTGGAAAAGTCATTTAGGAGTTTAGATTCCTTTTCTTTGAATTCCTGTTTAAGCGTTTTTACATTTTTTTGTATTTCTTGTTTTTGCTTAACAGTTTGATTAAGTTTCTTTTGTAAGGAATTTAACTCTTGTTTTAACGTTTCTTCCCTTAAATTACATTTAGTGATCAATGTACGCATTTGGCAATCCATTTCCTGCTAACGCGTGGTCAGCTCAAATTTAGCACGCTGTTCATAGATGTCAACTTGATCCTTATATTTGTTTAGCTTAGTGGTCAGGGAGTCATCATGCATATATTCAGTGTACTCATTAAACAGATATTCATCATTAATGCCAGAAGATGCACCATTTGGTACAACAAGACTTTCATCGTGCTTCACATATTGCTCATATGGGATAACATTGTGACTTCTGTCAGTTGTACTTTGTTGGGAATCTTTTGCACATCAACCATATCATATAGCTTTAGTACCTCTGATATGACTGAAGCATTGGAGGAACTAGCTTGTTGAGGTGATGAAACCATGGGGGAAATATTAGCCATGATAATAGTCTGTGCCATTGGTTCATCATCAACATCAGAGTCGAAGGCATCACAATCAGCAACCTGGAAGATGCTGGGATTGTTCTGTGCCAACTCATACACTGGTTTTTCATCTACGTCAGCATCAAACATGTTGGCATTCCCCTCAGCAAGAAATAAAAACTCCTCATCATCCAACACTGCTCCACTATCTTGTGCCTGCATCAGCAACATCTTATCTCTGAAGTACTCAGCATTTTGTAGACATTTAGGTTGAGTGCAGTTCCTAGCAATATGTCCCACACCACCACAGTTGTAACACTTAATCTGTTTGCCTTGACCTTGAACCACTATCCCATCTTTATTCAGAGTCCCCACATAACCAGTTGCAACATTTCCCCGTGCAACATTCCTTTGGTTCACATTTTGTCTTCCTTGCACATTCTGTACCGCAACCCTTCCATCTTCCACTGTAGCTTGATTGTGTGGGTTAGATGGGGTTCTAAGTTGGTTTTTGGTTTGGGGAAGTGAGGTTCTGAATTGTTGAACCAATAGAGCAACTTGGTTCGAGAGGTTTTCAATCAACATGTCTGTTGGGGTATATCCTAAGTCTGGTTGAATAACCTGCATCTGATTCTTGGAAGATGGTAAGTACTGGTAACCTTGAGCAGGTGATGTTTGAGTGTTTAGCTTAACATTAGAAACAAATGCAACTGAGTCATTTATTATGCTTGTTGTTGTAGTTGGATTGAGTTTTTCCATGATCAAACGGTCATGTGTAGCATGCTTCTCATGTTGAAGTAGATAAGCGTACAACTACTCATAGTTCGTATTTCTCAATCCTTTGTTCAGCTTCACCGCAGTAACAAACCTGTTCCACTCAGGGTTTATGTTGTTTACGAACTTGGAATTGAGTTGGATATTTGGCATAGTCATATTAATATTCCTCATATCATTCACAAGTTTTTGAAATCTTACATGGTATTCTGTAATACTCTCCCCTGAGTTCATGTTGAAGTTCTCAAAGTCATCGTACAACTGTGACTCTCGATCTTCCTTTGTCAGTTCTGAGCCAGAAAGAATCATTTTGACATTGTCTCAAACTGCTTTGGCCTGGGTGTTGTGATTTATCAGCTTGTAGATATCCTTGGGTAGACCTTGAAGGATGCTGTTGGAAGCTCTGATGTCAGCATCATATCTTTTCTTCTCCTTCTCATTGAGATCATCATAAGTCCTTGGTCTATCCATTCCCAGAGTGACACGTCCATCTTCACCAGTTACTAGTTCATCTCTGGTGGTGCCCGTTTGGTAGGGTCTTTCATCAATTGACTGAATGATGTTAAGACCATTCTCTTTGCCCAAGCAGTACAGTCGGATTCTTTGTGCCGAAGAGTCATAAGCAGTTCTATCCAGTATAGGAGGACAGGTATCGGACCCAGCAACTTGAAAATCGTCAGAAACAGTAGACATGATGTCCAAATGAACGAGATTTTACAACTCTTTGATTAAAACCGAGAAATCGAATCTTTTGCGAGATTTTACAAAAATCAAGAGGAAACCGTAGAACCCAAACCGCAAGTATCAAATCTCAAGAGTCAAGTCGCAACTCACAAACCGCCACCCTTGGTCAAATCTCAAAAAGTCAAATCTCAAGTCCTTCAAACCGCAAGTAGAGACAGACCGCAAGAGACAAATCTCAACAGTCTTCAAACAGCAAAACAGACAAGTCGCAAGACTCAAATCTCAATGGCTTCAAGCTGCAAGAATGACAAACCGCAAGTGACAAGTCACAATGATCTTCAAACTGCAAAACAGACAAGTCGCAAGACTCAAATCTCAATGGCTTCAAACCGCAAGTGACAAATCTCAATGATCTTCAAACTGCAAAACAGACAAGTCGCAAGACACAAATCTCAATGGCTTCAAGTCGCAAGAATGACAAACTACAAGTGACAAGTCACAATAGTCTTCAAACCAAAACAAGACAAATCGAAAGTGTCAAATCTCAAAGACTTCAAAACGCAAGATTGATAAACCGCAATATACAAATCTCAACAGGTCAAACCGCAGGACACAAATCGTAAAACCTACTGACAAACCGCAAGTCACTTTCAATCAGGTACAAGTGTCACTATCGTCCTTTTTGTCTTTTAGCAAGCTGACAAACCACAAGTTTTATCTTTTATCAACAAATTATAATAGAACAATGATATAATAATCAAATCGCAACCTTTATGCGACAAATCTCAATCCGAAACTGCCAAATCGCAACAAAAAATACCAACTCACAACCAAAAAACACCAAACCGCAAGTAACAATCAAAACGCAACATAGAACATGAACTTAAACTCACGTATTCAATCAAAAACCACCACAAACAAGATGAAACAAGCCTTCCAAACCCAAAACTAAGCTAATATGATAAATCTAAACACGAAAGTACAACCAAATAACAAACTTAACCACTAAACAAGATCAAACTAGTGAAAAAGTATCTAAACAATTCGACCCACATAAATCTCAATAACCAATCTAATTCGAGCACACACGAAGTAGATGATCCAACCACGGCTCTTGATACCAATTGTAAAAGATTGGTTATCATAAATACACAAATCACAAGGTGTATGTATCGAATGTTATGAGTCTAGAGAGAGAAAGTAGAGAGTGGGGAACTTCTAGAGAGAGAAATTGAAAGTATATTATGAAGCTCCAACCCTCTACCTTGGAAGGTAAAGGGTATTTATAGTTTTTACAAAATACGCCTCCTATGGGCTGTAGATCAGGTATACAGTGGGTAAGGACCTGTCCGTCCTCCACAGTGTTACTTAATTAATATAATTACTAATAAATATAGCTAAGTCTACGAGCTAACACATGCCAGACTAAACTCGGGGTGACCGACTCTTCTATATGGATTTTACAATTCCTAACACAGTAACGCCGTTTGGGTTGCACTGGACGTCGTCTTGGGAAAACCTTGTTCGTCTAGTGTAGAATGAAAGAGTGATGGCCTTGCGAAAATAGGCGTGAGTTCGTCACTTGTTATGCCCAAAATATGACATCGTCGCTTGAGAGAATGAAAGAGTGACGTCATCGCTTAAGAGAATTTGGACCCTGTTGTGAGCGACGGCGTCGCCCTTGAGGTTGGGACGCCATCCGGTCTTCTGATTTTTCCTTGTTTTCTTGACTTTGTCATTTTCTTCATGTTTTCGTTTTTTTTGTCTAAATATGCTTCATTCCAGCATTTTGCTTCCAAATGACCTAAAATGTAAAAACAACGATTTTAAGCAGTAACAGATATAAAATGTAACAATTTAGGGCTTGAATGACCTCCTAAAAACATATGTTTTAAATCAATATAAAATATCCCTACACTTGGAATTTTGTTAGGTCACCATATTAATGATAACACAAGCATAACAATGATATAGAATGATAAGAGAAAGGTAGAGTTGGTCGATACTTTCACACAAATGAATAACAAAGGTTTACTTGCAATATGAAAGAGCCAACTCTCTCAAATGAGAGTTACAAGTGTTTATATAGGAGAAGGAGCTAGGGAAACACTTCTAGTCCCTTCCTCTTATGCGTTTGGACCTTGTCATAGGCCCATGGGCTTACTTCATAAGTCTGGACATAAATACTAACATATAAGCCTAAATATTTAGCAACACATTACATAGTTAATGACCAACACTTGATAGTAGTTACACGTAATCCCAACAATTTCCCCATAAGGGTTGGTCATCTAGGTTGCTTGACATCTTTCCAACAATCTTCTTTCTTGTGAGTAGATGTGCTTTCTTTTCTTTAAATTTATCAGCTTGACGTCTCATGTGTCTTTGTTCTTTGTTGTTGTTGTGATCATATGTTGTCATCTGCTGTTCATCAACGTCTTTGGTACTGGTGTCTTTACGTCTTTCTCCACCATGCTCATACTTCTTTTGACTTTAAATCTCCATATTTGCGTAGTTCTCAAGTCTTTAATACTTTGTAGATTCTTTGACTTTGGCGAAGAATCATCATTAACTTTGTGTTGCTGTCACACCCCCAAAGTTGCAGTTATGTCGAACACCTACATGAGTCATTTTGAAAATCATTCGTGAATGAAATCCCCAATGAGGACTAGGACTCCATGAAATGCAATCAAGCAAGCTAGAAACCTGAGAAATACATGCTAAAAGGTCAACATAATGTTGGTGAGTTCATAGGTTTAACTTAATGCAAAATTTGGTACGGAACACAAGATTTCAGTAGTATAAAAATAAATATAATTGCACTAAGCTCATGACCCCGACGCTTAACGTATTTGGTATGCAATAAAGCATAAATTCCCCCAAACAAGTGTTTGCCAAACACTTAATGTAATCCTCAAATGGTATGCATTCGTTTGACCAGTTGGAGCAACCTAACCCGAATGGGGGTGTCAACCCAATAGATCTATTCAAAACATTCAGGCTTTCTGGAAATTAACGGTTCATGATTATGGTAGGGGACTTAAGTGGTTATGTGGTAACTTAGGCAATGTAACAGTTTTGTACTGATGTCCGCATAAAAACAAGCATGTATTCTCACCCCAAGCATTTGTAAAATATTGTAAACAAGTAAAATGAGGCTATGAAACTCACCTTAGTGAAGCAATCTGAAATAGCGTAAAGTCAAGTAGTAGGAGTACGCAGTACCGACACGCGACCTATAATAGTATGGCATGTCTCAGCTCATATGTTTATGTTTGACTCGATAACATTTAATTAAGTCAAAAGTTTTAGAGTGTTTATGTTATCGTTGCTTGTGTGGCAGCACTTTTGTTTAAATAATTTAGCGAACGTTGGCTCATGGAAGTGCGTAAGTATATACATATATAATAGCAAAGTATCAAGTCGAATAAGTCTTTAGTTCGTCGATAACCAAAAGACAGTGTATAGAAAATATCACGTATAAGTAGTAATGTATTTGAGTTATAGAAACATCGTTCAAAATATATGTGCTTATGTATAACAAAACGTCTGTTTATAAGAAAGATATACGATTTATATTTCAAGTATAGATTTTTGATAAAAATGGTTGTAAAAAAATGTTTATACTTATAAGTAATAAGTATAGAGTTTTTAGAAAAATAGGGCATGACCCGTTTATACGTTTTAGATATATGTTTTGGACAAAAATAATAAGGCGTTGTAAAACAAAATAAAATATAGGTTACGTTTTATAAGTTGAGTTTTGTTTATAGTTATACTTGGTAATTTGATTATAAGGTTTGCCGTTTAGAAATAGTAGTGTAAATATACGTTATTATGATTTAGAAAACAAGTGATATTAAATAAAAATCCTTGGGAACGTAGTTAAGTTCATAAAATAGGTTGAGTTGATTATATGTATATTAGTTGAATTGAAAAGACGGGTTTTAGAGTAATGAATCATGTAGTCGATGTAAAACAACTGAACGGGGGCAGTCGTGAGTGAATAGACGAGATAGGCCGTAGAGAGAGATGTCGAACTAGATTTTAGACTCGTCGAAGAACGTTGACGCTTAACCGTGGGACACATGAGATGACTTGGTTTGACATAATCGTTACGGGATGACTCGTGGGCTAAGCAACATTTAAAAGGATCCTAAATATAACAAGAGTGGGCTGCGGCCACTTGGTGGACTGCAAAGGAGAGATGGGCTTCAGCCCATCTTTAAATGACCAAAAGGACCCTCAAGATGGGGTGGGCTTTGGCCCAGCTTCTAATACCAAACGGACCTCAAAACAGGGGGGGGGGGGGGGGGGGGGCTGAGTAGCCCATCCAGTAATAACCAAATGCACCTAAAATAAAATGACAGTAATAGGTATTCTTTGGCAACCAAGGAAACAGAAGCATGATGCGTAAACTTGTATCATTTTGGAAAGACAACGGATTCTAAAACAGGATGAACGATACGTGAGTCGAAGACTCTTATTCAAAACTAAAAGACTATGTCAAGCATCGCGAACCAATCTAAGATTTGGGAGCCATTCGTGAGGCATTAACTCATCCCTCACGAATCCAACCACGACTCTAGTTTCGACCGTAGAATCTAACAAATTCAAGACAACATTTTTGACAACAATGGTGAGCAATTCCTGAGTCACAGACTCGCACCAAAAGCGACCAATACTTCTTTTCAAAATTAATCCTATACCACAAGACTAGCAACGAGTTTAAACTGAACAAGCAAATAAGCTACGACTATGCTGTTTTTACGCGTGGCTACGAGGGAAACTGGGAAGAGGCTACTATATCAAAACTTTGGATGAGGCTTACACGTTACCGCATCGATTCATACTTGGTCACGCCTCAAACACAAATCATATTGAGCATATTCTAACCCCAAACCAATAGTCACATAACAAATTAAATACTTCCACAACCCTTTTCAGTTTTTATTACTTAACCACACAAGCTTAATAAAGATCAAGGTTTCTCATTAACATGAGTCGATTGGTACAAAAAAATATAACGATTCACTACCATGAATCATGACACAACTAAGAAATAACGATTCACAATAAAACTACAATAATTAAGAGTAACCCAAGATTTCTTACAAAGAGGATAGAGGATCGATTGAAAGGGAAGAACAACTCAAAACAACACTTGGAAGCCAAACACCAGATTCAAACCAATCAGGAAACCAACCCACCAAAGCTTTACTCTTTTAATTGTGATTAAATTTTGTTAGGTATGACTTCCTGTGGTCGACCGGTTGGCATAAAAGGAAGAAAAAAGATAGTAAGGTTAACCCTCCTTTCTTATCATAGATCATAGAGTTGGATTTATTTTGCAAAGTTCCTTATCATCTCCTACGCCAACATTAGCTTGTGACTTGACCTTGGGAGAGGAGGAGGGAGATGGCGATGGTCTCCTTTGTACCTTTTCTTTGTTGGTGATGCGTTGGGTTGGTGTGAGGGAAAGTGGAGTTGCAGGTTACCAATTTGTGTTATCTCCTTTGTGGCTTGACTTAGATGAAAATGATGGATGAAGATCTGGAAATTGGGCTCTATGGTTGCGTGTGGAAACGAGAAAGGAGGAAAGGATCAAAACAAAAATTATAGGTTGGAAAAGATAAGAATTGATATAATTATTAGAAATTTTAGTGTATTGTGTACCCCATGTTCCGCTTAGCTAAACTATATTTGTAACATTCCGGTTCAGTAAAGTTTATGAGGTGACGTTTCTGAATATGTTTTTGAGAAAATATTATAAATACAAAAATTTCCGCTCTCGGAATTCTTTTAAGCTTGGTTTACCTTTACCGTAGTGTCGGTACGCATGTGATGTCGGGTTTTTGATAGAAACGAGATAACCTCCCGTTTTAAATTTTTAATCATCAATAATTACCGGAATAATTCACATTTTCCTAACAAAATAAAATAGTGACGCTATTAAAATAGTCCGTGAAATTATCGGTTGTCACAGTTGCCTTGATTTTGGTGAGAACTTTCATGTGATATGATGTTGGTATGAGCATGTGGAGGTGGAGTGCTGTTGATGATAGTGGTGGTAGTGAAGGTCTCTCTTGGAACTTCGGATCTCCAATCCTGCATGTAAACAGTTAGCAATAAAGTTCCCGATAAGAGTTCATATATTTCGTACAGGTACATCCTAGATCGTTGGCGCGTTCTTTGATGAATCTCAGACCGAATGGTCACTGGCATGTCCTCGTACTCAATATCTTCACTCTGTCGTTGTGAGCCACTGGAGTACACTGAGGTATCCCTCCACGATTATAGACCATTTGAGATCACCTCGAACACTAAGCATAACCCACAAGGGATTACCAAAGTGACCTGCTGTTAGAGCTGTTTGATGTTGACTTTGGTAGGATGTTGTTCCAGTTTCACAATCGTATTAAAAAAATAAAGACAGAAAAACAACAAATTATGAATTAATGACTGAAACTATGCAAGTAAAAGCACACTGAATAATTTTCAACTTAATATTCTTTATTAGAAACAAATAAAAAAGAAAACATTACCCAAGTACTTGCGGAATAATACTTGGGATTGAAATGACAAAGTATGGTATCTCCTCACTAAGCTCAGGATAAGTCTGAGCACAACTACAAAGGAACCACTGAGCTATCTCAGGGACAGAGTTGTATTTGGAGGAGTGGGAGATGGCTTGTGTGTGTTTTACAATTAATCCACAAGCTTAAAAACTTCCACTCCAACTCTTATGCTATTTATACAAGTATGGTTTTTAACTCTATCCTAGAGGACAAACTGACAGGTTACAGAAGACAAAATACAGAGGTATTTTGTCTGTTTACAAAGGCTATATTGGGTAAGTGACAAGGTTGCTTTCTTCTTGTCATCGATGACACTGAGCCTGATAGTTAATGATTCAGGGAAAGTTTGACTTTGGTTGATAAGGACTTCGTCTTATCTGTTCAAACTTATCCCGCCTTGTCCCGCTCATTCTTCAGTCTTCATAGCCTTCAGTCTTCAGTCTTTAGTTTGTCTTCAGTGTTAGTAGTTGGTGAGGAGTTTCGGGATTTAGTGAGTTATTGTCATCACTCACTGAATCCACCATCTTCTTCTTGACCAAGTCTTCACCCCTTAAGTTCCGCCTTACTGAGTGGAGAGACTTCTTCTTTGTCTCTTACTGAGTATCCTGAAGACAACTCACTAAGAGACTATGCGCTCAATTACTTGTTAATCGTTTAAGGAATTAAACACTTAGGGTATTTTCTATTTAAATCCTAGACTTAAGGGGTTTGGGTATATACTAAACCCAACAGTCTCCCCCTATTTGGATATACAAATAGCCTAAGTGTTTGATCAGTGTAAGTGAGCAAATGGCTTCTTCTTACACTGAATGTACTAATGAACATAATAAGGAACACTGAATATTTTAACAAAACATACATCGTTTATTGATCAGGGTACATAGTCCCTATCACTAGTACAAAAGATAAATGATACAGCATAAGATGTCAATCAAGATGGATTCCCAGTGCTTCTAGCTTTGGTTTCTTCTTGAGGAGTGTTTCTTTGTCAGGGTGATCTCTTATCTTTGCATTCAGGTCAGTGCAGAACCTGATGTTTTCTGGAGTTTGGATTTGAGAGGCCACTGGTAGGTAGCTTGCCATTGTAGACACCCCTGCAAGATCAATGTCACTCCACCTTTGGAATGTTGGGTTCCCATAGACATCAATAAAGAAGAGTCCTCTTTCAGGCTCTTCAATACAAAGACAGTTCACAAACTTCACACCTTCAGGTAGCTCCCTGTTGCAGTCCAGGCCAGGTACCTTGATTTCACGTCCAGATTCAACCCTTTTCCTCTTACCATGGGTTGGCTGAGACTGAGATCCTTGAGATGTGGTTAGAGCTGGCTGAATCCTAAGTTGTGCTGGTGCTTCCCTCAGTCTTTCATACTGTTTGCTTAGGGATTTCATCAGCTCCTTGACCACTACATTCTGCTTCTTTGCTATGATAGGACCAAGCTCATCAAGTTCAGTGATCCCAAATTCAGTGAACTTCATGGGATCATGAACCTCAAAATGCCTTTTATCATCCCCCCTGTAGACATTCATTGCCAGTGGTTTGGACTTAGGGATGATCTTTACATCAGTGATCTTCTAAGGTAGCCTTTTGCTTGTCATTGACCAATTGTAGTGGTCAATCCTTTCCTGCCTGATGGCTGCAGCCTTCCTGTTCTTTTCATCCAGTTTCTTTCTCATGGCAACCATTTGAGCAGTCTGAGCCTCTTTGAACTTTTGGCCTGCCTGTACTTTTTTAAGCTTTTTAGGATCAATTCCAATCTTTTTAGCTTCTTCAGATACGACCTGGACCAGGGCTTATTTGCTTTTCTTTTCCTCCTCAGTCTGCTTCTTCAGTCTTTCTTCCTTATCAAGATATGCAGTTATCTGTTCAGGACTGAGCAGGTACTTTTTGCCTTGTATTTCATAGAGGATCTTGATAGGCTCCTGTGTGGCCATGATAGCTTTGCCTTTATTCTGAGCAGATGAAGAGGATGCAACCAGTGGAGGTGTTGTTGTGATGATTGGTGGTGTTGTTGCTACTGTCATTGTCACTGTGGTTGTTGCTGTTGTTGATGATGGTAGGACTGATGAGAGTGGTGTTGCTGATATTGGTTGAGCTGGCCCCCCCTCAGTGTGAGAGAGAGTCTCTTCAGTGGCTCTCTCCCCCTCAATTGTTGCTGCAACGTCAGTGAGAGCAAGAGTTGCTTGGGATACTGAGGGAGTAGGAGCTGCTTGACCTTTAAAGGCTTGATATATCTCCGAGACCATGGCCTTGATGTCAGTTGTATCTTGTTGAAGACTTGTGACCTTTTCAGCAAGATTAGCCTGAGATAATTCCAGTGCAGTCATTTTAGGCCCAAGATTTCAGGCCATAGAAGACGATGCTTTAGCCAGATCAGTAACTTGAGCATCCAGGGAAGCCAATGTTGATTGAAGAGACTGAATGGAAGACTGAAGACCCTGAACATTTGCAGATTGAAGCATGTTGATCAGTTCAGTGAGGCTGGAGGAATTCTTCATGTAAGCCTCAGTAGCCTCCAGCACTTTGGAGTTAAGTGCTGGGTCTTCTTTCACAGAATCTTTGATTTCATCCAGCTTGGTGTGAGACTCCTGAAAGTACTTGAGAAATTTGATCAGGTTGTCATCCAGTCTGTGCAGATGTTGATACATTAGATCCCTGTGCTCATCAGTGTTGGCATTGAAATTAAGCAATTAAGATTTCATATCAGCATAACTGGAAGCTGCTTCAACATGCTGGTTAACACCAGAATATAACTTCCTAGAAGCCTTTGTAATCCACATAACCAGCTGTCTTTCAGTCAGTTGAAGAATGTTATCATACTTTTTGAATTCCTCAGGACAGGATGAAGAAAAGGAGTCAGAGTCATTTTCATTAAGCTGAGCAGGTGACTCTTCAGTCTCTTGTGGATCAGGCTGATGCTCTTGTTCTTGTATTTGAACATCAGCATCCATTTCTTCTCCTGCTGAAAGTATTTCTTCTTCACTGTCAGCAAGCTCTTCATCAGAGAACAAAATATTAGTGATCTCAGCAACAGTCAACAATCCAGTGGTGGTGATGGGTTCCATATCAGCGGGTGGTATTTGTCCCTCTGAGGCTTTGTCCCCTTGTGCTCCTTCAAGCACTGGTGGGTGATTCCCAGTGCTATCCTTAGAAGCGGTGGCAGTGAGATCCCTATCAGTGGGTTGTTCGTTTCCCCCTGAGTCTTTGGGATCATTCGTTTTGCCCTCAGACAAAAGCTGTGATTGGCGAATGTCCTCCTTGGGCTGTGTGGAAGGTGCTCCCTTGCCAGCGGGTTGTTTGTTTCCCTCTGGATCTTGGGGAGTAGTAGTTGGGACCAAGGGCACTAACTGTGATGTATCAGTGTCCTTCGTTGTCACCGGGGTGGAAGATGTTTGGTTTCCTTTGGGTGGCAGATCAGTCTTGGGCTTTCTTTGCCTTTTAGGCTGTGTTCCTGAAGCCTCAGGGCCCTGAGACTTGGGTTTGGTTTTAGTCTCAGTCTGAGACTTCCCCTTTCTCTTTTTGGGAGCAGGGTTTGGAGACACTGAGTCCCTCTGGTTGTTTACAGCAACCATATGGGCCGTCAATTCGATTTCAGTGAGTTGGGATAGTTCTTTTTGAAAATTTGATTGACTCAGGATACCAGGTAAAGCACAGTATTTGTATTCCTGAGGATAATTGCAACCCAGTAACACTTGTAAAGCGCATGAGACAAACCTAGGGTACGAAACATATTTTGTCCTAGTTTTGCTCAGTAGTTTGGTTACGAGATCACTATAAATGATCTCCCCTATGTCGACAGCAGTCCCTATCATCAAGTAATATGCCATCATCAACTGAATAGAGTTAACTTGTTTAGTGGATGAGTGGTTCCCGCCGAGAACCTGAATCACAAATGTGAACAGGATCTTCCAAGCCGCGGGAAAAGAGTTCTTGGTGACTGGGGTTCTGTCCAAAAACTTTGGATCTAAAACAATTTGTTTTAACCCATCCTTAACTGTGGAATGTTCAGGATGAGCAACATAAACAGTATTATAGTCGAGCCCTGTTGATGTACAAAACGTTTTATAGTCTAGGGTGACTGACTTTTTCCTGTTAAAAAGACTAAACTTGATGAGATACTCCCTGAATGGTCTAAGGTCTGTCTCATCAGTTGAGGGTGTCGGGTCATAGGCCACAGTTGTTGCCCAAAACTCCCTGAGGAGGTTTTGGTATAGTATAGAAGGGGACTGAGCAAAGGCCTGTTTTAGTGGGCAGTTGAATAAGAATTTCATGATTCCTTTATAGGCTGGGACATCAGGGGGTATTCGAAATTGCCTATAACATTATTGGTTTTGAATTCCACATTTTCAAGATCGGCTACCCACTAAGGTGCAAAATGAAGGCTTTGTGTTCTTGCCATTTCCATTGAAATATTTTTAGGGTTTTTGAAAATATTTGACAAGAACAATCAAAAAGTTGAAAAACTTTTGAGTTTGGTGAAGAAAAATCTGTTGTAAATGGTTTACAGAGAAGATTTTTTTGTTAAAAACTGGTTGAAGATTTGAAGAACACACAAGTTTTTCTGGGTTTGAGAAATTATTTTGACATCGTTTTGTTGCAGAAATAATTTGTGTGTGTTTTTGATGTTTTGAGGGGGGGTTTTTATAGAGTGGTGAGAAGGGTAGGTTTTGCACTAATGAGGATTTGTAAAGTTGGTTTCTGAAAACGTTTCATTTATCTCATTTAATGCCACCACTCCACTACCCGCAGTAATTTCCCGGTTTTCCAGGGAATATTTGCAGTGCACAGTAAAAGTGCATTTTGCAGTATTAAAATATCCTTAGGATATTCGTTGTGAGAGAAGGAAATAAATGCCAAGTGGGATGAGGTAAGGTTGAAAGGGGCCCATGACTTGGATGACAGAAGGATAAAGAGATAAATATTCCTATATTAAATTGGTATGTTTACCAACCTAGGATATTTAAGTAACTGATACTTGGTGCATTTAGTTACTCATTCAATGCTCAATATCCAAAGTCAGGGACCCTGAATGAGTCTTACTCATTCAGTGAGATTAATTTGGGTTTTGTTCAGGGTGCAGGAACCATTTCAGAGAGAACTTACTGAGATTGGGATTGATTTTCAGTTTGCTGACTTTCAATGTCTAGCATTCCCAATTCAGCTTTCAGTCTCCTGAAGGTAGGTTCATCCAAGGGTTTGGTGAAGATATCAACAAGCTGATAATCAGTAGGGATGAAGTGGAGTTCTATGTCTCCTTTCATGATGTGATCCCTGATGAAATGATATCTGATATCAATGTGTTTGGTTATTTGGTGGAGGACAGGGTTGTTGGAGATTGCAATGGCACTGGTGTTGTCACAGAAGATGGGTACCATTTTGTAATGGATGTCATAGTCACTGAGTTGACTTTTCATCCATAATACATTGGCACAACATCCTGCAGCAGCCACATATTCAGCTTCAGCTGAAGACATAGCCACTGATTATTGCTTTTTAGCACTCCAACAAACCAGCTTTCCTCCAAGAAATTGACAGGACCCTGAGGTACTTTTTCTGTCCATGTTGCAGCCTGCATAATCAGAGTCAGAATACCCTTTGAGGTCAAACGCTGAGCACTTTGGATAGTAAAGTCCAAGGCTTGGAGTTTCCTTCAGGTATCAGAGGATTCTTTTGGCTGCAGTGAGATGGGATTCTTTGGGATAGGACTGATATCTTGCTATTAGACAGACTGAGAATTGTATGTCTGGTCTGGAAGCAGTAAGATACATCAGTGAGCCTACAATCCCCCTGAAATGCGTTTGGTTGACTGATTTTCCAGTGAGATCAGGTCCAAGGTTGTTAGGAGGGACCATTGGTGTCTTCACTGAAGCACAGTCAGAGATCTCATATTTCTTCAAGAGATTTCTTGTATACTTCTCTTGACTGATGGAGATTCCTTTATGAGTTTGCCTGATTTGTAGTCCAACAAAGTTAGTGAGTTCACCCATCATGCTCATTTCAAACTTTTTTTTCATCAGTTTTTCAAACTGTTTGCAAAGAGTATAATTTGTTGAGCCAAAGATGATGTCATCAACATACACTTGGACTAGTATCACATCTTGTTTTGTCCTATAGATAAACAAGGTGTTGTCTATCTTTCCTCTGACAAACTTGTTTTGAATCAGGAAGGCTGAGAGAGTTTCATACCATGCTCTGGGAGCTTGTTTAAGTCAATATAGGGCTTTGTCAAGCTTGCAGACATAGTCAGGGAATTCACTACTCTCAAAGCCAGGAGGTTGTTGGACATACACATCTTCCTTGAGTTCACCATTCAGGAATGCACTTTTTACATCCATTTGGTAAACTTCGAAGTTCATGTAGGTAGCAAATGCAAGGAAGATCCTGATGGCTTCCATTCTTGCAACAGGAGCAAATGTCTCATCATAGTCAATGCCTTCTTGTTGACTGTAACCTTTGGCTACAAGTCTGGCTTTGTTTTTAATGACAGTGCAGTTTTTATCAGTTTTGTTTCTGAAAACCCATTTCATTCCTATGACAATGACATCCTGAGGACATTTGATCAAGGTCATGACCTTGTTTTTATCAAACTGTTGAAGTTCTTCTTGCATAGCTTGAACCCAGCTTGGATGTTTTAGAGCCTCAATGACACTTTTGGGTTCTATTTCTGATAGAAAATCAGCATATATACATTCATTGGCTGAAGCTGCAGTTAACTTAGAAGCCATGCTTTTAGTGAGCATGCCCTTAGTGGGTTCACCAATGATGTTTACAAGCTCAATGTCCTGAGATTTTGTCCACTTACTTTGTGGTCTAGGATATGAGCTTGAAGAGGTCACTGGAAACTCAGGAGCGAGTTCAGGTGCAGGAGCCACAGAATCTTTAAGATCATCTGTTGAGATGCTTTGTTCAGGTTGGGGTTCTTAAATCACAGGTTCCTGAACATTTGGTTCAAGATTACTTATCCCAGTGGGGACTGATTGATTATCAATGACTTCACTAATAGCGGGTTGAGGAAGGTTGTGGGGAAGACATAATATAAGAAGTCAGCATCATCTTGATATGAGGAATTGATTTCAGTGTTGAACTCATCAGGAGGATATCTTGATGAGTCATCAATTCTTATTTCCTCCACTAAGGTATTGGTAAATCTGATGCTTTCTGAACTTTCATCAAAGGTGACATGAAAGGTTTCCTCAACTTGTTGTCTTCTGGTGTTAAACACCCTGAAGGCTTTAGAGATTAGTGAGTAACCTAGGAAATACCCATCATCAACTTTTGCATCAAACTTTCCTAGGTGATCCTTGTGGTTGTGAATGAACACAGGACACCCAAACACATGAAAGTAGCTGATATCATGAAGTCTACCTTTGAAGATCTCATATGCGGTTTTGTTATGTATTTTGACAATGATTGACTTATTTTGAGTATAACAGGCTGTTTTGACTACTTCAGTCCAGAAATGCTTTGAGAGTGCTGAGCCATTTAACATAGTTCTGGCAGCCTCAATGAGAGTTCTGTTTTTCCTTTCAACTACCCCATTTTGTTCAGGGGTGTAAGGAGATGAAAAGTTTTGGGAGATTCCCTTTTCATCACAGAAATTCTCAAGCTCTTGATTTCTGAACTCAGTACCTTTTTCAGTTCTGATTTGTTTAACAGTAATGTCATTCTGGTTTTCAATTTTCCTGATGAATGACATTATTGTATCAGCTGCCTGACTCTTTTTGGAAAGAAAGTATACCCAAGTGTATCTTGAAAACTCATCTACAATGACAAGTGTATACTTCTCATGCTGGAATGATCTAGGACTGACTGGTCTAAAGAGATCCATATGCACGAGGTGAAGGCAACTCTTGATGGAAAAATTTTGTTTTGTTTTGAATGATGCTCTGTGGTGTTTGCCTTTTTCACATGCTGAGCATGGTTTGTCTTTTGCAAAAAACAGTGATGGTAAGCCAAGGACTTTATTTTGTTTTGCCAAGTTGTTGATGTTTTTGAATTTTAAGTGAGAGAGTCTCTTGTACCACAGCCAGTTGACAGTTTCAGTGGCTTTGGCAAAGAGACAAGTTCCATCTTGAGAGAGTGTTGACATGTCTAAGACATAAACATCATCTCTCCTAGGAGCTATCAAGACAACTTCTTTTTTGGCATTGAAAACGGTGCCTTGTTTGTCATTGAATTGCACAATGTACTTACCATCACATAATTGACTTACACTGATGAGATTGTATTTTAGACCATTGACATAAGCTATTCTAGAGAAAACTATTTCATTGTAGTTTACTGAACCATAACCTTCAGTGGAACATGATGAGTTATCACCAAATACTACCTTGGGTCATGGTTCCTTTACATACTTGTGCAGATACTCCTTAACTCCAGTCATGCTTCTTGAGCATCCAGTATCTAGATGCCAAATAGGCTCCCTGGCGTGTCTCTGCACAAATAGTAAACTGAGTTAGTTTCTTTTGCTGACCCACATGCTAGTGGGCTTGGGTCTACAGGTCTGCTTGAATTTGGCAATTGACTCATGGTCAGTGGTTGAGTGCATTGTGCTACCACAGGTTTTGCATTTGATGACTGAGGATGACTCAGTGATTCGGGGTTGCTTTGAACTTCTCCTTGCTTGGATGACACTGTCATGCTGGGATGTCTCATGAGCTGGATTTCTGCAAATATCACAACATGTGTTCATGAGACAATCATCAGGATGATGGTCATTGAAGCCACAGTGTGGGCAAGGAGGAAAAGGTTTTGCTCTATTACTGTGAGCTTGTTTGGAGGTTGAAGCATGTTGATAACCAACTTTGGTATGTTTTGCTTCACTGAATGAACTTACATACTGTAAGTGATCAGAAGTTCTGTGATCATCCTTTTTGCAGATCATACAAAAAAGGATTCTGTAGCAATTATCAGTGGTATGACTGGTATAATGGCACAGGTCACACTTCTGCCTAGGTTTGTTGTTGGATTTTGACCTTAATGAACTAGAGGAGGCTGACTTAGTTTCCTTGATTGAATCAGGAGCTTTTTCGATGGATTCCATCTTATCAGTCAGCTTCCTCACAAGTTCAGTCAGTTGCTGGATTTGGTATGCTTTAGTAGCAACTGAAGATGTGGAAGTCTTAGTGGGAGTTGAATCTTGTTGGATTGGTTTTGTTGGTCTTTTCAGGATGGTTCTACCAAGTCCAGACCTTTCTTTTGGTGAATAAGGGTTGAATTGCAATGGAGTAAGCTCAGAGCTTGGTGCAGCACCCTGAAGAGGTTTCAGGGGTGGAAGTGGTGCTTGAGATTCTGCTTCAGAATCAGAGATGTGTACAGTACTACTAGGCACATCAGGGAGTCCAAGCATGCTCTTTAGAGCTTGGCTTTCAGGCTCTAGTATTCTTCTAGAATCGAAATTTGGTAGCGTACTCTCAGGATTAACCCGTTCAACCCAATCACTGGACTTGGGTAATGACAACATATTGGTAATCATGCCACCAGACACAAATGGTTTTGGACCTTGGTCTTTGTTATGAGAATCAGGGAGATGATCTTCACCTATGATTCTCTTCTTGCTGCTGGGGACTCCCACAGCATCAAAGACTCTAGGATTCTTGGCAGTCCAACTTTCAATGATTTCTTTTTCCTTTTTAAGTTCATCTTGAAGAGCCTGATTTCTTTTAACTAGTTCAGTGTTTTGAATCTGCAGTGTGACAGCCTCAAGCTTGGCTTGTTTTAAAATAAGCAGTTCATCCCTACACTTGTTTAATTCAAAACTTAACTTGTTGTATTTAGAAAAAAAGATTTAATCGTTGCTCCTCTACAAACTTAAGGTCAACATTGATATAGTTCATAAAGGACTGCCAATCTGAGTCATCATCTATAGAAAGTAAAATATTTACCTTCTTCATTGTGATATTGACCCATTCTCCATTCCTGGCATGATTCTTCCCAACAGCTAGCTTGTCCTCTTCTAAGAGGGCCATCAGTGCACTGACTTGCACCATTTCATCGTCAGAGGAGACTAGTTCTTCATCCCAGTCGAAGACTTCAGCAACTAGGCCATTGTTTTTACCCTTCACAGATTTAACAGTGTTTGTTGTTTCTGAGGGAGTGGCCTCAAGCAGTGCTAGCTTAGCTTTGAATTTCGTGTACTTAGCTTCAAAATCAACAGTTTTATTTTGATCAGATTTATTTTGAAAATTTTGATGAGACTGATAGATTTTTGGTTGAAATTTGCTAAAGCCTGAGGACTGATTTGACCCTGATGGTTTGTAAGAGGGTTCAGAAATTGTTTTTGAAAAACAGTCTTTGGTAAAATGACCTCTTTTGTGACACTTAAAGCACTCAGTGTCCTCATTAGCTTTAGCACTGGAAAAACCTTTGTTTCTTTTTATAAACCTCTAAGAGTTAGCAAGGAGTGCCCTTTCCTGAAATTCGATGTTCAGGTCATTCAGGTACTCCTCACTTGATCTCTCATCAGGCTAATCATCTGAATTTTCCTAAAAATCTTGAACCACACTGTTAGAATAAAAAGCAGTAGAAATTGGTGTTGAAGTGGTGGTCAAGGACTTCTTGACTTCCTGAGACTTCTTTAAGTCAGGGTATCGTCTGTTGATGAGGTTATCCTCGTAGACAAATTTCTCATATATTTCAGGAAGTTCAAGATTCTGGATATGATTAGCATTCCTAAGTCTCTGAGAGAAATTCAACCACTTCTCAGGGAGACTATTGACAAAACCAACATTGATTTCATGTTTGGACAACTTAGCATCATCATTTGACAGTTCATTTAACAAAGTTTTGTACCGGGTATAAGTTTGAGACAAAGTTTCTGAGTCCTTAGCCCTGAAGGTGTTATACTCAAGTTTCAGGTCCATAATCCTGTTCTCCTTGGTATCTGAGGGACCTTCATGACTGAGGACCAGGTCATCCCAGGTTTGTTTAGCTGTACTACAGCCAATAACAGACTCCATGACATCATCAGGAAGACAAGGTATGATGATGCTTTTGAGCCTTTAGTCATGGTTGACCACTCTCCTCTCATCCTGAGTCCACTGAGCTTCAGGTTTAGGCAAACCTTCAGCAGTCTTTGGGATAAATGGACCTTCATTAATACACTTAATGTAGTAAGGTTCCATCCCAGTCAAATAGCAAAGCATTCCCTTTTTCCATTTGTTAAATTTACCAACTTCGAGTCGAGTGGCAACAACTGAATAAGCTCCACCCTTTTTGTCGACAAGTTGGGGCACATCAATTTTAGCCATTAGGATCCTGATTTAAAAATGTTTTGAGCGGCTTAAAAAAAGGTTTTATAATCAGCCTGCTCTGATACCACTTGTTGTTCCCGTTTCACAATCGTATTAAAACAATAAAGACAATAAAACAACAGATTGTGAATTAATGACTAAAACTATGCAAGTAAAAGCACACTGAATAATTTTCAACTTAATATTCTTTATTAGAAACAAATCAAAAGGAATACATTACCCAAGTACTTGCGGAATAGTACTTGGGATTGAAATGAGAAAGTATGGTATCTCCTCACTAAGCTCAGGCTAAGTCTGAGCACAACTACAAAGGAACTACTGAGATATCTCAAGGACAGAGTTGTACTTGGAGGAGTGGAAGATGGCTTGTGTGTGTGTTTTACAATTAATCCACAAGATTAAAAACATCCACTACAACGCCTATGCTATTTATACAAGTATGGTTTTTAACTCTATCCTAGAGGACAAACTGACAGGTTACAGAAGACAAAATACTGATGTATTTTGTCTGTTTACAAAGGCTATATTGGGTAAGTGACAAGGCTGCTTTCTTCTTGTCAGCGATGACACTGAGCCTAATAGTTAACGATTCAGGGAAAGTTTGACTTTGGTTGATATGGACTTCGTCTTATCTGTTCAAACTTATCCCGCCTTGTCCCGGTCATTCTTCAGTCTTCATAGCCTTCAGTCTTTAGTCTTTAGTTTGTCTTTAGTGTTAGCAGTTGGTGAGGAGTTTCGGGATTTAGTGAGTTATTGTCATCACTCACTGAATCCACCATCTTCTTCTTGACCCAGTCTTCACCCCTTAAGTTCTGCCTTACTGACTGGAGAGACTTCTTCTTTGTCTCTTACTGAGTATCCTGAAGACAACTCACTGAGAGACTATGCGCTCAGTGACTTGTTAATCGTTTAAGGGATTAAACACTTAGGGTATTTTCTATTCAAATCCTAGACTTAAGGGGTTTGGGTATATACTGAACCCAACATAGGAGTTTCCATTCAATCGCTGAGGATTACTTATGTAAATCCTCTCATAAATGTTCTGGCAGATTGCTAGGATTTACGTAGGACTCTATAATTATATCACTTGTGTCCTTATTGTTTGAACAACAAGTGATGAAATATTTAGTGTTCCTAAGAGATATTTTGATGAATCTGGTGGCTCTAGACTCGATTAGTGCGTTTTGATTTTAGTAGTCGGAGAATGGAGCGGTGTCTCCAATTTCAATATCAACACATCTCATAGTGAGAGGTTGATAGATTATGCAGGGTTCCTCGTGAGAATGAAACAAGTCCTTTTGATAGAACTTGAGTGGCTTAGAAGGTTTAGTGCAGTGTGTCACTGGGTCCATGACGTCTTTGTCTTCAATGGGTCCATGACGTCTCTTCAATACCGGTGTCACCTTAGTGACAACAAGTAGCATATGAATTAAACCCGGTTTCTGCCCTATGTTGAACATATGGAGGGCTATTTCTTTTCACCCTTTTCTTTAACCTTTCTTTTTAATTCTTCAACTCATTCTTTCTCCTTTTCTCATATTCTCTCATTTTTTTAATCATACCTAAGGACTTCTAATTCTAACTATGGGTATTTTCCTTGGGTAGATCCCTCCGGCTCTGGCAGATCAAAGGACGTATTTTACCTAACCTTAGTCACCTTATAACTTCATGACTATTCTTATGTAGCCATAAAACCATTTACTTGAAAATCTCTCAAAGTGTTTATGATTATAAACATATTTTGTTAGCACTTTGAGAGTTTTGTATTTTCAAAAATACTCCCCCTTCACATGTGTTTGTGTTGTTTTAACTTAAATCTGCATAGTGAGGGTTGAGCTCGTACTTTTGAAATGATCAACTTCAATGAACTTAGACCGATTCGAGACACGTTTACATGACTAGCGAACTAGCTTGAAATTATTACCCGTCCTGGTCAAGTCCAAAGAAAGTTTCTCGGATTGGTACACTATACTAAGATAAGTCCTTTGCGAGACACGTTTACATCACTGGCTAGGCCAGCTTGAAATTATTACCCATCCCGGACAAGTCCTTTCGATTACTGACATTTGAAGTTCGTCAATCCATGAGTTATATATGAGTTTGAGTACTTTTGAGATTCCAAACAATTCACAACATATTTTTGATCACTTTTAGTTTTATCCCCTAAAAAATGGCATATCAATGTCGGTTTTGAAGAAATGTTGATTTAAAATATGTCCATTCTGAGTTTTACGGGAAGAGTTCATCAAGAACATTTGGTTTCGAACAAAGATGTTTGCATATACTCCCCCTCAACAAGTAATAATAACTTTTTGAGGTTTTAAATAACGAGAGGGAATGCTTGTTCTTTTCTGCAGAATTATGAAAAACTAAAAATTTGATTAATTCTACTCAAAAGTAAGAAGCTTTCGCACCTTATATAAGGATTGAGGCACTGAAGCGTACCCCGGGGTCCTTTCTTTACAAGAACGGGTTGTACATTGTTATATGTACACAAACCATAGTATAACCAACAAATCACAAATATATCAAGAATATTCAAACAATACACATATTACACAAAACTAACCAATTACTCGGGACGTTGAAACGTCATAATCGGAAAGCTTGGGCTTCCTCCTACATAGCTCTCCAGCCTTCGTATTTGATCCCGATGTTTCAACCTCTTGTCAATCCTTGCGATAAATCCACGAACTTCCCTTTGTTCTGATGAAGTCCATCTTCGACCCTTGAATAGTTTTATATCCTTCAAACAAAGGTCCAAGCCATCACGAACCGATTTTAAGGTGTTGTCAAAGAATTTGTGTATCTCATCAAACGCCATAAAGCAGTTGTAAAGATAGGTACTTCTGTAGATGAAACTGAATTTAGATTCTTTGTAAAGAGTGTATTGTGACTCCTTGTTGATGTCGATGAAATTAAGGAGTGGCTTGGTGAGATTCAACTACTTCTGATAACTTTCCACACCTAACTGAAGATCTTCAACTCATTCTTCAATTATTACACTTTCAATGAAGACGAGGAGAGAAGTAATGAAAGCCAACTGTATCTCTGTTGGGAACTGACTCATTTTGCCTTGAACGTTGAGGAGATACATGTCCTCAATGTCGTTGAGCGACAACCTGGTAAAGTCAGCTTCCGAGAAATCATACTCCTTCTTATCTAGTCGTTTGATCACAATCCGCTTTAGGTAGGAATAATCCCACTTTGTTACAGTAGCAATGGACATGATAGCAACAATTCTTTGAGGATGATAAACTTCCCCTTGAGTCGTGTTCAGTCTGCAGCTACTGTAAAAAAGTTTGCACATTTCTGGCCAATGTTGAATCCCAAACAACGCATCTTTGTCGTATGTCACCAGTTTGTCAATGAACAAACTAGTGACATCTTCCTCAATTTCCTTGTTCAGGTATCTTGCAGATGGAATGTTGAATGTTAGGGAAGTGGCATATTTCTTGTCAACTTTACTTCCATGTTGAAGAAACTCCAGATCAGTGTTGACGAAGAATCGAAATGGGATCTTGGGTTGTTCAGGTTTTCCGATCAGTGGTAGTGGCTTGGTCCAATATGTTCTTACTAGCAGCGTTAGCCAAGAAGATTCTGATTGCCTCGATACGTGCAACTGGAGCAAATGATTCTTCAAAGTCAATACCCTCCTCTTGACGGTATCCTTCCGCAACTAGTCGAGCCTTGTTCTTTAGCACATCACCATGCTCATCAAGTTTTACTTTGAAGATCCATTTTAGAGCAATGATCATAGCACAGTCAGGATCAGGTACTAATTCCCAAACATCTAGTTGATCGAACTCATGAATTTCTTCTTGCATGGCATTGAACCAGCTGTCCTCAGTCATGGCTGTTTTAACATCTTTTGGTTCGACCTTAGATAGTACGGAGTTGAAGAAGCACCACAAGGCATCAGTTGCAAGTTGTTTACGAGTGGATACTGGACGAGAAGGGTTCCCAATGATGTTGTCCAATGGATGGTCATGTGTCCATTTTCTAAGGTGCTCGTGTGGTTGTTGTTGAGGAACTGAAGTAGCAGAGTTTGGATCTCCTAATGAAGATGGTTCTGAAGTTGGTTTAGGAGCAAATATGTTCTCAAATGGAGCATCTTCGGGAGTAGCAAAAGGTTTATCTTCATCATAATTTGCAGCTTCATTTCCATGATGTATAACTAAAGATTGAGGATTTGAGGATAACGATGAGTGATCTGCAGCTGGCGTTTCTTGAGACAGAGTCATTGAAACATATGGATTATCTGTGTTGATTGGATTAGAAGCCACCACTATTGATGGTGTAGAATGATCATTAAAAATAGGTTCATAATATTCATCAAACATTGGATCAAACAGTTTCTTCAAATATTCTTCAGAAAGAGGTACATATGGAACTGCAGGTGAGGGATTATGTACAAGAGAGGAACTGATAGGACTACAAGAAAAATGTTGAGATGCGGGTCTAGAACTTGATTGTCCTGGAGCCATTTGCACAGACAGCTCATCAAACGTGACGTGAATTGTTTCCATGATATCTCGGGTTCTTTTATTGTAGATTCGGTAACCCTTCCGGTTTGGTGCATAACCAACAAAAACTCCAATGTCCGCCTTAGCTCTTAACTTTCCTAAGTCTTGACCATCATTCGTTGGATAGCATAAGGCACCGAAAATACGAAGGAAAGAAAGATATGGTTTTCAGTTGTGGACAAGTTCGTAAGGAGTCTTTCCATGAGAGGTGTGAATAAGGGAACGGTTTTGGGTGTAGCAAGCAGTGGCAATGGCTTCAGCCCAGAGAAACATTGGAACCTTTGAGAAAATCAGCATAGTCCTTGCAGCTTCGACAAGAGTCCAATTTCGTCTTTCAACTACACCGTTCTGTTGTGGAGTACGTGGAACACTTCTTTGATGGCTGATTCCAATGCTTTCATAGAACTGACTCAGTTCTTTGTTAACAAACTCAGTTCCATTGTTTGTTCGGATAATTCTAACAGTTTTATTAAGTCGAACCTGTAGCTGTTTAATAAGTTTGATGATGACATCTGGAGTTTCATCCTTTGACCTCAAAAACTTAACCCAAGTAAACTGAGAATAGTCATCAACCACGACTAACACATATTTCTTCCCGTTTATAGTTTGCACTCTCATGGGTCCACACAAATCCATGTGAAGAGTATGAAGAACTTCCATAACTGAGTTTGCAGGTTTGGGTTTATGGGCATATTTCTTGCTTTTTCCCAATTGGCATGCTGAACAAAGATGATCTTTTTCATACTTCAATCTGGGTAAACCTCTTACGAGGTCCTTTCTAGACAAATCATTTATGGTTCCGAAGTTCAAGTGATTGAGACGACGATGCCATAACCATGACTTTGTTTTAGAGGCCTTTGATAACAAGCAGATTGGAGAAGACTTCATCATATCTTCAATAGAGATGGTGTACAAGTTTGTTCCACGTGTTCCTCTTAAAAGTTCCACACCATCAAGTTCTCTAACGAAACAAGTATGTTTTCTAAAGGCCACTTCTAGATCAGAATCACATAATTGACTGACAAAAAATGAATTATGACCAATACCTTCAACATAATATACCCTAGAAATTACACTATCACCAACCACATAATCTCCATAACCCATAATTGCCCCAAAATGGTCGTTCCCTAATCTAACTGTCCCGATAAATTTACTCACAAAGTTCATGAGCCGCGAGCGATCTCCAGTCATATGCTTGGAACAGCCTGAGTCAAGGTACCACAGAACGATTTGAACGACCTGGAGTTGAACACAGACAAGTATGGATGACTGGATAGTTTGGATCCCTATGCGATAATGGGTTCCACTTGGTTAGAAAACGAGATTGGAACATCCACATCAGAAATAGAGTCAACAATATCATTAGAAGTAGATGCAGAACTAGTAGTGACAGTGGATCTATTCAAAGTGTGTTCACTTCTTAAAGGTATGACCCTACCAGTGGGCATCCATTTCCTAATGGGCATTGATGTTGATAATTTAGGGCACAACTCATTTAGGTTGAATTTACGGCCAGTAGCTATCCATTGATAACCTACATTACTAAATTTTCTTCATGTTGATTTCTAATGTTTTCTAATCTTCTTCCACCTTGGTTTTCTTACATCCTTAACCTGTTTTCTAATGTAAGCATTTTTTACCAGAGATTTAATAGCATTTCTCAAATCATTCACAACACATTCATGATTCATACCAGAAACCAAGCATTCATTACATATTTTGTAAAAAGTAGCAGAATTCGAATTAATTACAGTACGCTTATAGCTAATACTAGAATCAACACGATTCGTCTTATTCAACTCGAACTTATTGTTCCTAGGGTGATATTCTACTTTCTTCCATTGATCACTCTTAGCTTGCGAAGTCCTATCTTGCTTTGTATTGTCTGGAGGCTTTGATCCGCTTGCCTTAGTGTCACTGATTACTCCTGTAAAGGGAACGATGGGAACATTAGTTGGTTTTACTACTTTCTGCATTCCTGGTCTAGAAGTGCTGGGATCTAAAGTTCTAGGAGGTACATAGGAACAAGGCATATCAAGGGTCATATGCTTGCTGTCTTTCCTAGTCTCAGATGGCATAGAGCAAGGCATAACGACTCTATCTTTCCTAGTGTCAGATTTAGGACATATTGCTATCAAGCATTCTAAAAGCTCCTGAGATTGTTTGGCATATAAGCATGCATGCCCAATTACATTATCAAGTGGTTTTTCTATCTTATTCTCTTCAACAATCTCATGGAGACATTCTAGACTATCCTTAAGGTACGAAAAATATGCTTGAATAGCGAAACCATTGTTCCTAAGATGAGGAGGAATATAATTCACATACATAGCATATTTAGTACAAGCAGCCACCTTTGGTGCAGAATTCACATTAGAATCAATTGGCATTTTCCCTTTTACCTGACTCTTCAGATTCTCAATTTTCTTTTGCAAAGAGATTATTTTTTCATTGTTCTTGTCACGAGTGACCTTAATTGTTTCATATAACTCTTTGAAATGTAGTTTAACCTTTTCATTTTCCGCTTGAAAGCACTCATTTTCATGTTGTAAAACATTAATGATGTTTTGAAGATGAAGGTTTTTAGAATTATGAGAATCTAAAGGAGGAGGCATTTGGGAGCCAATCACATCATTCTTTTCACACTTTAATTGTGAAATTTGGGTTTTCAATCTTTTGATCGTGTTGCAATAGGCTCGAATTTTTTCATCACGTTTGCTAATTTCAAAAACTGCATCAAACTCAGGAGCATCCGAGGATGTCTTGAACTTTGAGGTTTTAACATTTTCTTTGAGATGTTGATATTTTAATTGCAAAACAAGATGTTCAACTTCTAATTTAGAAAAGGGTTTAACCAAGTTATCAGAATCATCTTGTTTATTTTTATCATGGAATTTTGAATTTGTGGTTTCAAGCTCAATGAAACGATCATGGGAAACTTATAATGCAACAGATAATTCATGAAATTGAGACGCAGTAATAGAATAATTTGTAACAGTGTAGAACACATCTTGAGCAACACATTGAGAGATCAAGTTATCATTAATGATGTGCAGATTCTTTATCTCAATCTCATTACTCTTAAGCTCACGTTCATTCATACTGACCTCAAATTCCATATCATTAAACATCTTTTTCATTTCTTCAATCTCTGTGTCCATTCCCTTTTGAAGACTCTCAAATTGTTCTTTAAGTTGTTTAAAGAAAGGCATGACCTCAGTTAAATAGCATTCTTTTGTTTGTTCAAAACCCCTTTCCCCTTCAGTTATCCCAGTGGGTGTGATTCTCTTCTTACACGTTTTCTCAAAATCAACAAATAGTTGGTAAACTACATAAAGGCTGATTAAGGTCTTGCTATTAGTGGGAAGAGTTCTAGGCACTAAATGCATTGGTGTATTTGGAGGATACACAGTGGCTGGAGGCAATTTACAACAAGGGGGATTCTTTGCAACAAGATTATCTGCCTTTTGCTTATCTATATCTTTCTTCCAGAAAACTTGTTCAGGGGTTAGTTGAGTTTGAGGTTTAAACATGTTCAAGGAAATCCAATTTTCCTTAGTGTAATCATGGAATTTAAATGTGATGTTATGTCTTATGCACCAAGTATCTTTAAGTTTATCATTCATTTTTTCTCTAGTGGCATCTTCTAATTTTCTATCTTCCTCAGTGCACTCAATACAGGTAGGTTTTTGTCTAGGCTTAAGGATCTCATCACCATCATAGACTACCTTTTGAGCAGCTCTAGCAATTTTACCATAATTAGGATTGGGTTCCTCTACAAGGGGAACACTATGCTTATCGCTTAAAACCCTATGCTTAGTGACCATGTGAGCAGTCTGAATGGTGTTCCCTTGTATGTACAACTTATTTTCAAGTTTGTTTTTCAAAGTTTTTAGGTTGGAAAAATAATTCAAAAGTTTTGATTCCTTAGCATTAAATTCCTGTTTAAGCACTTTTACATTTTCTTGAAGTTCTTGCTTTTGCTTAACGGTTTTAGTAAGCTTTTCTTGTAAGGAGTTTAACTCTTGTTTTAACATTTCTTCCCTAAAGTTACTTTTTCTAATGACTGTACGTATTTGGTTATCCATCTCCTGCTCACGGGTGGCCAATTCAAACTTAGCACGCTGTTCATATATGGAAACTTGTTCCTTATAGGCATTTAGTTCAGAGGTTATGGAATCATCAGGGGCACATGCAGTGTATTCATCAAAAGCATAGTCATCATTGACTGCAGAAGATGCATTACTTGGTACATATTCACTTTCATCTTGCTTCACATATTGATCATATGGGACAACATTGCTATTACCCATATTTTCAATATTTGATTCAATAATTTCAGTTGATTGTACTTTGTCATGCATCTTTTGCACATCAACCTCATCATATAGTTTTAATACCTTTGAGATGATAGATTCCCTGGAAGGATTGGCCTGTTTTGGTGAAGGAGCCCTTGCAGATACCATTGGTGAGATGCTAGTCATGAAGATGGTCTGGGCAGTTGGTTCATCATCAACATCTGAATCGAATGCATCACAGTCTGCAACTTGAAATGCATTGGGATTGTTCTGACCCATACCCTGCACTGGTTGTTCATCCACATCAGCATCATAAGTTCTGGCATTTCCCTCAGCAATGAATAGCAATTCTTCCTCATTTAACACAACTCCACTGTCTTGAGCTTGCACCAGCAACATCTTGTCCCTGAAGTACTCTGCATTTTGTGGACGTTTTGGAAGAGTGCAATTCCTTGCGATGTGACCTTCTCCACCACAGTTGTAACACTTGATTGGCTTTACTTGACCCTGAGCCATGTTCCTTCCACGATTCTGATTACCCACATATCCACCACCACCACCAACATTCCCATATCCAGCACCAACATTCCCATATCCAGCACCAACATTCCCTTGCTCATTATGTGGAAGGTATGCATTCTGTCTTCCTTGCACATTTTGCACCACTACCTTTCCGTCTTTAACCATAGCATGATTGTGAAGATTGGATGCAGTTCTGAGGTGATTATTGGTGTGTGGGGTGAAGTTCAAGTTCTGCTTGACCGTTATAGCCAGTTGATTGACAAGCTGTTCCATGAATGTGTTTGATTCTGGAGGCTTATGCCCTAGATCCAGAATGAGTTTGTGATTACCATTTCCAGTAGGTATGACTTGAGATGCTTTGGTAGTTATTCCCACATTAGTGTAGAATGCAGTTGAATCATTTGACGAGCTTGCATTTCCAGCATTGTTGTTAAACTTTTCAAGGATCATCCGTTCAAACACAACATGCTTCTCATTTTGGAGCAAATAAGCATACAATTGCTCATAATTGGTGTTCCTCAAACCTTTGTTTAGCTTGAATGCAGTGACAAATTTGTGCCATTCGGGATTCATGCTATTCACAAACTTTGAATTGAGCTGAATATTTGGCATTGTCATTTTGATATTCCTCATATCATTCACAAGCTTGTGGAATCTTACATGATATTCAGTAACACTTTCCCCTGGATTCATCTTAAAATTCTCAAAGTCATCATACAGCTGAGATTCCCTATCTTCTTTAGTCAATTCTGAACTAGAGAGAAGCATCTTAACATTGTCCCATACTGCTTTAGCTTCAGTGTTGTGATTGATCAACTTGTAAATGTCCTTAGGTAAACCCTGAAGTATAATGTTAGAAGCCCTGATGTTTGCATCGTATCTCTTCTTCTCCTTATCATCAAGCTCATCATACATCTTTGGTCTATCTAACCGCAACACAACTGAACCATCAACAGCAATTTCGAGGATATCCCTAGTACTCTCAATTTGATATGGTCCTTCATCAATTGACTTAAGTATGTTAACCCCATTTTCTTTTCCTAAGCAATACAGTCTGATTCTTTGAGCCCAAGAGTCATAGTCGGTTCTGTCCAGCATTGGAGGACGAGTGTCAGATCCTGCAGCTTGTACATCATCAGCAACGGAAGAAGTGATTGTAGGCATGATTACAGATTCTACGGGATTTCACAACTCTTTGATTAAACCGGGAAATAGATTCTTTCACGGGATTTTACTAAATCAAGAGAAAACCGTAAAATGTAACATGAAGAAATAATAAGTCTCAAAAGACAAATCGCACACTTGACAAGTCGCACCCTTGACAAATCGCTCTTTTGACAAATCGCACCCTAATCCCTAAATCGCTTAAACGACAAATCGCTTAAACAGACAAATCGCTAAACAGACAAATCGTTTAAACAGACAAATTGATTAAACAGAGAAATTGCTAAACAGACAAATCGCTTAGCTAACAAATCTCATAATCCTCAAATCGCATAATCAAACAAATCGCATAGTACACAAGTACACCCACTAGTTCCACTACTTTGTCCTTTCTTGTCATTTTGTCTCAATAGACAAATCGCATAGTAGACAAATCGCTTCACAGAAACAGACAAATCGCATAAAAACTGGGACAAATCGCATCCAAGAAAGGCAATCCGTGAGACAAATCGCATCTAGGAAACTTATAAAAACACCACTTTTCTATTCAAAAACAACTCAACCACGATGATTCAAGCCTTCCAATTCAAAACCTAAACACTTATAATGATTTTAAACACAAAAGTACTATCAAAATCTAAACTTTAACACTAGAAATGATCCAAATGATGCAAACTACTCTAAACTCATTCAAACCCAAAAACCTTATGAAAACCACTAGAAATTCAAGAACATGAAAGATGAGTGATCAAACCATGGCTCTTGATACCATTTGTAACATATTGGTTTTCATAAGCACATCATAACATATTAAATAGGGGCGTATGGTTTGAGTTTTAGAGAGAGAAAGTGGAAGAGTTTTGGGAACTTTGTGAGACAAAAAAAAATGATATTATGAAGCTCCAACCCTCTACCTTGGGAGGTAGAGGGTATTTATAGTTTCTTACAAGACACGCCTCCTATGGGCTGTGGATCAGGCATACAGTGAGTAAAGACCCGTCCGTCCTCCACGGTGTTACTTAACAAACTACTTACTAACATTACATGACTACGACTACGAGCTTTCTAACGAATACATATACTTGAGGTGACCGATTCTTTAACTACCAAATTTTCTAAATCCTAACAATACCACAAGGATAATGCGTAGGAATCTTAATGATTTTCTTACTTTTCATGGTGTATGAAATAATAAGCATATTTTAAGTGTGTCATAATGAGATTTATTGATGATCTCTTGGCTCTAGACTCAATCGTGCACTTTGGTTTTCCTATGCGGAGACTAGGGAGAGGGTCTCCTGCTTCAATATCAACCATCTATAAGAGAAAATCGATAGATTACACCGGTTCACTGTGAGAATGAAACAAGTTCTTTTAAGAGAACTTGAGTGGCTGGAAGGTTTAGTGTAGTGAGTCGCTGGGTCTATGAAGTCTTGTCTTCAACACCGGCGTTACCTTAGTAACAACCAGTAGCATATGAATTGAACTCGGTTTTCTGCCCTAAGGTTGAATATTTGGAGGGCTATTTCTTTTCACCCTTTCTCTTTATATTTCTTTTTCATTCTTCAACCCCTTCAGTGCTTACCGAGACTTCATCACTAGAACCTTGTTGGGTTTGTTCTAGTCCTAGCTCCATCTCAGTCGGCACTCTTCCCTTATTCTCACTTTTCTCCTTTTTTTAGTCATACCTAAGGACTTCTACACTAACTAGTGGATTGTCCCTGAGTAGATCCCTCCGGCTCTGGCGGGATCGTTGGAATGAATACCTAACCTTACCACCCTTATAACTCCAATAAAATAAATGCAAGGTCAGTCATGTTGTACTTTTCTCTCCGCCTTGAAACCAATTGAAAAAAAAAATCAATCAAGGTACTTGTGATTAAATATCAAAGCATTGTACTTCAATTGTTTTTGATCTTTCAGAAATGCTCCCTCTGAACATATGTATCGGTATTTGAAATCGTTTAGCACTTAGAGGGAGGAGTACTTGGTTCAGTCTTAAACAATCACATTTTTATTAGTTTTAATATTTAAATCACATTCTCACCCTCGATAAAAAATTTCAAACCTTTTGAGATTTGTGATCTCAATTGATTTAAATAAGTTAGAAAATTTGGGAGACAATGTGGTCTGGTTTAATATATATACTGATAAAGGAACATTACAACGCTCCCCCTCAATCTATGAGGGAGAATGTTAGTGATGAGTGGCCTTTTACTCGTCATTTTAAGCCCGTAAAACCCACAAAAAAGTCTAAAAACACCGAAATATAACAATTTATATTGCAGATATCCTTGGAATGTGTTTTTATATATTTCAGGTACAAAGGATCGAAAACAGGGCAAAAACGGACAAAAATATGCTCGGAAAGGAAAAAGTGCATTGAAGACGAAGCTGGGATTGATTTTCTACGTTCTTTGGTCAAATTAAGACCCAAGATACGTTTTTGGAAGTGAGCTTGGGAAAACGGACTTGAAACCTAATCCTAAACCAAAATTACCATTCTACCCTTTCACCCAAGACCAAATTACCATTTTACCCTTGAACCAAAATACCAATTACCATTTTACCCCTAAACCTAAACATTTTTATTAAAAATAATTTTTTTTTATCAAAAACATTTTTGTTAAAAGCCATTTTTTTTTAAAAACAAATTTCTTTAAAAAAAAAAAAACCATTTTTACTTTTAAACTTAAAAAAAAAAAATACTAATACGTTATAAAAAATAAACACCTTTTAAACCCCTCTCCATATAACCCATTCACTTACCCTTTTTAAACCTTTCCCCCATTTGAACCTTTCATTACCCTTTTGAAAACCTCCAAAACTACCCTTATTAACCCTTCCCATTGAACTCCCTTATACCCATGAGCCCTTTACCCATTAAACCCCGTAACAAACCCAGAATACCCAAACAATTTTACCCGCCGAAATAGGTTTGTCCTATTCTTCTTCCCCCCTCTCACCATCAAAAATGATTACCATACCAAGCTCAGAAGCCCAACATCCCACATGGCTTCAAATGTCATGTTGGCAATCCCCCTAATTGCCATTGGTGTGAAAAAGAATACAAAGTGTGGACGGCTCAGATAAATCCTTGGTCCCTAAGCTCAAGATGGATGGCTGTGATTTTCTCAAAGAAGGACAAAGATGGAACCAAAGCTCAAGCCTCTCACAGCAAAGGCACACTCAAGTGGATTGGAACCCTAGAACATTTAGTATAAATAGCATACTTTGTAGCCCAAATGAGGCAGGAAGGTTTTAGACTTAAAAAATTGTTTTTAGTTTTCAGTTTTTTTAGCATTGTAATCTTCCTTTTTAAGTTAATGAAATTATTTTTCTTTAAATTCCGTCTCAATTTACATAGTTACAAAAAACTGCCAAAAAGTCAATATAAGAATTTCATTGTTGAGTAATTATTTCATTATCAAAATTGTTTTTTATAAGTTAGTTTGTTAGTTTTGATCAAAAAGTTTTCCAGGTTTCAGTTTTTAAAATCAGTTTTTCAAACAAAGCACCCTGTAAAGGGGTGTTTGGGTTAAGTAAAAAAAATGGGTGAAAACAAATTTTGACCCACTTTGGTTTTAAAAGTCAGTTTTCATTAGTGTAATTTGAGTCATTTTAGGTAGCTAGAAGAAGTTTTAACAAGACTTGAAAAAGTTCTAAAGAAAAAAAAAGGTTATTAAGTCTGCTGTCATAGTTTTTTAGCTTGTTTTATTGTTGAAATTTCTTAAAATCTGAATTTATGTATTCTCAGTGGTATGAATTAAATCTATTTTGAGTTACTTTCTTAGTTTGTTAGGTTTTGCTCAGCTTATTGGCCCTTCAAATATGCCTTTTTTCCCTTTTTATGTCCTGTATCAGTCCCATAGGTGCCCCATCAAGCCCTTTTGCATGCTCCCTTTTTAGCTCATATAAGCTCTAAATTAGCTATAATTTAGCTTTTTATAATCCTCATAGTACTAGGTTCATCTGTTTTGCCTTAGTATGGAATTAGGTTTTGATTAGGTGGCTTATTTTTAAGCCCAAGGAGACCCACCTTGACTGTATTGGACTGCAAGTCACAGCAACTCAGAACATTATTTTTTTAGCTTATTTCAGCTTACCTTTAGCTTATTTAGGTTTACATTAGTTCTTATTAGGTAATTTAGGTTAGGTTAGTTTGTTATTAGCCTTGTAGTGCTTATTAACAGTTTTTTTAAATTAGCTTAAGTCTTTTAGTTTAGCTTTAAATCCCATTTAGGTGCTTATTCCATATTTCTGCTTATGCCCCCTTATTATTTGCCCAATTTCTTTGTATTTAGCTTATTTCAGTTTTATAACCATACATGATAGCTTATTTGTCTTTAAAACTGCTTATCAATAGCTTTTTATGCAAAAAAAAAAAAAAAAAAACTATCACAGGGTGTGTTTGGTTAACTGTTCAAAACTGTTTGGGAAAATAAGCTGTAAACAGCTTATTTGAGCATTTTCAAGAGTTGAGTTTTTATAAAAGTTGTTTGTTTGCATCATTTGTTTAAGTTTTAAAAAGAAATTTTGAAAAAAAAATATTTTCAAAAAGTGCCAAGAACCAGGTTTGAACCTGGGTCTCTCAGCACCACACTGCCTCAAACACACACATCACTACCATCTGCTCTAGGGGTGTTGCGTGATAGAACTTTGCATATTTAATATTTAGCCTGTATTCCATTAATTTGCTTAGCGTTATTAGCTTATTTTTCCCAGCTTATTCCAATAAGCTGGGAACCTTTCTATATATTTCCTAGGATTAGTATTAGCTTAAGTATTTTTACAAAAATTTGCAGATTTTTCCCATTACTTTTAGTATTTTTTATAAACTAATTAGTATATTTTAGATTTTAATTCATAATAAATAATTTAAAAGTCGAAAAAATACCCGACTTTTTTCTAAAATCATTTTTAGTTATTTAGAACGTATGAAAAATAGTTTTGCACCCGTAGGCTTTAATTTGCAATATTTTCACTTTTGAAGCTCGGGATTAGCCCGGGTTTTCGCGCTTTTTCTAGTTTTAGTGCCTTAGGACTTAATTTAGCATCATTTTAGTGTTTCTTATGTTTATTAGTTGTTAATTTAGTTATTTGCTTTGTTTACATGCTTTATTTACGTTTCTGTACTTTAATTTTTAGAAAAACGTAATCAAAAACGTAAAATCTCAAATCATTCAAGCATTTTGATAACGAACTTCAAACATAACCGTTAATTCACTCCTCGTTGGGACAAGACCCGGGTAATCACTTTCCCGGTAGCACTTATCGTATATTTGTGGGTTTTGCGTGTTGACCTTTTTCCTAAAGGGTCAATTCGTCGATTCGCGTGTATCACGTATATTTGGTATATTTTTACTACGATATCAATTTCGCGCCGCTGCCGGGGAGGTTATGTTGCGACAATATCGTTACGGTTTGACGATTAGTGACTTGAAGAACCTTCCTCATGAAGTTATTGCTTTTCCAAAAATATAAAAACACAAAAATATTTTCCTTTACATTTTGTATATATATATATATATATATATATATATATATATATATATATATATATATATATATATATATATATATATATATATATATATATAAAATATAAAAATACAGAAAGATTTTCCTTTTGATTTTACTAATAAAATAGAAGACACAATCAATATAACACTCTCAACTTGAGTGTTATCATTATAGTTCCTGTAGGTCCAAAAGTTTATGTATCTGAGTAGCCTTGAATGACTGATAGTAAACTTGAATAAATTCAATTTACTATATGAAGAACTCTTTGTAATTGCTTAATGTGTTAATGCGGAATCTCAACACATAAGTATGAAGAACACAAGAATTACTAACTGTTAGGAATTGGAAATTCCATAAGGAAGTTTCGGTCACCCCAATTATTGTTTAACATATCTTAGCTCGTAGACTTTACGTTATTTAGTAGCTATTAGTTAGTTATTTAGTTATTAGTTTAGCTTAGTGCAACACCGTGGAGGAAGGACGGGTCTTTACCCACTGTATGCCTGATCTACAGTCCGACAGGAGGACGTATTATTTGTAACTATAAATACCCCTTCCATCCTTGGAAGAGGTGGATCTTCTTAATCTAACCTTGCATTTTGTGTTTTATCTCTCTCTTAGAACTCCCTCTCATCTCTTCATCTCTCTAAACATGGCACACTTGTTTAATCATCTCCCTAGACCACCCGAATCATCAAACAACATAAAATATACGATTCTACAAATGGTACCAGAGTCAGGTTTTGTTGTTTGTGATGATTCAAATGGTTTTTAATGCGGTTTGTTTGGTTTACGGATGCGGTTTGATGTTGGTTGAGCTGTACGGTTTGTGAAGTGATTTGTGTATGTGTTTGATGCAGTTTAAGCAGTTTTGATGATGGTTATGATGCTGTTAAATCTGGTTTTAAGTTGTGTTAAACTGCTGTTACTGTTTTAATTCACGATTCTTTGTGCAGTTTTAGTGGCTTTGAATGTTGAAATGGTCGAAATGCTCTAACAGGTTACACGAGTTATAAGCAGTTTTTAAGCATGTCTATACTGGTTTCATGATGTTTTTGATGCGGTTTGTGCTAAAGAAGATGGTTCTTCTGTGCGATTTGGTCAAATTCATACATGCGGTTTGTTACTGAAACTGTCCAGATTCACTGAATATGGTATGCGACTTGTGTCAAATTTGGTATGCGATTTGTGTCAAATCTGGTATGCGACTTGTGTCAAATCTGGTATGCGACTTGTGTCAAATCTGTTCCCTGCGTTTTGACGCTAGTGGTAAGCGGTTTGTTATTTTATCTGATGCGTTTTGACGCATTTGTGGCTTGATTAAAAATGCATTTTGTCAATGGCCAAAGCGGTTTGTCAACTGAATGAGGTTTGTCCAATAAATCATGCGTTTTGACGTAAATCTGATGCGGTTTGTTGTTGAAAGAGGTTTGAAAGAGAGTGCGGTTTGACACTGATAAGGGCATGCGTTTTGACCATGACCTGATGCGATTTGTTAAAAACAGGACCTTATGCGGTTTGTTATTAAAGATGATGCGGTTTGTGAATTTAAACAACTGCGGTTTGATTAGCTTTGCGTTTTGACTCAAAGTTTTTGAAAAAGTGAGGTTTGTCAAGGATTAAAATCACTGGTGCGTTTTGAAATGTGAGGATGAAGGGCTAAAGCGTTTTGTGACTCAACCACATTCAATTAACATCAACATGTTCAAACACAGGAAGTATCAATCAAGTTCAATATCAACAATCATTTAAACACCAAACATCTACATTCATCGATATTATCTAATCACAGAACATCTTAAATCATTCTACAACATCAACTACTACACTACAAGACTGTCATAAACCCATCAACAAGATAACCTCTTCATCAATATATTCTATCAATCTCATTCATCTATCATTTCTCTACGACTTCTAAGAATAGTTATTAACTAATAGCTCTCAGTCATGTTCTTTCGTACAAATCAAAGATAATTTCGAGACTATTTTAAGTCATCTAACAAAAGAACACAATCTTTATCAAGCTTTGTTGAAATTTCCGAAACAAAATAAGAAAAAGAAGATAACAAGATTGTTATATCTTTATCTTGGTTCGTTCTTTAAAGTCAAAAATTCGAAAACATTTGATAAGCAAAACGGATCTCAGTTAATCTTGTTGTGAGTTCAATAAATTCGTTGTAACAACAAATCGAAAACAGATTTTCCTCATTGATCTTGTGAAGAAATGATCTTCTTTAATATTCGAATATTATTAAGAAAGAACAATAACCAAACAGTTATCATTAAATCTTTCATTCGATTAACACATAACAAGATACAAGGATCATAATAGAACCTACCCAAAACCATCCCTGTGGCTTTGATGATGAGCCTCAAACCATCCCTGTGGCGAGGCACGTCTTATTGTCATACGGATTGATTGCTTGTTGGATGTTGGATTGAGATCTTCCTACCCCTTGGCACGTTTTATTGTGAGACTCAGATGGGGAATCGTTGATATGATTTTTTTTTGGGTTTGAAGTGAAGATTATTACTTCTGAGATAATATGTGAAGGTGAAAGAGAGGCGCTGGTGTTATGTGAGAAGTTTTTAGGTTTAAGTGTGAGAAAAATTAGGGTATTATGTGTGATAAAGTGTGTATTATATACTACCCTAATTATTAGGGCTTGTGACGATTGAGTAAAACGGGTGCAACGTGTATTTTTGGGCCTTGGTGTTTGATCACATGGACCGGATAGGATTCTTAACGAGTATGATTTGGTGGATCTTGTTTTACTCACTATTCATGGGCCAATTTAATATTACCAGTGATGTGCTTTTATTCAATGTAACTTATACGTTAATTGAGTTGATATCTTTCGAGTTAATATAACTGGTAATGAGCCTTTTGAGTTGGTTGACATCTTTCAATGTATTGAGTTGATATGACGTGGGCTACACTTTATCTCTTTTGGATCGTGCAAACTCTATTTGGATGGGCCGGAGCGGACTTGCTTGTTTTGCTATGTATAAGATCTAAAGAGTTTGATGGGGGGATTAATGTATTTCATGAGCTTAATGTCTTTAAGTTATCTGGACCGAGGTTGAGTAATATATGTTTTGAACTTGGATAATGGAAATATGGGCTTCTCAATACTGGATTGTTTCTATCAGATTTGTTAATGAGACTTGACGATGAGATTTGTGATAATGAGTTTTTGATGATGAGATTTGGTGTGATGATGAGAGTCGATGGGTTATGATGTTTGGTACTTTGGTGTATACATCTCCAAGAAGGATATTACGTCACGGCTTGAATTGAAAATTGGACAATGTTGACTATGGGGTTGTTTGTACGATATTTCTTATTTGGCTTTGAAGTGAGGTTTTCCGGGCGTGTTTACTTATCTCGTCTTCATTCTTTCTACCCTTCCGCGAAGATGACTTGTTTGGGCATTTATTGAGTGTGATAAAGACTTGGCTATTTTGTTACGGTTGTGATTCTTTCTCGTTGAACCCACAACGTAGCTATCACTTTGGTGTCTCTAGTAGTTGAGGATATGTCAAGAGGTTTTGTACATTGGGTACACCGTTTCATTTTCACGAGGATTAGTACAAGTTTAAGTAACAAATCTGGGGAATTTCACTTCATGTTCAAGCTTAGTATATCGAATTTACTTCTTCTGTGGTCACTGCAATAGCCGACTAAATATGTGGATGATGTGCTTATGTAGCCACCTGGAAAATTTCGCTATTTTAAATCTTTATATTTATGAACTAGACCGTTTATCAAAATTTATTTGATCTAAGTTGAGCATTTATCACGTACATTTCATCTTTTCTTGCATAAAAATTATGCATATCCGAGTAGTCTTATTTAATTATGCCTAATGTTTACTGATTTCTAAATCAGTCTCACAAGAAAGATTTTCTTGTCTTACGAGTCCGCACGCGTACCAAAATAAAATAAAAGAAAACGCGAGAAAATAAAAGCGAACTAATAAAAATCTAAAGTTTCGTCATCATGTCAGTTTACTTATAACGTGTCCAAATATATAAGTAATATAACTGCTCCGCTTAAAGCTATACGGTTACGAGTTTAACAATGAGATACAAAATACATCTAATACCCAACAAATAAATACTTCTACATTTTTATTTTACAACTAATAACTAATATACAAAAGATAAAATAAAAACAAAAGTTACCCTACCCTCACCAAAACCCACGCCCTCCCCTCTTTTCTCCTTATCTATTTATGTTTCTGCTTCTGTTCTCCTCAGAAAAACGCCCCCACCACCAGCTTCCCTCTCCTCCATTTTCGACTCTCTCTCCACCCCACCATCACCATCAACACTCCTCCAAAAATAGTAAACCATCCAAAATAATCATCCCACCTCAAGAATCAACATTAAACCAAACATAGAACCATTCTTGGCCCTTTTCCCATGGAAACAAATCGACAAGACGAGGTCCCCACATCTGATCCCTTGTCCCTAGAAGTTTCGGTTAAAGACAAGCTCAGGAAGAGCCATGTGAAGACCTAATGCTATCACCCAAAAGAGGCTCTTACTTCATCCCCACCTTCGAAAGTATGAGTCAAACAACCCATCTTTATCCCTTTATATACCCCCAAACGGTTCACAGGTAGATATCACAACTCACAACAAAAATCAAAAACTAAAAAGGGTATTCAAAGTGCTTGTGGTTTCAGTGGACTTGATTTGGTGGGATTGCTTCTACTCCTTGTTTTTCTTACCGATCGACACTTCTCTTTTGTTGTAACATTTTCCTTATTCCCATACATATGAATTGATGCGTAAAGGGTTTTATGAGTTTATTCTTGTTTTTGGATTATGAAAGGCTCTTGGTGCGATTGCTTCTAAACTTGTTGTTTTGAGTTGTAATCATTTCTTGTTCATACATATGAATTGATGCGTAAAGGGTTTTATGAGTTTATTCTTGTTTTTGGATTATGAAAGGCTCTTGGTGTTTTACTGTTTCGAGTAGATAGATAGTCGAAAATTATTCACTTTTGTTATGAGAATGAACCCATCCGAATTGGGTAGAAACAAGTTTTGATAAGTAAGATGATAAAACTTTTAATCTAATTGTTATTGTTGTTGTTGGATTTTGTGTGATATGAGTAATAAGAATCAATCAAAAGGTAAAATATGTATATGTTGTTAAAACTGGGCTAGTGTTGTCGTTTGGTCGAGACTGTCACACGAGGAGTAACCCCTAAGTTACAATGAAAGGAATTGAAACATGTAGCCAATGTATAAGAAAAACAGGATCTAACGTTTCGGTTCATATCTGTTAGCTAATGGTCTATTTGGTTCGGCAAAATTTTGGTTTACGTAATAACTTGCTTGGTCTCGACCTTGTTCCAGCTTGTACGTTGATTACTAGTGTTCGGTTTAAAATGGTTCGAAAAGAGTTTTATCCCTTTTCATTTGAGTCTTTGACTCACGGTGTACTCAAATCTTACATTCTGTTGTTATTCTCTGTTGCTAGTGTTCGGTTTAGAGTTGTTCGAAAAGAGTTTCGTCCCTTCCATTTGAGTCTTTGACTCACAATACTTGGGTTTATGCATGACGCCTAGTATAGTCTTGTGGCCCTTGGCATGAGTTTTCGACTCACGAGTAGTGTGTCTTGTGCTCAAACCTGTTGCATAGACAAGGTGATACAAGTCCATGTAGCTTGTCTCTTGTCCTTTGGTTGTTAAAGAGTTACAGATGCTACTGTTTGTTTATTCAAAAGAACACGTTTAGTACTTTCAATGTCATGTTTCTTATCCCTTGAGTGTAAAAATTTGACATACCATATTCCTAATTTTGAATGCCAAAATACTGAAATTTACTTCTGCCTTATTTTTTTTGCTTCATTTGGATGCGTTTAGTAAGTGTTTTTTTTCATGTGTCACGTTGCTTGTTTCTTTTAAGGGTACTGGTCTTTTTTTTTGTTCTCCACATATTGGTGCGTTTGGTTTGGCAGCTGGGCCTCAACCATGCCCAAAAATCTGGGCCCCTGCTTGACTGTTAACAACTAGGCCGAAGCCCACTTCCCTTGGCTGCTCATTCAGCCCACGTCGAGCCCAACTGTGGTACGTCCCTTTGCTGTACACGAACAGTTACATGCAATTCTCTTTTTACAAAGTTGGAGCAAACAAGTAAATTGCATAACGCTAAGTATAACAAAATCGTCATTTTATTACTTGTCCTTTCGATCCTTCTCGCGCCTCGTTTACAACTCGTTCGTCTACCCGTGTTGACATAATTACTTTCAATAATATTTCACGATATCTCATTTCACAAGCATATGATATAAACGACTAACAAAATTGTTAGGACACCTACTTATCACAACAATATGTATTTCTAGAGAGAGAAAGTTTTAGAGAGAGAAAGTGGAAGGAACTAATGAATGATTAATGAAAATGATAATTGCAATTAGAACCAACAACCCTTTACCTTCTAGGGAGGGGGTATTTATAGTGTTTACATAAGTAGGGGTGTTTCCCCTTGGTTCTAGAAGAACCTTCTATCACAGCTCATGGGCTTACTACATGAGCTGTGAAATCAATTACAAACATTTATAAACCATATTAATTAACGACCTATTACAAATGAAATGACCTACACTTGATAATTAAAACATGTTCCTAACAATCTCCCCCTAAGGGTTGGTCATCATTTGTTGTCTTGCTTAGGTCGTTTGACGTCTTGAACTTCTTTGGCGTTCATGGCTTGTGACGTCTTTGATTCTTTGCATCTTTGCTCTTTGTTCTTGTTGTTGTGATCAGTTGTGAAATCTGCCTTTATCAACATCTTTAACTTTGATCTTTATCTCATAACTTTGCAGATTCTTTGACTTTGATGTAGAATCTTTCTGAAATTTTCTTTGCTTTTTTAAGAGAACTTTCAATTAGTGTTGATGTTGGTAGAAGCATGTGAAAAGTCTGCACGATCTTTTCTACCCGTGAGCATCCATAAGAAGAAAAACATAAAACATGGGTTAGAAATAATCCAGCGCTTACAAGTTTGAACTTCGAAAGTGTTAACAGCATAGTGTGAAAAACACATCTCATGTGCTTTCTTTGCCTTCTTTGCGAAAACTCTTTCCCTTCACGAGTTTCTACAATCAGGGAGAAGAAATGAGACGATACGTGGTTCAAACGTCTTACTTCGGTGTTATCGTTTCAACTTTCACTGGGTTATTTTGTGTGAAGTTACCTACATATGATGCTTTAACTGTATTATGATGCCTCGCACACGATCATTTTATCGAGTATTCGCATATACACAGTCGATTGTTATTCCGATATACTGCAACAATCAGGGGGAAGTAGTATTATTTCATCTCTCAAGGTTTGTTTGGTGTGAAGCGTCTGCATACGTGAGAAGATCTTGTTGATTTCTTGCATGTTCCCGAACGAATTTTCCGCATTATGCACAACTGTGATTACGTGACAATTCAGATTTGCTTGGTGTGGTTTACTGTTCATCTACAAATTTTGATATGCACTTAAAACTGTAAAAAGTTAGAAGACATGTTAACTACATCAAATTGTTGAATCTGATGAAGATGGTTGTCAGTTTGGGGGGAAGCTGATTCAGAAACTTTACCAAAAGGAAGTGTATGGAGAAGTTTCTAAAGACATGCAGTGCGGATTGGGAAGATTGTTGAGAATTGCAGTTAATCTCTTACGGTTTCTCAGGATGAATAAGTTTAAAAGTCTTGATGTAAGGGAATTTGTTGAAAAACTTGATTGGGTCTATGTTATCAAGCTGAAATGAATTTGAAAAACAAAACAGACGCTAAAGGCACTGTGATTCGCAACAAATCTCGATTTTCAAAATAAAGGACCCTGTGGTACGTTTCAGTGCCTCAATCCTAATTAAAGGAGCGAAAGCTTCTTAACTGTTTTGCAACAACAAATCTTTGTTCGAAATCAAATGTTCTTGAAATCCATTTCTTACCAAATGTATTTTCAATGCCTCAAAAAGCATATTTTAATCAACATGTTTTTCAAAAACAACATTCATATGCTATTTTGAGGGGGAGAAATGTGATTAAAATTGATTGATCAGGAAGTTATGGAATCTCATAACGTGCTCGACTCAGATATCACCAATGAATTGACGAACTTTGAAATGTCAGTAATCGAAAAGACTTGTTTCCAACGAAACTTGTCTTAGTAGAATGTACCAATTCGAGACACTCTTGATTGACATGAACTTTGACGGGTCAAACCTCCTTTTTCAAGGAGAGTTTACATCTTCAAGATAGTTATTAGAGCTAGTTGTCACCTAAAAGCTGATAATGGAACTCTTTAACTATACAACGTAACCGTGTCTCGCGGGGAATTGTTTATCAAGAGTCGATCAATTCAAAAGTGCGAGCTCTTCCCTCTTTGTGCAGATTTCAGTCAAAACTCATAAGCACATGTGGAGGGGGAGTATTTCTGAAAAACCAAAAACTCTCAAGGTGTTAGCAAAACATGTTTTTCATAATAAACATCTTGAGAGATTTTTCAAGAAAAGGTTTTTGTGGCAACATAGGATAGTCATGAAGTTAAAAGGTGACTAAGTTTAGGAATAAATGTCCTATGATCCGCCAGAGCCGGGGGGATCTACCCAAGGACACCACAAATAGTTAGTATTTAGAAGTCCTTAGGTATGATTGAAAAAGGAGAAAATGAGAATCGGAGAAAGAAGGAGTTGAAGAATTAAAAAAAAAATTTAAGAAAAGGGTGAAAAGAAATAGCCCTCCAAATTATTCAACTTAGGGCAGACACCGGGTTCAATTCATATGCTACTGGTTGTCACAAGATGACACCGGTATTGAAGACAAGTCGTCATGGACCCAGTGACGCAATGCACTAAACCTTCTAAGCCACTCAAATTCTCTCAAAAGAGCTTGTTTCATTCTCACAGGGAACCCTACGTAATCTATCAACTATCTCTTAGAGATTGTTGGTATTGAAGAAGGAGACCCTCTCCCTAGTCTCCGCTCAGGAATATCAAAATGCACTAATCGAGTCTAGAGCCATGAGATTCATCAAAAAGATCTCTTAGGAACACTTATATATTTCATCACTTGTTGTTCAAACAATAAGGACACAAGTGACATTTTTCCAGAGTCCTACGCAGATCTTAGCAATCTGCCAGAACATTTATGAGGGGATTCACAATTGTGATCCTCAGTGATTGAATGGAAATTCCTGCCAGGGTCAACATCAAACAGCCCTGACAGCAGGTCACTTCGGTAACTCCTTGTGGGTTACGCTTAGTGTGTCTAAAACGGTCTACAGTCGTGGGGTGATGCTTCGGTGTACCTCAGCGACTCATCTGAACTGTAGGTGTATTTCGGTACATCGCGTTATCTCACTTGTGGGACTCCAGTTCAGGAACAGCCTTTGTGAGAATTAGAGATGTGTTTTTCACACTCTGCTGTTAACACTTTCGAAGTTCAAACTTGTAAGCGCTGGATTATTTCTAACCCATGTTTTATGTTTTTCTTCTTATGGATGCTCACGGGTAGAAAAGATCGTGCAGACTTTTCACATGCTTCTACCAACATCAACACTAATTGAAAGTTCTCTTAAAAAAGCAAAGAAAATTTCAGAAAGATTCTACATCAAAGTCAAAGAATCTGCAAAGTTATGAGATAAAGATCAAAGTTAAAGATGTTGATAAAGGCAGATTTCACAACTGATCACAACAACAAGAACAAAGAACAAAGATGCAAAGAATCAAAGACGTCACAAGCCATGAACGCCAAAGAAGTTCAAGACGTCAAACGACCTAAGCAAGACAACAAATGATGACCAACCCTTAGGGGGAGATTGTTAGGAACATGTTTTAATTATCAAGTGTAGGTCATTTCATTTGTAATAGGTCGTTAATTAATATGGTTTATAAATGTTTGTAATTGATTTCACAGCTCATGTAGTAAGCCCATGAGCTGTGATAGAAGGTTCTTCTAGAACCAAGGGGAAACACCCCTACTTATGTAAACACTATAAATACCCCCTCCCTAGAAGGGAGAGGGTTGTTGGTTCTAATTACAATTATCATTTTCATTAATCATTCATTAGTTCCTTCCACTTTCTCTCACTAAAACTTTCTCTCTCTAGAAATACATATTGTTGTGATAAGATGGTGACCTACCTACTTATCACAACAATATGTATTTCTAGAGAGAGAAAGTGGAAGGAACTAATGAATGATTAATGAAAATGATAATTGCAATTAGAACCAACAACCCTCTCCCTTCTAGGGAGGGGGTATTTATAGTGTTTACATAAGTAGGGGTGTTTCCCCTTGGTTCTAGAAGAACCTTCTATCACAGCTCATGGGCTTACTACATGAGCTGTGAAATCAATTACAAACATTTATAAACCATATTAATTAACGACCTATTAAAAAAGAAATGACCTACACTTGATAATTAAAACATGTTCCTAACAAAAATACCATTAACTCATAATTTATACTAAACGAAATATATTTTAAAACAATAAATAATTTCCTACACTCTGTCACCAAATATATTTTAGACATATAAACGAGTCATACTCATTTTTCTAAAAGACGATTATAATATATAAAACGGAAATTTATTTTATTTTACCACTATAATAAAACTATTACTTTCCTTATATATATATATATTTTAAACGACGTCTTTATAACCTAAATAAGTTACTATTTATTTATGATATTTTCCGTACGTCATCTCCCGGTTACGACAAACCCACGACTCACTCGTTTTAAATTCTTTTGTGTGTGTCTAAGCACTTCCAAGAGCCAAAGTTAATCATGTTCAATAATAACCGATACACATAAATAACTTAAACTTTTCGTGTATATAAATGTTATCAAGTCAAAATACAAGCGTATTAATTAAAGTATTGGTATACAAATTATAGGTCGCGTGACGGTACTCGGTGCATCATTTACTTGACTCTTTCACTACTCGGATACTACTTTGCTAAGGTGAGTTCATAGCCTCGCTTTTACTTGTTTAGCAAACCCCGCGAGGGAGATGCATGCTATAAACTAGAACACAAGTCTTTTCTTAAACTGTATGCTTGCCTGATCATTATTATTATAGCCTAAGTTGCCTGCCATAAGTCCCTTACATCATGAACCATTAATCACTTGCGAGTGAACGCAAATATTGTGGATAGTACTATGGGAATTAACGACCCCGACTCGGTTATCGGAAATAACCGGGGCGCACTATATTTGGTTAACTATGGAATTGGCAATTCCATCTGAGGGCAATATTATTACTTACACTAGTAATTAGGTGTATGCAGTTAGTTTGGTGTCATGAGCTTAGTGCATAATAATAATCTCTATTTTCCATGGTGATTGTATTCGAAGCAATTATCATCTCTTACTTGTGTTCAACCATTTATTTAAACCTATGAATATCACTCAACTTTTGTTGATCTTTTTAAGCATGTTCATCTCAGGTACTAATTAGAATATCATGAAGGCGTGGAATGGACGTCATGGGACGCTAGAAGTGGTGTTGTTTTCAATTAAAGTTATCATTTCGTAAACATTTAAACTATCTTTTATGTAACTTCGAAACATGTGGTATTTCCTTTTGTGTTTCCAAAACACTGAGTTTTATGAAATGGTAACAACCTTTTATTAAAAACGTCTCTTTAGAGTCGTTTTCTGTAACTTATGACTATGATCCTCTAAGTAATACCCCAAATAGTCTTCCGCTGTCACATTGTGATTTTCGGGGTGTTACAGATTGGTATAAGAGCCAGGTTATAGAGAACCAACTTGTATTTTTAAAACAAATTGGACTATAACCACGTTTTTAAATGGACCGTTTTACACCACCACTTCACGTCCTCCGTGCCTACTTCATTCCGATTGCACGCATAGGATTCGCTTGGCGGATAATACATGACTAGTAAAACTTTGCATGATAAAAACTTATAATGCTAGCTTTCATTTAGTTAGGCATTTAGATTTGCGTGGCAGATTATGCGCAACTAACTAAATCTTATTTATTGCATGGAAATTACTTATACTTATAAATGCATATTTTCTTTTGGGTTGTTACAGTACCATGTCGTATGCTACTCACCCTATCGACCTGACCTCCGACATTGAGATTGAGGATGCTATGTCCTCTGCCTCTACTCCCTTGGCACCGGCTATCATTGCACCTGTGTCCTCTGAGACTGAGCCCTTCGAGGAGGGTGAAGTCGTTGTCACCCCACCTGCCTTGACCATACCCGAGCATCTGCCCGTTTTTGGTCCCCCCACCTATGACCGATATCTGGAGTCACAGCAGTGGCTATCACCTTCTGACATTGTATCCCAGACACCCTCACCCGCTGATTCCGTGTCTTCTACTTCTCGCCCATCACCACTACCGGTTCGCCGAAGGCGAAGGCGAGCTAGGGTTCTCAAACCCTACGAGCCTGCGCCATTCGGTCAGCCATTCCGTTACCGTGAGGATGGTGCTACTTTTATACATACCGCTCGGAAACGAGTGAGGGCACCCATCACTTTTGTTCCACCTTCTAACATACCATCATCCTCTACCTTTCCACCATCAGCTGCACCTGCACCACCACTCATACTTGTTTCACCACTACCACCACCTACCACATTCATCTATCAGACCACTACTGTACCGGCTTCATCCCCATCCCATGCATCATCACCCTTGGTGATGCATACTGAGCCGGTGATATCTCTTAGGGAGAGAGTCCATTTCTCACCCGCACATTCAGACCCATATCACCATGCTGTGTCTTGTACCTGTGAGCCGGGAGCCCATAGGAGGGTCGATGCTAGACGTTGGTCCTTCATGATGCCAGTCATTAGTCGATGGAGGTCGGAGGAGGGTGCACCTAGCGCTATGGAACTTGGGGAGCATCTGTTTGCTGCTGCTGAGACTCTCCCTGTTACGGGAGAACCCCTTCATCATACCATTCCGTTGTTAGCTGCCCGAGTTCTGCGAGCTGAGGATCAGCTTGAGGATGTTGTGGCGTTCGTTGATGAGGTTCCTTTGGTCCGGATCGAGAACATTGAGGACGAGGTTGGGGAGCTCCTTAACGGGAGGACCACGATGGAGAGAGTGCTTGATAGGGTTAGTGCTCAGTCTGAGAGAGCTAGTGGAGCAGTTACAGTGTTGGAGAGGAGGATGGAGTCGGATAGATTAGGACTGCTGGACAGAGCTGAGATGTTAGAGGGAGTTGTGCGACGACAGTCTGAGCGGATGATGATCATGGAGACTCGTGCTACTGCTCTTGAGCAGAGATTGGAGGCACGAGATAGAGAGGTGGATGATCTGGCGGAGCTAGTACGTGACCTGCAGCGCCGAGTGAGGGGCACACCCGACAACCTCTAGATCGGTGATTCATCTACTTAGTTTTCTAGTACTTTAGCCTGCCGCCTGTGGCACTAATAGAGGCTTTGTATTCGCATGTTTTGTTAAACTATCGAACAAGCTATTGGTGTGACATTGTATGGTTATCGTATCACTATGTATGGATGATAGACCTATGACATTATGGTTGTTTTTTTCTTGATGTTCTTATGTATGATGATCTTTCTTATTTATCGGTTTGTGTGAATCGAAGTGATCATTTATATATATTCTTTTGTGTGGTTCTAACATATTGTGATTCTTTCTTATGATGATTATACTCTATTGATATAATGTGATGATCCTGACTATTATGAAACCATTTTTATAATAATTCACAATTATGTTGAATGATTCCGAAATCTGAGTGTATGTCTTTAGAAGAATGGCGAGAACAAGAGCTGCCCCTACCCCTACTCAAACTCCTGAGATGACCCCTGAAGCAATTCGGAGGCTGGTTACTAATGAGATTGGTGCTGCTTTTGCTGCAAGACCTGCTGAGGCAGCTCGAACAAATGAAGCCCCAAATAAAGCCAACCGGAATGAAACTGTGGTGAATCGTAAATGTGGATATAAGGAGTTCATGAATTGCAAACCTACCTTCTTCAAAGGAACTGAAGGCGCTATTGGCCTTATCCATTGGTTTGAAAGATCTGAAACTGTGTTTCTTCTAAGTGATTGCTCGGAAGATTGCAAGGTGAAATTTGCTACTGGTACTCTTCTGGAAGATGCATTGTCTTGGTGGAAGGCTCATGCCCAACCTATTGGCATGGAAGAAGCCTACAAAACTACTTGGACTGAACTAAAGCAATTGATGATGAAGCAATACTGTCCAAGGACCAAGATCAAGAAACTGGAAGATGAGTTCTACCATCTGACTACTAAGGGCAATGATCTCAAAACCTACTTCAAGCGCTTCCAAGAATTGAAAGCTCTATGCCCTTCCATGGTTTCTGATAATGTCAAGTTGCTGGAAAATCTCATTGGGGGATTACCCCGAAGCATTGAGGGCAATGTTATTGCATCAAAGCCCAAGACCGTGGAAGAAGTGATCACAATTTCCTACCAACTCATGGATCAAGTCCTGAAACATGGATCCGTGCAAGGCAATAACGACAACAAAAGGAAATTTGATGACCGTCGAGGCAACACTTCAAACAACTCTTTCCATCACAACAATAACCGTAACAACAACAACCAAGGCCGCAACAATCACAACCAACACCGCAACAACAATCCCAACCCATACCACCAAAACCGAAACAACCACCACAATCAACAAAACCGTAGGCAAGAAGTTGCGCGGGCTTATGCTGCTACCCCCGCTACTGGAAGAGGCTATGCTGGACCACACCCCTTGTGCATTCCATGCAACCTGCATCACGTGGGACATTGTACTATTAAGTGTGGAAAGTGTAACAAGGTGGGCCATACCCATAAGGATTGCCGAAGCCCTGCTACTGGAAGTAACCTTCAACCCATTGGAATAACTTGCTTTGGATGTGGAGAAGCTGGACATGTCAAGAGTAGATGCCCAAAGCTATACGGGAACAACAACAACAATAACAACAACAACCCTGCTACAGCAAGAGCTTATGTGCTAGGAGATGGAGATGCACAAGAGAACCCGGATGTCGTTACGGGTACGTTTTCACTCAACCATCATTTAGCTAAAGTGTTATTTGATTCTGGAGCCGACAAAAGCTTTGTGTCCTCTAAGTTTGCACCTTTGTTAAAAGTCACCCCAACTGCCCTAGATACCACTTATGAAGTAGAACTAGCCGATAGAAAAATAGTAGGAACTAACACTATCCTTCAAGGTTGCAACCTATCCCTGTCAAATCACCCGTTCGATATAGACCTTATGCCTATCCAACTTGGCAGCTTCGATGCTGTCAATGGCATGGATTGGCTATCCAAGAATCGTGCAAGAATCATCTGTGACGAGAAAGTCGTTCACATTCCTCTCGATGGCGAAACTCTAATCATTCGGGGTAATCGTAGTAAGACCCGATTGAATATCATCTCGTGCGTTAAAACTGCAAAGTACATAGAAAAAGGATGCCACATTTTTCTAGCACAAGTAACGGAGAAGGAGAAAGCGGACGAGAAACAACTAAAAGACGTCCCCGTGGCTAGGGACTTTCCCGAAGTACTTCCCGAAGACTTGCCTGGCCTTCCTCCGAGTCGGCAAGTAGAATTCTAAATCGAGCTAGTGCCGGGAGCGGCACCCGTGGCACGAGCACCTTATAGATTGGCACCTTCCGAACTACAAGAATTGCCTGACCAACTTCAAGAACTGTCCGAAAAAGGATTCATTCGACCGAGTTCTTCGCCGTGGGGAGCTCCGGTCTTATTTGTCAAGAAGAAGGACGGATCTTTCCGTATGTGTATCGATTACCGAGAGTTGAACAAACTAACGGTGAAAAATCGCTATCCATTGCCTAGGATTGATGATCTGTTTGACCAACTTCAAGGGTCAAGCGTCTACTCAAAGATTGATCTGAGATCTGGGTATCATCAACTAAGAGTTAGAGAGGAGGATATTCCGAAAACTGCTTTTCGAACACGATACGGCCACTATGAGTTCCAAGTGATGCCATTTGGTTTGACAAATGCACCGGCGGTATTTATGGACCTAATGAACCGAGTGTGTAAACCCTACTTGGACAAATTTGTGATTGTGTTCATTGACGACATTCTCATCTATTCCCGCAATAAGGAAGAGCATGCGGAACACTTGAAAGCCATCCTAGAGCTACTCAAGAAAGAAGAACTGTATGCTAAATTTTCCAAGTGCGACTTCTGGATTCAAAAAGTTCAATTCCTTGGTCACGTGATAGATAGTAATGGTCTTCATGTTGATCCTTCAAAAATCGAAGCTGTCAAAGATTGGTCATCCCATACTACCCCTACCGAGATACGCTAATTTTTGGGTCTTGCGGGTTATTATCGAAGATTTATCGAAGGGTTCTCGAAAATCGCTAAACCTCTAACGGAGCTAACCCAGAAAAAGAAGAATTTTGACTGGGGTGAGAAACAAGAGTTAGCCTTTCAACTCTTGAAACAAAAGCTTTGTAAAGCTCCTATCTTAGCCTTACCCGATGGAGTGGAAGATTTTGTGGTATACTGTGATGCATCACACCTAGGGTTAGGTGCGGTATTGATGCAAAGAAACAAGGTGATCGCTTATGCTTCGCGACAACTCAAAACTCACGAAAAGAACTATACTACCCATGACTTAGAATTGGGAGCCGTGGTTTTCGCTCTCAAAATATGGAGACATTACCTATATGGAACCAAGTGTACGGTGTTTACCGACCATAAAAGTCTCCAACACATTCTCGATCAAAAGGAACTAAACATGCGACAACTGCCGATGGCTAGAATTGCTTAGTGATTACGACTGTGAAATCCATTATCACCCGGGAAAAGCAAATGTCGTGGCTGATGCTTTTAGTCGAAAGGATCGACCTAAACCTCTTCGAGTAAGATCCTTGGGAATGACAATTCAGTCACCCCTTCCATCAAAAATCCTTGAAGCTCAAGCTGAAGCTCTCAAACCTGAAAACCGTCCCAACGAGAGAATCTTTGGAATGCCGGAAAATGAGAACGGCTTTGTGCAAAGATCAGATGGAACCTTATGTTTTGGCGATAGAAGTTGGATACCACTTTGTGGAGGAATACGGGAACTCATTATGCATGAGTCTCACAAGTCTAAATATTCCATTCATCCGGGATCCGACAAAATGTACCAAGATCTCAAGAAGCTTTATTGGTGGCCAAACATGAAAGCTGAAATTGCAACGTACGTTGGGAAATGTCTCACCTGTTCTCGAGTCAAAGCCGAATGTCAAAAACCTTCCGGATTGTTAACTCAACCTGAACTCCCAGTTTGGAAGTGGGAAAGGATCACTATGGACTTCATAACCAAACTACCAAAGACTGCTAGAGGTTACGACACTATTTGGGTTATCATAGATCGCCTTACCAAATCCGCTCATTTCCTACCCATCAAGGAAAATGATGAAATGGAAACTCTTGCTCAACTATACCTGAAGGAAATTGTGTCCCGTCATGGTGTGCCAATTTCCATCATTTCTGATCGTGACAGTCGTTTTACTTCACACTTCTGGAAATCTCTCCAAAAGGCTTTAGGCACTCGTTTGGATATGAGTACCGCATATCATCCTCAAACCGATGGCCAAAGCGAAAGGACTATCCAAACCTTGGAAGACATGCTTCGAGCATGCGTGATCGACTTTGGAAAAGGTTGGGATAAACACTTACCTTTGGCGGAATTCTCCTACAACAATAGTTACCACTGCGAGCATCAAGGCAGCTCCATTCGAGGCACTTTATGGCCGAAAGTGTCGATCACCCGTTTGTTGGGCTGAGGTTGGAGATGCCCTAACTCACTGGACCTGAACTTGTCCAAGAAACAACCGAGAAGATTGTACAAATTCGTCAACGACTTCAAGCTGCTAGAGATCGACAAAAGAGTTACGCCGATGTCAGAAGAAAGCCCATGGAATTTCAAGTCGATGATCGAGTTATGTTGAAAGTGTCACCTTGGAAAGGAAAGGTTCGATTTGGAAAACGAGGAAAGCTACATCCTCGATACATTAGGCCCTTTCAAGATTCTCGAAAGAATCGACCCGGTTGCTTACAAACTTGATCTCCCAGGGAGAACTTAGTAGAGTGCACCCTACCTTTCACGTCTCAAATCTGAAGAAATGCTTGTCGGATGAATCTCTTGTCGTTTCACTAAAAGAGATTAAGCTCGATGACAAGCTCAACTTTGTCGAAGAACCAATTGAAATCATGAATAGGGAAGTCAAGCGACTTAAGCAAAGTCGCATCCCTATCGTCAAGGTTAGATGGAATTCCAAGAGAGGACCGGAGTACACGTGGGAGCGCGAAGACACCATGCGTGTTAAGTACCCACATTTGTTTGCTAATCAAACTCCGACAACCATCGTAAACTAGAATTCCAGGACGGAATCCTCTTAAGGGGTAGGTACTGTAGCCACCTGGAAAATTTCGCTATTTTAAATCTTTATATTTATGAACTAGACCGTTTATCAAAATTTATTTGATCTAAGTTGAGCATTTAGCATGTACATTTCATCTTTTCTTGCATAAAATTTATGCATATCCGAATAGTCTTATTTAATTATGCCTAATGTTTACTGATTTCTAAATCAGTCTCACAAGAAAGATTTTCTTGTCTTACGAGTCAGCACGCGTACCAAAATAAAATAAAAGAAAACGCAAGAAAATAAAAGCGAACTAATAAAAATCTAAAGTTTCGTCATCATGTCAGTTTACTTATAACGTGTCCAAATATATAAGTAATATAACTGCTCCGCTTAAAGCTATACGGTTACAAGTTTAACAATGAGATACAAAATACATCTAATACCCAACAAATAAATACTTCTACATTTTTATTTTACAACTAATAACTAATATACAAAAGATAAAATAAAAACAAAAGTTACCCTACCCTCACCAAAACCCACGCCCTCCCCTCTTTTCTCCTTATCTATTTCTGTTTCTGCTTCTGTTCTCCTCAGAAAAACGCCCCCACCACCTGCTTCCCTCTCCTCCATTTTTGACTCTCTCTCCACCCCACCATCACCATCAACACTCCTCCAAAAATAGTAAACCATCCAAAATAATCATCCCACCTCAAGAATCAACATTAAACCAAACATAGAACCATTCTTGGCCCTTTTCCCATGGAAACAAATCGACAAGATGAGGTCCCCCCATCTGATCCCTTGTCCCTAGGAGTTTCGGTTAAAGACAAGCTTAGGAAGAGCCATGTGAAGACCTGATGCTATCACCCAAAAGAGGCTCTTACTTCATCCCCACCTTCGAAAGTATGAGTCAAACAACCCATCTTAATCCCTTTATATACCCCCAAACGGTTCACAGGTAGATATCACAACTCACAACAAAAATCAAAAACTAAAAAGAGTATTCAAAGTGCTTGTGGTTTCTGTGGACTTGATTTGGTGGGATTGCTTCTACTCCTTGTTTTTCTTACCGATCGACACTTCTCTTTTGTTCTAAGGTTTTCCTTATTCCCATTCACTATGTTACTAAACTTGTTGTTTTGAGTTGTAATCATTTCTTGTTCATACATATGAATTGATGCGTAAAGGGTTTTATGAGTTTATTCTTGTTTTTGGATTATGAAAGGCTCTTGGTGTTTTACTGTTTCGAGTAGATAGATAGTCGAAAATTATTCACTTTTGTTATGAGAATGAACCCATCCGAATTGGGTAGAAACAAGTTTTGATAAGTAAGATGATAAAACTTTTAATCTAATTGTTATTGTTGTTGTTGGATTTTGTGTGATATGAGTAATAAGAATCAATCAAAAGGTAAAATATGTATATGTTGTTAAAACTGGGCTAGTGTTCGGTTTAGAGTTGTTCGAAAAGAGTTTCGTCCCTTCCATTTGAGTCTTTGACTCACAATACTTGGGTTTATGCATGACGCCTAGTATAGTCTTGTGGCCCTTGGCATGAGTTTTCGACTCACGAGTAGTGTGTCTTGTGCTCAAACTTGTTGCATAGACAAGGTGATACAAGTCCATGTAGCTTGTCTCTTGTCCTTTGGTTGTTAAAGAGTTATAGATGATACTGTTTGTTTATTCAAAAGAACACGTTTAGTACTTTCAATGTCATCTTTCTTATCCCTTGAGTGTAAAAATTTGACATACCATATTCCTAATTTTGAATGCCAAAATACTGAAATTTACTTCTGCCTTCTTTTTTTTGCTTCATTTGGATGCGTTTAGTAAGTGTTTTTTTTCATGTGTCACGTTGCTTGTTTCTTTAAAGGGTACTGGTCTTTTTTTTTGTTCTCCACATATTGGTGCGTTTGGTTTGGCAGCTGGGCCTCAACCATGCCCAAAAATCTGGGCCCCTGCTTGACTGTTAACAACTAGGCCGAAGCCCACTTCCCTTGGCTGCTCATTCAGCCCACGTCGAGCCCAACTGTGGTACGTACCTTTGCTGTACACGAACAGTTACATGCAATTCTCTTTTTACAAAGTTGGAGCAAACAAGTAAATTGCATAACGCTAAGTATAACAAAATCGTCATTTTATTACTTGTCCTTTCGATCCTTCCCGCGCCTCATTCACAACTCGCTCGTCTACCCGTGTTGACATAATTACTTTCAATAATATTTCACGATATCTCATTTCACAAGCATATGATATAAACGACTAACAAAATACCATTAACTCATAATTTATACTAAACGAAATATATTTTAGAACAATAAATAATTTCCTACACTCCGTCACCAAATATATTTTAGACATATAAACGAGTCATACTCATTTTTCTAAAAGACGATTATAATATATGAAACGGAAATTTATTTTATTTTACCACTATAATAAAACTATTACTTTCCTTATATATATATATTTTAAACGACGTCTTTATAACCTAAATAAGTTACTATTTATTTATGATATTTTCCGTACGTCATCTCCCGGTTACGACAAACCCACGACTCACTCGTTTTAAATTCTTTTGTGTGTGTCTAAGCACTTCCAAGAGCCAAAGTTAATCATGTTCAATAATAACCGATACACATAAATAACTTAAACTTTTCGTGTATATAAATGTTATCAAGTCAAAATACAAGCGTATTAATTAAAGTATTGGTATACAAATTATAGGTCGCGTGACGGTACTCGGTGCATCATTTACTTGACTCTTTCACTACTCGGATACTACTTTGCTAAGGTGAGTTCATAGCCTCGCTTTTACTTGTTTATCAAACCCCGCGAGGGAGATGCATGCTATAAACTAGAACATAAGTCTTTTCTTAAACTGTATGCTTGCCTGATCATTATTATTATAGCCTAAGTTGCCTGCCATAAGTCCCTTACATCATGAACCATTAATCACTTGCGAGTGAACGCGAATATTGTGGATAGTACTATGGGAATTAACGACCCCGACTCGGTTATCGGAAATAACCGGGGCGCACTATATTTGGTTAACTATGGAATTGGCAATTCCATCTGAGGGTAATATTATTACTTACACCAGTAATTAGGTGTATGCAGTTAGTTTGGTGTCATGAGCTTAGTGCATAATAATAATCTCTGTTTTCCATGGTGATTGTATTCGAAGCAATTATCATCCCTTACTTGTGTTCAACCATTTATTTAAACCTATGAATATCACTCAACTTTTGTTGATCTTTTTAAGCATGTTCATCTCAGGTACTAATTAGAATATCATGAAGGCGTGGAATGGACGTCATGGGACGCTAGAAGTGGTGTTGTTTTCAATTAAAGTTATCATTTCGTAAACATTTAAACTATCTTTTATGTAACTTCGAAACATGTGGTATTTCCTTTTGTGTTTCCAAAACACTGAGTTTTATGAAATGGTAACAACCTTTTATTAAAAACGTCTCTTTAGAGTCGTTTTCTGTAACTTATGACTATGATCCTCTAAGTAATACCCCAAATAGTCTTCCGCTGTCAAATTGTGATTTTCGGGGTGTTACAGCTTACCAAAGTGTTGAATGGATGAGATGTAATCAGCAATTCCCATAGAATATTCGATGCCATGATACTTCATAGTCTAGGAAAATTCTTTCAAGAATCTTCAACATCAGTCATGACTTTTCAAGATGTTTGCTTATGACAAGAACTTTCCGTGCAAATGATCGTACACGTCAATGATGCTTCCGAAAGTTTGAAACCATCATGGGGGAGAACGTGTACTTTGATGTTTTACGATTAACCTCCAGGGGAAGTAGTTTATACTACTTGACTTAGTATGGTTTGTGAAGTTGTCTACTTATGGGTAAAGAATTGTTGATAATAGTGTTGAAGATGGTGAATGAACCGTTGATGAACCGCTGCATGTTCCCCTAAAACAAAAATTCATCAAAACCAAAGTTGTCATTGCACGTTCAAGCTGACATTCTTTACGGTTTAGTCTTGATTTTGTAAAATCCCGCGAAAGAAACTATTTCTCGGTTTAATTCATAGACTTGTAAAATCCCGTGACAATGGAAACATCCTGGTAAATGTAAAGTGCATCTCCGGATATATCTCTTGGTTTATTCTTGGTTTTGTAAAATCCCGCGAAAGAAACTATTTCTCTGTTTAAACCATAGAATTGTAAAATCCCGTGATCATAGATTCATCCTGGAGAAAGGGAAAGTGTATTTCTGGATCTCATATGATGCTGGTGCTACAGTTTCTGTTTCGAAGAAGGGATAAAAGGGTGTACTTCATGAATTGGGTGTTTGTTTGGATTGTCCTCATGGCAGTTTGGTAATTACTTGGTTTTACGGGGTTATGTGCTTTTAACCATGGTCAGGGATGAAAACCATTATCATGGTTCATTTAAAACATCAAAGGAGGCTAGATTTGAGCCTTTTAACCAGAAGATGTGACAACTGCGTTAATTCATTATTATCTATTTAAGGTTGAAGTGAAATTTCACGGGCGAGTGTACTTAGTATCTGAAGGTATAGGGGATGGTTGGATGAAGATTCTTCGAGATCCTTGTTCGAGCTTTAATATTTTCAAAAACGAAGACTTGGAAATCTAGTTATTTTTGGGTGACTTTTCCTTTTCTTTTACCACTTGGGCGAATTGGGCTCTTACCACCACAAAATAACTATCACTTTAAGGAGTTACGTTGTAGTGCTCAGTGTCACATTGAATTGTGGATTTTCAAGAGGTGATGTATGTCTAATACTTGATGGTTGGTTGGTTGAAGAGTATAGAGTACTTAGAGATTCAAATGGGCATGAATTCTCGGCACCGCTCTTTGTTACATATGTGCAAGTTTAAGTCACGAGTTCGGGTTAGTTTACTTCAAGGTCAAATTCATCATATTGGGTTTTCTCCATCAGCTGTCAGGACAAAGAGCTTACTGAATGATAATGGGATTGATAACAAGTTTGCCAAGAGTAGTTGAAAAGAGAGAGATTATGACGTTTGAACAAAACAGTTGAAGCCTCGTTCTCTGAAGAAAAGAAAAGTGTACGCTTCAGTGTGCTTTATCTTCTGAAGAAGATAAATCTTCTCAAATATGACCATTCTCATCAACATGCTTCATGCTTTTTCCATGCGCTTTCAGTTATCAAGTGAACCGGACTATTGTTGCTAGTTCTCCTATTCCACTTGCTCAATTAAAATAGCGATGGCGACATCATTTGCATCCTTTGAGGGGGAGAAGTGTGAAGAGACTGCATTTTAAAGATATTCACTTGGTTAATCAAGAATGGCATCTCCGTATGCAATTCTTGAGGGGGAGAAGAAGTATGATAATTCTACATGTTGAGTTATATATGAGAATAAATGGTCAAACGGCTCCAAACTCATGTAAGAACCGAGCTTCTTCTTATCGGGTCATCTTCACATGGAGTTTTCTTCTAAGAGCCGTTGGTTAACATCTTCACACGGGCTGATTTGATTAATGACAAAGTGCTTCCAGTTGCGGGGCTGATTTCCTTAATGAACATCTTTATGTTCTTGTTTGATTGGGAGGGATTTGAGTAAGGGGATTTGCTATTTGTAAGTTAACGGGAATGCATTTGGTGAGTTGAAGATGTTGACTTTCTATTCCCTAATTGGACAATCTTGAAGAAGGTCGAGTCTACAGTCGGTTCTACATTTTCTGCTACATGTTAGAAGACTAAAGACGAGTTGCATTTAACGATCTAAAGACTTCTTCTTAATTCAATCATTCATCATAAAGATTGTCGGTTTAGGGGAGAGCACTAATTGGGGGAGAGGGAAAAGTCAGATTTAATCCCCAATTAGACTTGCTCACATTCTTCAGCAAGTTGATTCTCACAAAGATTTAAAGTGTTCTTCTCAAAAGATTTCAAATATATGGGCTTACAAAGAGTTGCTAATTCTGAAGAATCAAAACCAGCAAGGGGGAAGGAGACACGCATCTAAACGCAAGTAAACTTGACGAACTTAATACTTCTAAGTGATTGAAGATATACCGGGAAGAAAAATGTCATCACCGCAGAGAAACTCAAGGTTTGACTCATGGCGTTTAGTGTTCTTATTCCAACTATGTGGGGGAAGAGATGGAAGAGTTAGTTTCTAGTGATAAAAGAGGTACACAAGTGTGTGATGATTTCAATGATATTGCAATCATAAGGGGAGAGAGATTGTGTACATTGGGGGCGCTCAGCTGTTTCACTTGAGAGCTTAATCAGTGATTCAGATATATAATCACTTATTCCGGAGTTGACATTCGCAAAGATAATCAGTGATTCGGCCTGCTACTTCAATGTTATCGGTTATTCTCTCTTTGGGCATTCGGGTACTTTGGGTTCTTGAGCTTCATACACTTTCTTCAGGGGAGAGAAAAGTATACTTCGGGGTTATTCTTTGGATATTGGACTTAATCTGCTACTTCGATGTTATAAGTTTCTCTGTCTTCGGGTATATGTGTATTTGGGTTCGTGAGCTCTATTCTAAGAGACTAACTGCATCAATTCATCTACTTGGGGGAAGTGGTCTCTCTACAACTTGTTGGTATGGATCGCTTCAGACTTCAGTGGAAAAGGAATTTGAGAAGTTTATTTAAATGTGGGATGATACGTTGCTGTTCTTACTTGATGATATAACCCCGAATGGAGAATCGATGATCATTCTTAAAAGGAGCAGTAATATTCATGATAATGGTGTGCTTCTTTGTGCACCTGGCTAAGGAAAGCGTGAAATAGAGCTTCGAATCTGCTCAACAAAAAGATTTACGGTTTGGGGGGAAGCTGCCAAAGTCTCACTTTCAGATGGTTCAATTTCTCTCAATTCAGGAGCCTCGAAAGCTTTGGTGGTGAATGTTTAAGAGATGATGACTTCTATCTTCTACAACGGGGCTGTTCGATATCCTTATCTCGGTACTCGTATCATCATCGTCCTAAACTATATCATCTACTCTATCTTTGTAAATATTTATCAAAAAAATCAAATACAAAAATATAAAACCAACAAAAAGAAAATAGAATAATATAAAACCAACAAAAACCCATAAAAATTAGAAAATTTTGAAAAATACAAAAAATATTGTTTTTCAAAGACATGTCTTCTGGTATCGATAACATCTACGGTCTTAGAAATGTCATTCAATAATGGCACGGGGACCATAGATGAAGTTCGAGCAGAAGGTGTAAATATTCTTTTCAAAACATGTATAAAACCATGGCTTACAGTTACGTCAGACTGTAACCCGTGCTTAAACCATGGTTTGCTATTATTTCAGATGGCAACCCGCTCTTCAAAAGAAGGAAAGTGCTGCGCTAAACCAATTTTCAAAAATTTCGTGCACTTATCCTAAAACAAAAACAAGGAAAGCATGTAGTCAAAAGGACTGCTGTTCCTACACAAATGTTTTTCCTTCTAAGATTCTCCAGAAAAATATTTGTTGTTTCAAAATGGTGGAAAATGAGTTGCTTGAAAAATCAATCAGAATCAGATTTTCCATAAATTTTGGAAACTCAATCAATGACTTCAGCGGTTTTAATCTTTTCATTAAATGATTCATTGATTGAGGGGGAGAATGTTTTCAAATATATATAATCTAACGAGCTTATATTATCATCCTATGTGCTTAAAAGAAAAATATGTTTGCCTATGTTGAAGGACTAGGAGTCTAGGATGTGATTGTTAAGATTAGATGATTATAGTTTGATGAACACAATATTCCCATGCCTTTATATGATCTGATTGATATGTTGAATTGACTTTTATTAGTCGATTGCTTTTTGGGTGTTGTCGACCTCCATATATCTGTTTGTGTTGACTAACGTATGCATATATCATGGTTAAAAGAATGTTCCCTTTCCGGATCCCACAAAAGATGATGATTGGATGCCGAAAGGAAAGGGTAACTATCTCTTGGGTCGATAAAAGAAGAAACGGAGCTTAATTCGATCTCTCTATGTATAGTTGGCACGATAGATGCAACTTCAGAGGTCTCACTGCATCAGAAGATGGTTTTCTTCCAACCTTCAGCAACAACAACAAAAGCAGCTTCATCACCTAACGTATCTTTGTGTAGGAAAAGTAGTGGATGATGCCATTTTTCAACAATTTTATAAATATTGTCTTGAAAATGGAAAAATATTGTTTTGAAAATAAATTAGACTCAAATTTTGGAAATCAGCCGGACTTCAATTTTAAACTAAAGTCACTCAATCAATGACTACAGTCATCGATTGATGGGGAGAGTGATTTCAATCTTAAATATTTTCAAACGATATTTCATCTATCAAGTCCGTTTGTACAAAATAAGTGGTGATCTAAAGATTTAATGTTATGTCATGGTATGATTTTCTTTAAAACTCAAAGATCTTTCAAAATGAAATTTTTTCTGTTCTTGTTTGATTGTGAAATTGTTTTATTTTACTAAAAGATCTCATAAAACTATCATACCTGACACTAACAATCTTTAATGACTAAAATTGGTCCATTTCAATCATGTTTCAAAATTAAATCTAGACACGTCTTTCCCCAAAATCTTTTAAATGATTTAAATCAATTGGGATCACAAATCTCAAAAGGTTTGAAATTTTTGATCGGCGGAGAGATCGTGATTTAAATCTCAAATATGTTTAAAGGGTGATTGTTTCAAAAGCACTCCTTCCTTCATGTGCTAAAAGATTTCAAATACATGATGCACATGATTGAGGAGGAGCATTTAATCAAAAACAAAATGAGTATTTAAACCAGGCCACATTTTATCCCATGTTTTCTAAACCTTATTAAATCACTTGGGATCCAAAATCTCAAAGGGTTTGATATTATTGATCGGGGGAGAATTTGTGATTTAATTATGAAATCTGATAAATGATGATCGATTTGATTCAAATGTGGGTGCTGCTCTCCCATATGTGCTAAACGCTTTCGAATCTCGAAGCACATATTGAGGGGGAGCATTTCAAAAAGAAAATAAGCTTTCAAGGTACAAAGATTTCTATGTTTCAACATAATGTACCTTGATTAATTTTCTAAATGGTTTCTTAATGGCTTTTGTGATCGTGGATGTACTTCAAAAGAACTCTTTCCTCTATGTGATAAAATGATTTCAAATATCCTACGCACATATTGAGGGGGAGAATTTACCAAAGAAATTCAAATGGCTTTTTCCACGGAAATTGTGATCAAGAACTTATTTCAAAGAACTCTTGCCTCCATGTGCTAAACAATTTCAAAATCATATGCACATGTTGAGGGGAGCATTTCTAAATGATCAAAACAATTAAGGTACAAAATGCTTTAATTTTATATCACAAGTACCTTGATTGATTTTCCAAATGATTTTTCAATTGGTTTCAAGAAGGAAAGAACAATACCAAAAGACCGACCAATTTACTTTATGCATGGTATTATAAGGATGGTTAGGTTAGGTATTTGTTCCCACGATCCCGCCAGAGCCGGAGGGATCTACCCAGGGACTATCCACTAGATAGTGTAGAAGTCCTTAGGTATGATGAAAAAAGGAGAAAAGTGAGAAATGTGAAGAGTGCCGACTGAGATAGAGCTAGAAATGGAATAAACCCAACAAGGTTCTAGTTATGAAGTCTCAGTAAGCACTGAAGGGATTGAAAAATGAAAAATAAATGAATGGAAAAAGGGTGAAAAGAAATAGCCCTCCAATAATTCAACCTTAGGGCAGAAACCGGGTTCAATTCATATGCTACTGGTCGTTACTAAGGTAACACTGGCATTGAAGACAAGACGTCATGGACCCAGTGACGAACTACACTAAACTTCCCAGGCTACTCAAGTTCCTCTTAAAAGGACTTGTTTCATTGATAACGCTACACGCGTCGTTCGGGGTCAAGGAAACTTCCTTTTCTTCGAGCAAGTTTTATAACACCCTAGGCAGTGAACCTAATCGTTGTAGTGTAGTAATTAGGGTAAGCCACGGGTATTGATATCGTTCTCTAGGGGAATAGGAATGCTAGTAAGAAGTTACTACGCTAAGGTTAAGGTTGAGGAAGATTATTTTTTGTATTTTTATATTTTATAAAATGGAAAGGTACGAATCTCGGGTATTGGATTTGGGGGGTTCGGTATTTCTACCGATTACTCTACTATTATCTAATTATCTAAACTAAGGTTGTGGGAGTCTATGCCTAATTAATGTGTGCTCGTATGATAGTTTAAAGATGTGTTTACTTAGGTTGTACTACTCCTTAATTATCTCCTATTGATGGTTGAGTTGTCACGTCCTTATTCTTAGTTGCGTTGTGTGTCTAAAGTTGTAGGGTATGCGTTTCTCCCTAACTCTTTGAACTTACCAAAGGGTCTCGTCTACAAAACCCACTAGGGATGATAAACTCTTACTCTAAGGCACTCTTTGGATAATTTAGCCTACAACTACTCAGGTAATCATATTCTAAGGTTCACAAAGATGAATCAAGCATTAAGTACACAACGAATGACCTATCGCATTACTAGAGCATTGATCAACTAAGATAAGAAACAACCAATCAACATTCAATATTTAAGTTTCATACTTCCTAAGCAAACACACAAATAAATTAGCCGGACATGGAGAACATGCAAGCATACACACAAATAATCAAAGACATAATTGAATTAATGAAGTAAATACTTATCTTGAAGTAAGATAGGGTTTAAAACCCTAAAATACTGTACAAGACACCTTAGGTTCGGTTTTAGGTTTTCACTCCAAAAAGACTCTCTCTCAAACTGAAAAAATTCGGATTCTATATATAAGATTACATATGCGACGGCGTCACCTTATGTTTCGTGACGCCGTCGTGTCGCCGTCATTAGGGTTTCGTCTTCGCCACGTTAACCTTGCGACGGCGTCACCTTATGTCCGTGACGCCGTCCTCTTCAGCTTCTGACGTCGTCTGGATTGCATCTAGACCGTCTGAGTAGCGACGGCCTACTCTTTTACAACTGGACGTCGTCACTTGAAAATAAGAGTTTTGGGTTCTGTCCCATCACAAAAATCCTCGGACGGCGTCGCAATTAACACCTGACGCCGTCGCCTTCTATTTTCAGCAGCTTTGAGTGTCTCGATTTTGACTTTGGCCATTTTCTTCATATATTGGCGCCTTTTCGTCCAAATAAGTGCCATTCCAGCATTTTGCCTTCAAGAGACCTAAAAAGTGAAAAGGAACGATATTAAGCAATAACGGATACAAAAGTGATCAAATAAGGACTTAAACGACCCCTCAAAATGGTACCTTTTAAAACCTTATCAAATATCCCTACACTTTTTATTTGCTTGTCCTCAAGCAAATGTGCTTTTAGCCAATTAATTTATAAGTTAGAGGTCATGAAGCATTAATTCAAAACGGTCCACAACACATATAAGCCCCGCAAAAGTCATAACAAGCACGGAAATTACATACTAGCACCTCACATGGGGTGTTTGGATACTCACATCTCTCTCGGGTGTATATATGAAATATAACAAATAGTACTGGAGATTGAATATTTAATTAACCGATTTTCGTGTAAACGAACTCCTGTTCGTTTATTTTTCACATCCCTATAAACTATTCCAAAATTTTCCATGGTAAAACTCCCCAGCAAATTCAGGAATAAACTAGTGAAAACATAGGCAATAACGAATTATAGCAAGGAAAAGTGAAAAATCCAGAGAACTTCCGTTTTACGACCTTACCGTGAATAAACCTGCTTTTCCGCGGTTATATACTTCTTTTACCGGTTTCAGTTTTAGCTCTGTGAGTTTCGACGACTTTTATCTTCCGCTGCCGCAGTCCACAATTAACGCTGCGGCAGGCTCCTAAAAACACTACCCTGTCTTGGGTTTTGAGAATAAAAGTTCACTGCTGCAGGTCAACATTTTCTCATCCGGCAGCGATGAGTCTGCCAGATCTACGTTAG